>CM043018.1:114673361-114719502 GCA_023690525.1 Holotrichia oblita
ATAAGGCAGCAAACAAGATTCATTATAACTTCATTTTGTTAACATTTTATTGTAGCTAAAAGCCAATAGGGAGACAACTTTTTGGGCGATATTATATACATCGATCGGTCCTGCATTACGTACGTACTTACTGAGAAACATAATGTTTTTGAGGGGCAGTATAACCTGGAAACCCTTTCTTGGGTTTCATTTCTTTTTTTTGCTTTTGAATTTCCTTACAGTTTAATTTTTTTTTGGTAGTACATAGACAGTACATACTTCAGCGATCTAAAATATAAATAAATAGTTCTCTATAGTTCTGCAAAATGTCATATATGACAGGTAGGGCAGCATTATACAGAGTTTATACTAGTAAAGTGATGTATGAGCTAAATTAGTAATTCTATCTATGTGGTTTCTAGTTTTGTGTTAGCTTACTAGATATAAAAATTCTCTATCTCCTGTATATGTACAGTTCTCTTAAACATTCTGCTAAGTAGGTCTAGTAATAATTTTATAGTGAAGTGTTTTGCTTTATATAAACTGGACTATAGTATGTGAGATGATTTTTTATGGTACTAAAGGAACTGTGCATCTATCGACGTATCATTTAACCTGAAATTTTCTGATTTTTTTAATCAGGAATTAATTTGAATTGTCCCAAGTTGGCAATACCGATTTTGGTGCCGCAGATTCAATTCTTCTTAATTTATAATTAGTTATATAAAGGTTCTTACCAGTTTCTCCACACTTTCTAACTCAAGTTCATTATAGTGCAAGAAATTAACAAATAATAAGTTTCAAAATTCGGTCAATTTCTTTTAATCCGTTCTGTATATCTTGTTAATTTCAGACCCAGTATGGTAATACCAACAGCTACCTCTAATTACAAAGCTGTTAGTATACGTTAATTAGAACACAAAAGGAATAATATTGTATTATACATGTGTGTGTACATATCCGTTGTTTGCGTTCCATCTTCATCTCATAAAGAAGAAGCAAAACAATATATATACACATATACATACTGGTTGTTGTAATTTAGCGTTGCCGTTCCGGACACGATGTTTCCCGCCACACCGCGTCAGTACGAATCCGAAGAAGGGGTCTTAGGTCGTCACTGCTCTCCGATGTTCGTGTCTACTAATTCTCTCGGTTATTGTTTCGACTTGGTTGGCAATCAGTGAGCGAGGTCCGACCCCTGACCTCAATTATTCAATGCCCTGCATTCGTTACACGTTACAACAACAACAACAACCAGAACAACAGCCACGACGGAATCACCGATGCCTGTGGCACCATCCCGCCAAACTCTAAGACACGATAAAAGTAGTACTTTCAGTATACTTAAGTATTCGTCTCCATGTATAGTATTCGTTTTTTGTTATTTTAAGACGACAAACAAACGTGAGGTGCTCTTAAATGTTACTACGTCTAACTTATTTCTAAAGATAAGACGTTGTACCGCGACACAATTACATTGGTAGATACATTGGGGTGATGTAAGTGATACAGTGGTTGATATATTAGAAATGAGTTCCAATGGATTTTGATCAACAGTCATTATCATGTCAGCACTGTGTTAATTCGATAGATTTGTTTATGTGACTACGATAGCCAAACGTTCCTAACTAAATTGGAATTTAGGAACTACCAAAAGAGACAAAGGAGACGAACTACAAAGATGTATGTGTTCTAGTATTAATATATTATTCAAATTCACAAGTAAGATGATACTAGACGGGCTAAATAAAGCCGGTACAAAGACATTCATCACAACTATTATCATACACAAAGTTTTCAGGGAAAGATGTGACAAATATGAAAGTTGTTAACAACTTGGTACCACCAAGATATTTACCATGCTTCATACATATAGGAATTTACGGTAGATAGTCTAAAATTTCTACACGAGCTTGTACAACAGAATAGGTACTATGTGTATGTACGCCTCGGGTTGTAATAGAATAGGATTTCTCAACAGCTCAGTACGCATCGGACGCATCCAAATCGGTGCATTTAACCTCATTCGACGACATACATGCATATGTATGCATTGTCTGAGCATATATCTGTATGTGCCTGGAACTTCAATACGATTATTTCTCTCTGACGCGATGGCGGCTCGATTATCTAAGCAGTGCACCGTCCTCAAATGAAGCTCAATTACGATAATATTGAGATAAATAAAGTTAAGCGCGTATATCGTATTACACCTATATGGATATACGTCACATATATACACATTTATATAATTGGTACTGTTCGTACTACGAATGTTTTTGTCATTACGAACGTAATAAAATTAATATGAATCAAAAGTTAATTGAATTTGAAGTAGTACAAAAAAAAATATCTTCGTTTTCCAAGATTATCATTTGTTAGAACGTCTCTGGTTGTTTTAAGTGTATACCATCATTTATCAAAGAATATTTTTGTTCATATACACCATGTGTAACAAACAGAACGTCATTGTAGATGACTTCGTAAGAACTTCACTTCAATGTTCATATTTTTCTTTTACTTTAGCGCTATAAATCAAAGATATATAAAGTGGAGGAAGGATAAGATTATAATGTGCTGTTGAGTTTTGGTAAAAAATTTAGTGGTATGTTTTAGAATTGTTAAGAAATTTCGTCACAAAACGGTTAACAATTATGTCATATTTGCAGACTAATGTTCGTGTAAGCAGAAGCATACTTAGCTTAACTACTAACTAAAACAAATTCTTTTTATTTCTGTGGCACATCGTCAGAATGTAGAGCTAGAGGTAACAGCATTGAAAATTATATTATCAAAAATGTAGGACAAATCCAGAGAACAAATGTAAAAGAGAGGAAAGACGAGAAACATTTAAGACAAAAAAATTAAAAGGCAAAGAAGTTGGTGACTAGGAATGCGTCTTCACAAGCGAAACCTATTGAAACTCAGCAAGAAGCATTGAAAAACTCAGCGTATTGTCTAGTCTTTTCTTTTAACCGTTGGTTTGTCGTAAGATTACTTTAAATAATTTTTAAAAATTACAAATTTCGCAAATGCTGAGTAATAAAGAAAAATTTTATAAAACGTGATATTCCGAAACATCAGCAATAAAAGAACTATGAATTGTTTTATTTCACTTATTAAATAAAAACTGAACTCCCAAATAAAAGAAATTGGGGATTCAGTGTAGAAAACTGTCGATCCATTTAAAATAATAAAGTTACATACGCTTTTTCTACAATTGGGACACCGTATATATTTGAAAATATTTTCTAGCTATGCATAGTATAAATAGGGACAACTTTTATTTGAAACTTCTTTCTCTATACTGTAAAATAAACAAATTATCAAAGAACCCGCGTCAGCTGGGACACCCTGTATATGTATAGCTGCATTTTTAATGAGCAGTTTCGACAGAAACAACATTCCGTTGGCATGAAAAGCGAAGCGGCTGGGATAAACCGGCCGTTCATACTGCCGTTCGAAGAGATTTTCCAAAATCTTATCAGTGCAGAGTGGGAGAAATATGACAATCATCTTTGCAATAACGCTACTGGTTATCATCAGCCTCTCTTAGCGGTCTTGCAATGTACTTTGTTGCAGCACTGATCACATCCTAGTTACTATTAAATCTGAGAATAAAGAAGCGACTGGTCAGGCTGCAGTACCCTTTTCCTGTAATTATCCCGAAAAAATAAAAAAGCATTTTTGGTTCTAGACGGTTTCCTACAGAGAAACTATGCACGGAAAGAAGAAAGGTAATAAACATAGCTAAAATATCTTAACAAGCATACTCGTAGTAGTACTGGTACTACATACTTACTATGAAGTGCTACTTCGTGCGTTATAAGAGGCCGCTCGCGTTACCTGGACGAGATTGAGCGAGGAGTGATTGGCAGAAGTATCCTTCCGTGAAATCACGAGCTGTCTCGAGTGATCGTTGTCGCCATAGAGAGAATGGAATGAGCAAGGACGTACGCGCCTTCAACCGCGAGCGGGATCATAGCACGCAAGGATCGCGCCCTTGTGTTCAACGCATATGTCTTCCTCGAGGCAACTAGGAGCTTAGGAGCTGTTTAACCAGCACGAAGGGAATGCGTACCTACTACACGAACTGTAGGCGGAGGTGTTTGCTAGAGAATGAACTGCAAACGTGCGTTGCAGCGGATTCCACTGACTCGTGAGTAGAGAGAGACCCACACATTGTTTTCCGACGACTCTAGATACAAACTGGTGTCGGTGACGCACGAATTCTGGGTCATGGGGGATGTGGTAAGCGTCAACTCGAGGAGTGCATCCCACCACACTATATCCACCGCTAGCAGGGAACTAGGGTAAGGAGAGCGATTACACATGGTGGACGTACACGTCTGGTGCATAATGATTATTGTACATCATCGGACACAAATATTTCAAACAAATCTTCGAAAGTTTGAATTAAGTAGTAGCCAGATACAAGATACAAGAATTCGAAATAATATCAAAGCAAAAAATTGTTACGAAACGCAATTTCTCAATCATTATAATAGCTACTAAAGATGCATGGACTATCAACAATGCAGCCATTTACTATATTACAAATGAAAATTAAATTTGTTAATATTATTTTATACAAACGATGTTTGTGTAGCATTTCTTTCTGTTGAATGCATGTATATCATATATTGAATGACAGCCGAAGTCTGGCTTGTATCTGTGTTCAGGGCTGCTAACGAATAGAAATGAAAACAGCCGTGTCGAAATGTATCACTTTTCGACCAGCAAAAGCTCATTTTAATGGCTTCTTTTCCAGCACAAAATCAAAACCATTCAAACCCTATTGTTGTTGCCATAATATTTAAACATAATACAATCAAAAATTACAGCCTGAATGTATTATCGTAGAATATCTGATGTAATTGCCTACTAGCCTGCTGACAGGTGAATACATATTAACGAATAAAATGACGTTTATTAAAAAAATAATCTAAACCGCAATCAAGCTAATTAACTTAACTCTGTATGTTAATCTTCTCGATATAAACGTAAAACTGGCTACAGCTGAAGCCCGACGGCTTAAAGTGATTACTACAATTGTTCACGTTAAATTAAAAGTTAGACAAAATAGCTGAAAGTTGAGCACTAATGTTGATAGTATAAGCAAAAAGAATAACTGTTTAAAATTACCTAATCGTTAAATTAAATTATATATTGAAGCAGGTGGCTGTGTAATTCGAAACCAGGTGATTGTAGACACATTATGTTTAGGCGACGATATCCAAATGGCTAAAGAAGTAAAATTGGTTATCTTTACATCTTCTACTCACCATAAGATTATCTGCGATCATAACAACAATTAAAATTATAACTAAAATAATAATTTATTTTTGGTCTAGACTCCTAAATACTATCCAGGAAATTCGGAGAAAGATCATAGAAGTCAAAGAGGGAAAAACACATTTTTGTTTATATGAAATATATTCTTAGTCGTTAGTAGGAGCTGCTTCTACATTATTATCACATGTTTTTGTTTTATTTAAAAAATTTATCTTGGGCTACATTCCAATAAATCTTCCCACGATTTGCTTTAAGGTAACTACAACAATCTTATTTATTTTTAGGGCTTATCATAAGTTACTTGTTTACAATTCCAATAAGAAAATAAATGAGAATATTTATGTTACTCCCACATTTTTATACCTTCATAACAAACAGAGAAACAAAACTAATATCGCCCAGGACAAATGACTCGCAGATTAGACTGCAATTCTGTCATATCGTAGTTTACAAATTGATATACTACCGTTCTTCGTACACAGAGATACCAACGAATACTTCTCAGATACATGCCCATTTATCCACATCAAGATATGTTTCCGTTTCTAACATAAGCGCACATATTTTCAAAGATAATGATTTTCGTTCCGGCAGATATTTTCCCCTGTATGGTCAGATGCCCGAAATTCCGGACAGTCATTACCGAAACGAATGGCGCCTCGATTAGTTTTCTTTTCGTTAGAGAGGGCGCACGCATCATCATGCAACAACAGTGCACACGCCGGGTCGTCCCATTGTCTTCGTGTGTCTAAGAAAAGATGATGTTTAGCGTTTCACTCAGAATAATATAGTATGTGCTGGATGGGAGAAGCAAGAACTGTACATAAAGATTGAATCAATTAGAATTGTAGGTGGATTACAAGCCCGATAACAATGATGGAGAGTGATGAAAGTGCTTATGCTCTGTTATGAATAAATAGTTGTCTATTCACAGTTTAGCAATAGATTACCGTGACTTTAACTAGAAAGTAAAATTGCTAGAACGACGTATACAATATTCCGATATTTTCTTGTAGTTAATCCAGAGATATCTGATGTTTAGATCCATATTCTTTAAAAAAACAACTACACATTTTAAGGTTCCTTTGCCGTCAATGCATTTGGTTGAGTACTGATTCTTATAAATATCCACACAAAAGAAATACATATATTCAAAGCAAAGAAACAAGATACTGAAAACATAATTTCAATATAGTACATAAACAACTACTATTCATTTTAATCAAACACCTGACATTTTTTCCACCAAGAATATTATGTTTTAAATTCTTGAATTCAGATTAAATATATTGCTATGTAATTGACTGTGATTCATTCAAAATTTGAAGAGAGTGTTACTATAAATTCTTTGTTACAATACATCTGAAAAAAGTACAAAATAATTTTAGTAATTTAATAACGATATTGTGATACATAAAATGGTAATACATAAACAATAAAGAAAGAAAAACGTATTGGAAGACATACAGTGAAGTAAAAAGCGGAGTGGACGAAAGAGAAATAGAAAAACCAGAAGTGAAAGGAGCTCAAAACTTTGCATATGCACACCAAGCAAAAACACTACATACGCCAAAAGCGGATTGGAAGCAAGGAGAACAGAAAGATTAGATGTGAAAGGAGTTCAAGTTCAAGCTACATATACATATGTATATACAAACAAAACAATTTGTGGTAAGGTGCCAGATTACACAATTGTTAAAATTCTTTGGTGTAAATAAAGCTTAACATTGACTTGTTTATTAGTTTATTTATTTATTTTTTATCAGTAGTAGTCATTAAAATCTTAGAACACTTTTTTATTTACAATGGATAGTCAAATAAATTTAGCGCAATTATATCAGTAAATTCCTAATAGAATAAAGTATTCAAGGAAGATAAATACGAACATATAATAATTCAACCTCTCGCAGTTTCCTTTTCCGTTGAATATTTAATACAATTGGTGTTAGAATCTGATCTAATACAATTTCCTTATAATCTTAGATAAGCCGTAACTCATGTGGTTCGACTGTCTGCGGAAAAATGGCGCCCCAAAGATAAACACCGATTTAGACGGACGAATAAATTATTTCAGAATGAAATTTAACAGACAAGAACATACTTCAGAAGATGACATCTAAATCATTTCTATTGTGCGAGGTGCATAGATAGAAATGCTGTTTTGTCCATGTTTCAATTCCAGTACTGCTAGACCTTCTTACAGTACGTTACTCAAAATGCACGGATACATTCTTTTCTTGGTGTACCTATACACACATTCATTGTATACATACTAAAACAACAAAGCTTCGGTAGAGTTTGAGTAAAAAGCCTCCTTCTTTCCCGCACTGGCAGGATCCTTTTTTTCTCCCACTGTACGTGAGAAAAATTTACGGATTTAGTAATTATATAATTCTTAGCACAGCAAATGAAAATTGAGAAAACCAATAGCGTTAAGTTCTTCGATTATGGTTAGACATTATTTATTATTATTATTTACAATGCAATTTAATGAAACCGAAGCATATTTCGTAAAAGTGAAACAGTGAAGTTAAGTGCTGCTCTATATGATTTTAACCCTTAGTTACTCGCGCTGGTGTATTTTGTACACCAGTAACGAATTTTCAACGGTTACTAAATGTATAAATTTTTGTGGCACTGTACACATCCACCTAACCTTTGTTTAGTCTGTTTAGAGTGTGATAGCCATCGCTCAGTCACAATTTGAGAATTGTATTAGTACGTCAACGTTTGGAGTACCTATTGCTGTTTTGGTGTCCGAAATACACCGCGCGGGTATACGTATTTTGTAAGTAATACTATGAATAATGATTCATTAGATACAATTTAGTAATTCATGTTTTAGTTATCAATTATACAATTATGAGAATAAAACAATTATATCAACTCTATAACTGACTACATTTATGAACTGGTAGGTAACGTATGTCTATCAGAAATCCAAAACGGTTGGCAGATGCGGAAATGTTAGCTATTTTGGAAGCTACTAGTTCGGAAGAAGAAGTGGGAGGCGAAGAAGACGATTCCGAAAACGAATATATTTTACAAAGCGACCATGATAGTAGTTCTGAAGTGGGGATTCCTGAAGGTGCTAATGAAATGGATAGCGAAAGTGAGGAAGAGAATGTTTTTCATGAAGATTTATTTTCTTGGAAAAAATAAATCTACGAAATGGCAGAAGAAGCATGTTAAGTTTTCCAAAACTCCTAAAAAAATTAGTGAACAATAACCTTACCAGCAAGCATTAAACATTTGTTGTCCAGGTATGTATAAAGAAACCCCAGCAGAATGAATGAATGAAATTTCAGCAGAACCCCCAAAGAAAATAAGGAGCCATTGTGCCTATGGCCGAAGAAATACATCCTTGAATTGCAAATTAGTATTTTGTCGTGTCGTATATAAATATGGTACGATCGCTGAATTCAATTAACCGTCCAATTGTCAATAGCGTCAGTACACTTTTTTTATAATTTTAAATTAAAAGCAAAATTGCCTGCGTAAGCCGCTGGCATGTGCAACGAATTTGCCAAGTTTAGTTAAGTCATTTCATATTATGCTTGCGGCACCTTCAAAAGTTTTTGAACCATGTGTACAAACTATCTCCAAGCACAGATTTATTCTAACCGATAGTATTGTACCCTAAACAGAGATACATACAAAATAAAGTCAAGAATTACAAACTGAGTCTATTGCCGCAGAATACCCGAGGTAATGACCCTCACGTGTGAATAGATTGTTCTGTTAAATACGACAGAAATGAAAAATAAAGTGATTTTACACAAATATAGTAATAAATATTGTACAAAGAATCCTAAATAATATCCCACCCTCTTACCTTAAAATTAATGTGTGTATGAAAATTGTTCCTCCTTGGCAGTATCTCCTTAAGTATTCTTATTCTTTCTTCTTTCGTGCCCGGACTCTGCCACTAACTTTATTTTCATATGTGTAAATCGTTTTCTAAATCAATTTAGTGTATTTTTTTTATTGAATTGAAATTTTTGTTGACTGTTTTCTTATTGTAAAATTCGATTCTGTCCACTCAGGGCTACCAAAAACCACTGTGACGTCGTCCCACACTAGATTTCTAATTTTGAAATGTTTTCTTGTACGATGTACTTGTCATTTACTGTGTTTTGTATGTGTGTGTTACAATAATTTTATTTTCTAAAATAAAGATGTTCAGTATTATATTTGTGTCTTTCAGTTTTCACCGTAACCAGCACCGTTTGAACACATTTTTTTAAACAAATAAATAATATAACACTATACAGGGTCCGGCAACGAAGTGGGGACGGAAGATTACACGCTTATTTGAAAGTTTGTCAAATATTTAGTCATCGGATATTCTTCCGCACCATCAAGTGCACGTTGTAAAAATATTTTGTTTTATACAGAGTGTTCCAGATGGAAATGCCAGACTAAAGTTGAATTTTTTTAATGGAACACCCTGTATATTAATAGAGAAAATGATCCGCGCTTGAATGCTGGTTACAACTATATAATGTTGTATAGGTCTAAAGTTGATAGTTTCTGTGTAAGCAATTATTTTACTTGATAAATTGATACATTTCAGTAGGCTATTCTGCATAGGGGAAACCAAAAGATTCGAAACCAACAGAGTAGAATATTTTTTACTAGTATGGACTGTCGTTACTATGTGAAATAAATTCTGCAACTGCTCGCTTTATACAGGGTGTTCACAATTTTGCAAACTCGAAAAAATCTCGAAAATTTTAAATGGAACACCCTGTATATTCTTAGTTCATTGGAAAGCCATTTTACTACGCTTTCTATTGATACCTCATTTGATGCACCTAGGATAGATAATTTTCTAATTAATTCTTTTTAAAGTTGAATTAATGAGAAATGCTTGTATTTTTAGAAGCTAATTTGCATTTCAAACCTACTGTAAGATCGGATATTCGACAAATCCATAAATGGTCTATAATAAGAAGAAACTCCATTTAGTATGAGAAACAATTGATTTTCAGTCAGCGGTGAAAGGTAACATTAATTTAATATAAAGTAAAGGTGTCAGTTTTGAGCTTGTGTACTAATAACCAAGTTGTAAAAAATTTCGTTTTGTGTTATACAGTATTTCGTTCAGTCTTTAAAAGAAATTGTTATAATGACTAATTTTAGTAGATACTCAACAAACGCGAGCTTCTACCTTCAATAGCAGTTACCTTTGAAATACCATCTATACTTACATCTCTCCACATACAGAACATTTAGAGCGACTAAGGCCCGCTAGAAAAGAGATAGATCTAGAGTGGGGCGGTTGTAAAACATATACGGAATAGCACGCTCGCCAATGCATTAATTTCGTATATGTTTTAGAACCGCCCCACTCTAGATCTATCTCTTTTCTAGCTGGCCTTACTCGCTCTAAATGTTCTGAATATGGATTTTCCTGTACTGTTAATAATACGGCCAGTTCGCTTTGTTTATTGATTACTGGTTTATTTGTTTCTCCCTTCTTGTAGGTTACACCATCAGTTTCTATAAATTACTCTAATAATCTTTCAAATGCTTCCGGTCTTCTTTCAAGGTTTGGAAATCTCTCTGCATAAATATACACTATTTGCCAAGGACAATTTCTTGTACACTCCTCAAGAATAAATATCATACTTACCATTTCTTGAGTAAGTACCTACTAAAATGAGTCAATATAACAATTGCTTTTAAAGATTGAACGAAATACTGTATAACACAAAATGAATTTTTTTACAACTTGGTTATTAAGTATACAAGCTTAAAACACCAGATAACTTGATCAGCAGTGAATCTATTGAAAACGCTATATTACATTATATTAATTTAATGTTTGCTTTCACCGCTGAGTGAAAATCAATTATTTCTCATACTAAATGGAGGTCCTTCTTGTTATAGACCATTTATGGATTATTTGTTGAATATCCGATCTTACAGTAGGTTAGAAGTGCAAATTAGCTACCAAAAATACAAGCATTTCTCATTAATTCAACTTTAAAAACAAATAATTAGAAAATTATCTATCCTATTGTATCAAATGTGGTATCGATAGAAAGCGTAGTAAAGGGGCTTTTCAATGAACTAAAAATATACAGGGTGTTCCATTTTAAATTTTCGAGATTTCTTGGATTTTGCAAAATTGTGAACATCCTGTATAAAGCGAGCAGTTGCAGCATTTATTTCATATAGTAACGACAGTCCATACTAGTAAAAAATATTCTACTCTGTTGGTTTCGAATCTTTTGTTTTCCCCTATACATAATAGCCTACTGAAATGTATCAATTTATCAAGTAAAATAATTGTTTACACAGAAATTATCAACTTTAGACCTATACAACATTATATCGTTGTAACCAGCTTTCAAGCGCGGATCATTTCCTCTGTGAATATACAGGGTGTTCTATTTAAAAAAATGTGACTTTAGTCTGGAATTT
The DNA here is from genome assembly GCA_023690525.1 of Holotrichia oblita. Lineage (NCBI taxonomy): Eukaryota > Metazoa > Arthropoda > Insecta > Coleoptera > Scarabaeidae > Holotrichia > Holotrichia oblita. The sequence goes on from CM043018.1 coordinate 114,685,071, forward strand.
CCATCTGGAACACCCTGTATAAAACAAAATATTTTTAAAACGTGCACTTGATGGTGCGGAAGAATATCCGACGATTAAATATTTCACAAACTTGCAAATAAGCGTGTAATCTTCCGTCCCCGTTTCGTTGTCGGACCCTGTATATACCCTCTAACATATAATGTTATCTAAATTTTAATCAAGCTAATTAAGTTTTCTTTGGGTAATAATGTCTTAACAAACTGAAATTAGTACTCTACAATTGTTGGCACTGACTACAATTAAAATAAAATATAATCGAAAGGCGAACACTTATAATTACAGTATAAAGAAAAACGAATAACATTATTAAAATAAATTTAATTATATACTGGAGCAGCTGGTTTCTGCGTAGATCTACTTTGAAATCGGGTGGTCGTAGTGCCTATAGCCTTTAGGCAACGATTTCCTAATGCCTAGAAAATCAAAACTTTTTTTTTGTTAATCTTTATGTCACTATAAAATCGTTTGTGAAATAATAAAATTGTCTTTGACCATTAATTAAAATTAGAAAAACCATAACAATGTATCCTTGATCTACACCATAATTGTGCTTAGCACTAAAAATCTCTTCATTAAAACGGGGTACGATATCCTAGACGTTGATGATTTCTTTTAAGAGGTTACAACCATTCAGGTGGATAAACATACATAAACTTGAGATAGTTGTTTTGTAGTGAAATTATCTCTTCAAATGCGTCAATCAATGAATCTCAAAATAGTTTAATCTAATCGGTTATACGACCTATCTGCCCTCTGATTGATGATGATGTAGTAAACACCAATGAAATCTGCAAGATCCAAACTGAAAGCATAGATAGACTTTATACCAAATCGCGATTAGAATAGAATATCTATGTCCAACGTGCTCGCTCGTCAGGTAGGACGTTGGAGTTGTCAGGATTCTGATCAGATCCCATCCAATCTATTGTATACAAGTTAATTACTAACCAATATGTTGTTCTTGCCACTGCGGTTATCGAGCTACTTTTTACTATTTATAACAACTTTTCACACACTGGGTCTCATGTCCCGAAGAAGAATAAACTAAATCGCTTAAATCTGTAGAAATACTGTACTGTAAGAGAAGTAGGTTGGTGTAATTCCTTGTTCCTTTTGTTATATTCTAAAGAGTGTTCGACCGCAGGCTACATATTTCTTAGGTAGATGCTGTCTTGCTGCGGCTGCTCCTCTTCTTGTTGTTGTCGCGGCCGTGCCTAACCGACATAGTTATTACTTCGCGAAGAAAGCAAGTGATGATGAAAGGTGAGCGATGAGATTATTATTGATCACGTTGTGTGTTATTGTTTTGAAATATATCTTTGTTATGTCAATTACTAAACTTGTAGATTTCTGATGACGCAGCACATGTACAATTTATTGCAGACTGTTTTAAATATAATAGAACAACATTATAATAGCTCATGTGTTGTGCACAATAATCTTAGTGCAGCTATTCGTTCGAGAAACTATATGTATAGTACAGGTAACATGTGATTTAATTCCATTATAAACTTCGAATAGGTACTTTTATTGAAGCCATGTTGCATTTCCATATTGTGTATCTAAGAATAAAAGTGGAATATAAATAGCTTTAGATATATAAAATAAATAGAAACCATTAAACAACTGAGAATTGTAAAACATTACTTCTAATTTATAAACAAATTATACAGAGGGAGCACTACGTATCCCATTGAGATTCTCATAAATGTCTTACTCACTTCCTTTAAATTGTTGTTAGTACTTACGTATACCAATACAATCCACCTAGCGTATCGTAAGTATACGATGATATGCTAATGTTGTGCATTATTTATTGCGACTATTTAAGAATTTCTTGGGAATCTAATGGATATAAATTCCTACATTCAAATAGCCAATTACACCACAGTTGTATAATATCCATGGGAGTACGTTATGGTGAGCTCGAACTAATCACATTAACACTAGTCACAGTGTGCCACTAGCGACGCTAATCGCATCTGTGTGTATAATTTGATTACTTAATTATGTATAAATTGGGTGATCAAGAATGATTTGTCTCGAAAAAATGTAAAGTAGGGAGTCGTATTCGATTCAACAATAGATTTCATGTTAATTTATGTTAAATGTAATGTACTTTATTTTATGCTAGTAAAACTCAACTTTTATTTTGGAATTTAATTAAGTTAATATGTGGACAGCAGACAAATAATCTTAACTTTAAATACATAATTGGGCTAGTTTGTAGTTTTAGTTTTTTAACTACTTTTTTAACAATCTTAAAAACCTTTTAATATGAAAGCACTTAAGCTTATGTTGATGAAGTATATGAAAATATTTTTATAGAACAAGTATATATCCGTCTTATATTTTTACCATAACCATAATAAATTGGTTGCGTATTCTATTAAAAATTACTGCTAACAAGATTCTAAGGAATATTTCCATAGTCTACACCGCAAGAGTTGCATGATAGCCAGACAAGTAATATAGCTTACGGAGTCACTGCAAGTAAGCACCCACCACGCATAAAAAATCAATGCAATTTCTTCTATAATATAGGTTTTACAGATTTCAGTAAATTATACGATAAATTGATGAATTAATTGTTTGATTAATTCTTTAATGAATCTTTGATTTCTTGCCGATAATCCTCTGTTCAATATACATCATTCATATACATTATTTTATTCAGGAAAGTTTTCAGTTGTTTCTACGGTAATTCTTGCTGCGGTAAATTGAAGATGAACTTGATCATTTATTAATGGATAAAATATAAGAGTTTCCCGACTGTAAATGCTGTAGTACTTCAAAATCAGTAACCTTATACAATCTGCAGACGCAGCAAGCTAATGTGTCGTCAGATGCAATGAGACTCTTCTGCAGATAGGACTGCTAATCGGTGCCGGTCTTACCACAGAGTATATTCTTATTTGTAGTATGCTGTAGAGAGTAATCCCTCATCGAATATACTTTACACACCTAGAAAAACAATGGCATCTATATCTTTACCATACCCAACTATTCCTCTGTTAAGACTACTGTGTGGTACAAAGAGTGGTCTGATTCCATCTCTGTGGTAAAAAGCGATTTAAGCATTATGGCCATAAAGATTAAGGTCATAAATTGGATTTTGTTGGTTCGACCAGTAGTCAATTACAATATTGACTAATTTATTCTAAGTAAGTAAAACTAAAAGCGTTAAATAATTGGGTGGGCATCCAAAGTTGCAACTTCACTATCCAAACTTGCAACAAGCTTGAGTAGTTCAATATGTTAACGTGTTAGTACAGTTGCAATTAATTTTCTATATTCTTGTAGATAATAGAATTAAAAACATATTGTAAGTAGCGCTTGTTATTTAATTGACAAAAGTGTTGCGAGTAACTTTGAGCGACTAAAGAGAATAAAGAAACATAATATAATAAGGAGTCAAAAATCTGTCAAAGAAGAAATGAAGGCATTTTTATATATGTCAGATGATAATGTGGAGTTATATTGGCCAATGACGAATCTAATCATCTAGATGATGACTCAGACGACATTGAAAATGTTGAAGAGGATGTAGAAAAGGGGGATTGCTTGGAAGAACCTCCGACAGGCACTAATAAATTGCAAGAATACCATTTTCCTCGAATTCAGGCTTGAAACAACAGCATCTTTTGTCAACAGACGATTTCTATAATCTTTTTGCTAAGAAAACAAATAAGTAGGTGGAGGAAGTATTTTTGGTTTCTGAACTGAAACAAGCCCGAATATAATAGCGGAAACCACCGAGTAAAGATTTTTTTCTTTTTCTAGGATCTTTCTTGACACTACATACATATGTATATGCAGATATAGATACAGTAACAGTTTAGAAATTACAAGACCGCTGGGAAAGCAACCGTTTACTCTGGACGCTTCGGTGTTTACATTTCGCGAGCAATGTTCTTGTACCTGGAGTTGTACCCAATAGACATCAAAGTAGGAGCCATAGTAGACTATTTTAATAATAAAATGTTATGGTTAAGCTATTTTATACTTAAAATAACGGGAAAAACAGACAAGTCCATGGTATCTCCGAAAGGTTCTTTGATATTCAGCCAAACTTTTAAGCGCGGAGTTGCTCCAGTTGCTGTCTAACTTGCCAAAGTCGAAATGAAAAAAGTGCAATGCAAAGATTGTCGGCTTTCTAGAAAACATGAATAAAAAGTAACACTGTTTTGCTGAACCATGTGTGACGAAAAATGTGGTATTTTTTTTTAAATTGTGTTTTAGAATTTTTAAGAATAGATAACCTAGATTTCTCAAAAGTTAACACGAATTAAACATTTTATAAAAGATTGAGATCGCCGGTAAATGAAACAGAAATTATATTTTTTCAAAGACTTGTGGTTTTAGAGATTTGTTGAGTTGAAAGATGCCCGAGGAAATTACGTGGCCCAAACGCAAGCTGACGTAGAAAACCTGTAAGTCAGATTATAGGGTTATGACATTACTAATATGATAACACAAATGTAAGATCCTCTTTTAACCATTAATAGATAGAATTAGTACTTTGTGTACATGCAAGATAATACATATTATTGTAACGTATGTACTTGTAGAATATCACTAATTTTAATACCATACTACTCGTATAGGTTAGGTACTTGTACTTACATCAAAATGATCAGAACTACAATATCCTGTAGTCTTCTCTGCCAAAGGTACATCTCTCCTCAACTTTTTTTTTTTTTTGTAAAAAGAAATCGTCCGAATACAAGACACAAGTAGTCAAGCCATTGATTTAGATAACATAAACAAGGCTTCATACGTCACACGTTTTAGTTCACGTAAACGCCGAGTTTTGGGAGAGCGCTGTAATCGTGCTTCTTTCTTCCTCGATTTCTAGGTGAAAAATATATTGTTTCGTCTGGGACTAAAAGAAATGGCTTTTTCTCATCATTATCTTTAAATTTAAAGAATAATTACAAAGTACATAGGTTCTCTATTGTTAGCCCATCTAGATACTTTATATAATTTTGTTCTAGTATTTTTAGTCGTGTCCTTTTATTATCACTCAGTAATTATTAAATTGCCGATAAATATTAATTTTAACACATACCACGCAACATGTTTTATAATTTTGAAAACTATTGTATCAAAATTACTTTAAAACCCATTAAGTACCAGCGTCCTAAAAGAATAAGACAATCTACTTCCTTTTTTTTCTCAGCTGTGATTTATGTTTTTTTCGTGTCGAAATTATGTATTTGGAAACTTTACGCTATAGGCTCAATGCTACACGTATATTAAATTTAATATCGTGGATGTTAAGGACTATATATGTTTTTAAATATTAGTAATTTATTAGAAGGCGGACACATTTAATTCATAACTGTGTCGTTTTGTTACTAGTGGTTATATTGGTCTATAAAATCATTGACTTTACGCATAAAAGTCCAAAGTTTTGATACTGATATTCATTTGTTGCAGAAAGTTTATGACTAATGAACAATACATTGCAAAAAATTGTCGTCTTAATTTTAGGACGCTGGTACTTTCTGATATCATGTGTCAAAGAGGATACCGTGGTAAACCTGGGCTAAAACAGTTTATCCGAAGCAAGCCTATCCGATTTGGCTACAAACTGTGGACCCTATGCGGCTCTAATGGATACTGTTTCAAATTCGATTTATACTGCGGTGCTGAATCTGTTAATCATAATTTAGCATTGGGTTCTAGGGTAGTTCTCAACATGTTACAATGTGTCGAAAATCCAGCAAGTCACTGTGTTTATTTTGACAACTTGTTTACTAGCAGAGATTTATTGCTACATTTACAAAAAATGGGAATGCGTGCTACAGGCACCTTACGTGAAAATAGGTTAGTGTCCACCAAAGGATTAAAAATCTTTGAAAAAAGAGGATCGCGGACAGTTTGATTATAGATTCGACACCATGGGAGAAATATTGTTTTTGAAATAGAACGACAATAAGTGTGTTACGGTTGCTAATAATCATGACACAATCGAACCTTTGTCACAGGAATCACGTTGGGATAGAAAATCAAAGCATCTATATCACAACCTAGGGTAATGAAAAATTACAATAACTATATGGGTGGTGTGGACCAACATGATTGGAATGTTGCTAAATATGCCATTCAAATACGTGACAAAAAATGGTATTGGCCATTGTTTACCGGAATGATCGATAAAGTAAACGCTTGGATCATCTTTCGGGCAGCTAACAACTCGACTATGGTGTTGCTGAAACCTACTATGGGTCGTCCTGCAACTTCATCATCAAAAGTTTTCGATGATGTAAGGTACAACACAACTGGGCATTTTATGGCAACGCGAGAAAAGCAACTCGCTGTCAAGGAAAGAACTGCAAATCAAAGCCGTTAACGTATTGTTTGAAATGTGAAATAACCCTTTGCAAAATATGTTTTGTAGTATTCCACTCAAAATAAGTAGAAAACTGTATTTTCTTTAATAAAAAAGCATTTTGAATGACTCATTTATTTACTATTACTTTTTATCCCATATGATACCGTTACGTACCAGTGTCATACTTATACGAGAGGTTATATTTTCAAAAATGGAATGTTTAGTTTAATCTCTTCTTCTTTATATTTATTTAATCTAAGTAATAACGTCCTAATAGACAAAAATATTTTTTTCCGATTTTTTGAAAGTTGGTACTTAATGGGTTGACATCCTAGTTACATTATTTTCAGCAAGATTGAAGTCATTCACATAAGAAAAATGTAGTCGGTTTCTGACTAATATACCTGAAATCTCGTCAGCCGTCAGTATGTTAAAAGTGGTCAGCTTCTAGACTTGTCTAACAAGAGACAAGCAATAGTACCTATTCGAAATAAAAAAGCGGTAACTTGCAGCTTGAAATAGTAGTAAGTATAGTTGATCCAGATGATAGAAGTTTTGAGTGCTTTTTGAGGATATGGGGCTATTCTGTAGTTCAATAGTGCAGGCAGTAAGTCAAGTAAAAAATCTTCAACAATTCGAAGAAAACTGTCAAATTCTTATAAATGTAATTATAATATTATTCTTACCTACCTGGTTAAGACACATGTACTAAAGTAAATATTTATTCATCAATTTAGATTCAATATTACATTGTTGGAAATTTTTCGGAACTATTTCGTAATGATCTACTGCATACTTCGATTACAAATACTTCACATTCATCTCACAAGAAATCATATAATAACTTAATAAATTCTTTCGCCATAAACGAGTGATTTATTTCCTATAAGCCGCATGACGTCGATGAGAAAAACTATAAACAAAAATCGAAATGCAGCCGATCAATCAGCGTTCATTAAAGCGAGACGTTCTGGTAACGTACAGAAGTCTCTCGCCGGTAAGTAAGGGACATTATCGTATTGCCATCTTCGATATCCAGTTGCATATTTTAAGTGAATACTGAAAGCGCTTCTCTGTTTACCGTTTTGTTCGTTCTTTGTCTCAAAGACGGGTTAGTCGAAATTTGTTTTTGATTAATACCATCAGCGTATAGCCATCATTCCGTGTGGGATTTTAGTATTAAACGAAGCAACCGGCGAAAATATGCAACCTATTCCATTAATTAAGCAACAGGAGCAAGAAGTACCAGGTCTGAGAATCCGATAATTAATATAATTTACGACGACAGTTCCCTCTCTATCTTAGTAATGCGTCTGTACAGGGTCTTTTACTGTATACAGTTAATCGCTGAATTACTTGCTCGTATGGCAATAAATATGCATGAAAGGAACATATTTTATGAAGCTACTTAAATTTATAAACTGAAGCGAACTAAGTATAATACTTTTTCTTTTAAGGACATTTCGGACAAAAGTAGAATGATAATATTACAACCACAAAATTGAACGGAAACTGTCGTTAGTGAGTTTCACCTGCAAAGGATTTACGATGCATAATTCATATAGTTAATGCAAACGGTTTACAAGAACCTAGATAAGAGAATCAGAGTAACAGAAATAGCAAACCAATAAGTATAATATATCGATAGAAGACTATTACTTGATCACAATGCCTGCCAAATTTTATTGTTTCTAAGTTCATAAAAATTTTAAATTTTAGAGAAAACCAAACGGCAAGAATCATCAAGAAAGTTAGGGTTGGTGTCCAAATATGCAACGAAGTTTGCTTGCTGGTCCATGAGTAACACATATCACTACCAAAAAATCGAAATCGGTTTATTTGCAAGATAAATTTGCAAATAAAAGGTAAAAATATTTTAGAATCGACTACAAGAATTTGATGTTTTCAAATAAAAAGTGAAGTCGCAAATTAAAGGATACATGTACTTACACACACGTCACTAATTTTGTGCCGCACTGTATGTTTTCGATTATGAGTAAGCTACTCTAAAGAGATCGTCGACTTGAAGACGGAATTCCATACATGTACAATACACGTTCAAATTTTGCCTATGGTCGGCCCCCGAATATGCAATTAATTAATCTTAATTTGTCGTCGTCGGCTTAGTTTAGGTTTTAATGAAACGGCTCGTTTATTTTTACGACAGAGGCATGACGAGAACGACGGCAGCTCGCCTGAAAACGATGTATTTCTAGACTAGTACAAAGGAAGGTTGTACGAGTCTTGAGGAGCTTTGATTTATACAAGTTCTTTGTTCGATAAATCTGCCGAAAAGTATGATTAACTAGCCCAAATAACATAATTTCAGCGATGCAATAAATTATTAGCGTTAAGTATAATTGCGAGAAATGGGCTGCAGATGTTAGTAAAATATACTGGCTTATAAAGCGTGCCTAAGAAACTTCATTTTCTGAAGTAGATCAAGGACATTTTAAAATTATCATTATTATCAGAACGACATAGTAAACTAATTTTCATATTCATAAAATTACATCACCCCCCACAGGATATTTTAATAAATACATACTAAGGTTGGTTATCATGTATTAGTAAAACGTAAAGTTAGTTAGAAATATCAACAGCTAGTAATTTATTATTAATGGCAGTAAAATGTTGGTAAGTGGTTTAGTGATTATTCATTTGCTTTGCCAAAGTTGCCTATACTATTCTTTTCCACAAAATCTATGTGTTAAGTATCAAATATAGTTCGGAATTTAAATTCTTTTAATTGTAAATGCCCATAAGGATCCATGAGTTCCAGATAGAATATTTATTTTAAAGTAGCTTTTATACCATGTTTCGTTGATGATGATACGTGTTGAGTTAGCTGGATGTCAAACAAAGTCTCTACTTTGTTACTGCATCTAAAGGCTGCAATCATAAATTTTCCATCTTTTTCTCTATAATGAGTAAACTTAATTTTACGAAATTGGTCTACAATTTTAAAAGCTTCAAACCAACCCAATTCGCTTTCTCAGATCAAAACATTTCCAAACGAATCCTCAATTTACCACCAATGCTTGTTCTGTCACTGCAGCTCTATTTTTTTATAGATACTTTTTGACCTATTCATCTAGCCAAATCTTTATGAAGACATCTATGAAATCTTTGTCTATTAAATTATCGATATGTACCTTTTCTAGTCAAATATTGTTGAATGATAAGTATTTAATTAGATTCTAGTAAGAGAAGTCCTTCCCTTCCTCCTCCAGAAGTGCTATTTAGAACTCGAACAAAAAATTCAAGTTTATCCTGGATTTTGCACTTTTCCACACTATTTTTAAAACGATAGTAAATTAAAAACTCGTAATTCCTCGATATATCGATATATGGACTTTATTGTACAACAACAACTACACTGGTGGGAACATCTGCAACGTATGGAGGACGCTAGACCAGTAAAGCTAATATATGAAGCCAAAGTGCAGTGTAAAAGGAAAAGAGGAAGTCCGCGGCAAGTTTGGGAGCATACCATTGGAAATAGTATTCAAAAGAGGGGAAAGAGCTGGAGAGAAGCAAAAGCATTGGTCAGCAATCGAAGACTATGAAGGACTTTCGTTTATAATCTAGATTAGAAATGTATTTACGCGACACCCAGGTACTACCTCTAATAAAAAATTCAAAATCACTAAACTAATTTCTTCTTTTAATTTTTGTCCGGACCACAAAAATTACAGTAACTTTTAAAACATCAATCTGAGTGTTTCGAAGCTCAACAAGGCGCTAGAACTATTGCGATGTTAGCCAGAACTTTAAAATAAAATCAAAATTCCAATATTTCTTTTTTTTCTTTTTAATTTTTTTGAGGTATGAAAAGTCGTGATCACACTCAAAGTATTGTTCTGAGCATTGCGGACTTCAAAAAGCACCTCTACAACTCTTGAAGGGTTTCAAACATCAACACTGCAACAAAAAGTCAAAATTCCAACATTTCCTTATTCGTCTACTAGCCATTTTTTATACCTTGAGAAAAATCTCAACAAAATTAGGAACAAGAAAAGAAATAAATTGCTAAATAGAGGAGTTTAGAAATAAATTGCGGAATAGAAGAGTTTAGAAATAAATTGCGGAATAGAGGAGTTTTAGGTATCACCTCAAGAGTTTCGGCGATACTTATCGGGGTGTGAAACATTTAAATTAATTAGTTAATTCTAGAAAGTTATCTAAATTTCTCATACCTTACTTTGCCTTTTCTTTGTTCCAACAGTTTGAATTTTCCGTTGCACTGTTTCCGTTGGATAGGACCTCAAGAATTCTAGCGATAACTATTCAAGTTCGAAGCACTCAAATAAATAGTACAAATGCTATTGCTTTTCGTACTACACTTTGTAAACTACCTACATTTCCCATTATATTCTTTATTTACATATTTCAATAGAAAATCTATAGGTAGATTTATATTTTATAAAGAACTCCAAAGCTAGATAGGATGAAACCAGAATGCCAATAAAAAAGTCGCATTTTTGAAAGTAATCGATCAAATTCATTTATATATTTTCTTATATAAAACATAATTTTCGGAAAAGTTGGAATTTAAGGCTACATAATCTTATTAAAAAAAATATTTTTCACTCATGCCACCGGCGGAATTATAACATAGTTACGTATTCGAAGATATAGTTACTTTTTAACGAATTTAGGAACCATAAACCACTTTATTTAAAACACTAAACACTTCAACCCACAAAACACCAAAAAACCTTCTACTAAAAAGCGACGCCTTTCGACAGCAAAGCTATCATTATCAAGGCGATAATAAAGTTGAGCTAAAAATGAGTTTTATTATCGCCTTGATAATGATAGCTTTGCTGTCGAAACGCATTGGTTTTTAGTAAAAGTTTTGTGGTGTTTTGTAGGTTGGAGTATTTAGTGTTGTACTTCTGCACCAAGAGATAAAGTGAAGAACTTCACTTTATTTAGTATCCTTAACTGTAGTTTCAACATTTCATTTCAACATTTGATACCGGTTTTACTATAGATAACGAGAATGAACATAAAACTCTACTTTTAACGAAATAATACAAATATACCTGGACCCAGACGTTATGGTATTCAATTCTTATTGGAGATAACCAATATTAGAATGTATAGGTAGCTGTAATAGCTCTTTTGGGGTTTAACGTTTAGGTAAAGAATGCATTCTATGATTACATATTTGCACCTAGCCCAAAAACTAATTGCAGTGCTATTTTAGATCGCTAAACTGACTAATTTGAATTGAACTTATTACCATATAATATTATAAAACAACCATTATCACCGTGTTTGTTCTTGTTTAAAAAATGCATATTTTTATCATGCAATAAATGGTTGTGGTGGCAATATGGTTTTTTCAAATTAAAGTGAACTTTTGGCTATACCTATTTATTAGTTTCAGTATATCGTTCCATAACTTTCAAGAAATAGTATTTAACATCATTTAACGGACTAATTTATTTGGAATTTGATAACCAGAGGAACATTTTTTTAGGTGTGAAACCAGTAACAATATTAATTACGTTTTCTTTAAATTTTGTACACAAAAATGTAGGCTATACATTTATAGAATCACGCTCCCAATTTATTGATATTTACCAGAAACATTCCTCAGTGGCTCCTGGTATCTATAATATTCACACCTGCGTTTCCATTTACTATTGACTTAGATTGCTTGTAACTGTACAAATAACAATGACCATTTACACAAACACTATCCCTCTATATCGCATAATCAGAAAAATCTAAGCCTCTTCAACCTGATTTACGACTTAAGAGCATATCAAAGTTGTAAATTTTTCCGTTTCGTCGACCATTGTAATAAATTATTGCCACCGAGAATATTTGTTAAATACAAAATATTCATATTGACAAACGGTAAAAAACGCGGTTGATAAATTATTACAGAAGACATGTTTGAAGATGTACCATAAATAATAGTTATTGACATCCAGAAGTATAATATATTGAACAGATACCGTGAAATAGACACGTTTCCTGTAGTGATGTGACCCGATCGCTCGTATCTCCTTAGTTGTTAGGAGGTTTTCTCACGACACCTCTGCTTATTGCTTTCCAATAGGTATTACCATAGTAAATTTATATTAAGGTAATGAATGGTTATTACTGAGGAGTGCTTGTACTAAGCTGTTAGAAATGAATACAAAAATAAATTTATAATTTACAACGTGGAAACTTAATGCATGGTGAACAGTGAGAATCAAGGAAATTTCAGAATATATTTCCAATACAACTTTATATTTTATCACCCCATTCTCAATTTTGATACATTTTGTGTTAAATCATTATTTATTTCGTAGAGATGAAAGACCGTAGTGAAGTATTATTCTGAATCAACGACAAATATGAAGTTTACAGCTTAGAAAAGCGAAAACTAAAGTGAGATGCGCTTTCGATGTATTAAGGGCTTTGGGGGAAGTTGTGTGGGATGCATTCCTGCCAAATTAACTATAGATATGCAGTGCTAATTAGAGCTATGATCATATCCGCATAATTGTGCAGTACGTAAAAACGCTAAAAAGTGCACTTAATTTACAGAGATTACCCCGGAGATTACAGAGATATTGAAGGAAAAATATAGTAGGTCGTCTTAGGCAAATTCTAGTTAACAATATAGTTAAACAATTCCTAGCGCGAGGTGAGGTACCATAGGTACCAACACCTTTACTTAAAGTAGGCAAGGAATTAAGGAAAATAAAATGCCTGGTGTATGGGATATTTTCATTGGATTAGAACTAATACATTGCGAAGCTAAAATAGTTGTCACTAGCGTACCTAGAGTGGGTCACTCGAAGTAGCAGATCTGCTCCCCCATCAACAAAAATAGCGGATACTGGACTTGGGATGAAAAAGAAGATTATACGCGTTTTAGTGGATGGGTGCAATGGATAGTGTAGACTCAAGCAATACATTTCAGTCTGAAAAACATCATCAGATTCTGTAGTTTCGAGGTTAAAAAAGAGATCCTCTACCTTTGCCAATCTTCCGAATTAAAAAGTTTAAACGACTATGACTTCTTTTGGGTAAGACAATACTGAACTATGGATGATTCCCAAGATGTTCTAATGCAGGAGACAGTTGTAATAGACTCAAATTAGCCTAATATAAGGCGTTTAATAGCGCAGGTGATACATGCTAAAGTACAGAATTCTTGATCAAGTTTCTCTTGCAACTAATATTGGTAGAGATAAGCTTCTTCTGCATGGTTACTGCTTACATTTTTCTTGGCTGTGTTAGTGTTGTTATAGACGTACCGCATTTCATGAGAAGTGAAGCTGATTTTAGTCCATTTTTTTTATTTGTGGTGGGTACAACTGCAGTTCCATCCGAGCTGTACTAGTCGCTGCACTATGATTACAGCTCGTTCTGTGTATTTTGTGCGTGCTAATGTGTTTTCTAGGGTTTATTACGACATTATACCACCGTAAGTAATATTGCGCCATTAATTTTTTTCCAAGAACGAATGATTTTGGTAAGCTATTTCATAGTTATAATAATGTAATCTAAATCTCTTATTTTTTTGCATTAAGAAATATCTTGGCATTGCCTTCAAAAGAGCCAGAAGCAATACTCTTTGAATCATGATCTGGTAGATCAGATTTTGATCATCCCAAAGAAAATATTGTAGGTTGTCCCACATTCATACTAAATAATCTTATTTTGAAAAGTTTCATAAATATGATATCTATCATACAGGCAAGTACCTAATTGAATTGAAATTGAACATTACGTGCATGAATTTCAATTTAGCTGGAATTCAGTTTTTCTCTCGTAACCAATTGGTTGCAGTTTCCGCTCCATTTCATAGGCTTGGTAGGTCCTTCCCTTGCGAACCTAAATCTAAAACTATAGTTCCTGATATCCAATGATGCTTCAGATAGTTCGCCTAGATAACATACATATCAACAGATCTATTTTATTGATCACTACCAATACAACACGTCTGAAGAAATAATTTCATGAGTTTTAATGCAACTAACTAAGTTTGCACCCAAGGAAAGCCTCAATCTAAAATATATTTTTCACTCATATTTATGGTTCACAACACAAGTTCTGGTGACTACCATCAGTATAATACGGATACAAGAAATTAAATGGAATCTAATGAAGAACTGGACTGTATTTTGAAAAGACGCAAATTACTGCAATGTGTTTTCCACAATCTTTTTTGTCATTCCAAATAGATGTAACACGGGTAAAGGCATGTTTGTGCTTGGACTTATCTTGGACATCATCAAAAATAGAAAATGATGAGTCCATTCATATCAGAAGTACTTTTGATATTTCTGTTTTAATACTCTGTCGTCTGTTTATTCGTCGTAGATATTACGAATGCATGTCAGTTGCATTATACCAAAGAATACCATTTCTGGATATTACTTAAAGTAATATGCTGCAAACACATTTTCACAAAATGCTTTATTAAATCTACTACTAGATCTTTCAAAGGGGATTGTAAAACAAAACACGTACCTGAAAGATCAAAGACAATATATTCACTGATTTTTTTAATCAACGAATGTCTGCTTCTTCCTACTCGCTTGTACTGATGATGTCTGGTCTGGTCGGTGACGATATGATATTAGCGCACATTTGATATTACACCCTTTCTATTTATTAAAGTAGACGCGTCCCAGAGCAAGGCCGACCGCGTCTGACGCAGCAGCAACTTATACAATAAAACGACAGAGGATTCCCTCTATCCTCTTTACCTCCCTTCAGTGCCTTTTTCAAAAAATACATCGCTTTGTTTTGCGGGCTACAGAAGAGAAAATTCTTACCGCGGGTATTTCATATTGCGGAACCGACTTTGTTATCTTCCGACCAACTTTGTGCCGACAATAGCGCGAAACACTAACGCTGAAAGGACTAGGTTTTAATTAAAATTTGAATGGTTGATTTCTATTACTCGCGTCTTGTATACAGGAGCTATGCTGCATTTCGCGTTGCAGTTTCGCCCTCCGTCATTTGCTTTCGAATGAAGATTAAATTGTGTCTTAGTCCTTCGACGTTTCGAAAGGGATTCGCATAGAAGACTTCCTTTTATACCGATGAAGAAATATGATAAGTTCGCGGATAGCGTTTAATCAGCGCATTTATATGCATGGGTAGGATGTCGTTGTCTATGATCTTTAGCTAGCTCTGAACGTAGAGCTAGAAGGTTCTTAATAAGTTCGTGTACTGCAAATTCTAGATAATGCATGCAATCAGTGTAAAATTAAAACAGGAGAAGCTTTGGTTTTCTAAGAAACAATTTGTAACTTAGTGCATATAAACTCAAGGACATTAAAAACATGTCTTCAACCATTATCTCTTATGTCTTACGTCTATTTTACGAAAACCCCTTTTTTCTTTACGTAGAAGTTCCCATTAACGTTTTTCAAAACTTTCAATCGAAGCTTTACCCTACATTTTCAATTTTAATTGATAGTTATGAACTATACGGCGCTCCATCGAGGTAAATCCACTCAGTTTAATTAACTTTCGCGATACAAAGTCGATAAAAACGGTAGCGTGATCAGGTTATCTCATACAATGCAAATATTTGTGCTACTAAGAGCAACAGCGGACTCCTAGATTCACGATTGAGAAGAAAAAAGAACGTAAATTCACCTTTCCAGCCCGTACTCCTTTTATCAACAATAGAAATCTTTTACATAGACGCGACGGATCGTTATTTTTACATAATTTATGTAAAGCAACTTCAAGTTCATTAACTCACTGAACTGGTTTCTCTCACTTGCAAGTTACCAAGTACATACGAGAGGCAAATCTGTTCATTGCGAATGCAATATGTGTTCGTGTATAATATATTTCCAGGGTATTTGCGACAAATTATATTTTCAACGGTCGCTTACGGACATGCGATTAAATCAAAGCCTATGATTATGAGCATAATGATAGTAATAAGTAGGTGAATGATGCGTCTTTCGTCATGGTCGGTGCTGAAACGATATAGATGTGAAGATATAATATTGAATGGAATGTCAAACACAGCCGGTTTTGTATAAAATTTACATATAGATAGCTTGAAATGGTTTAGTAAATAGATTTAAATAATTATTCGTGTGTCGAAAAAAAACGAGGCAATTTAGATCCCCTTTTTATGAACTGAATATTATATTGAATTGATGATTTAAATTTATTTACATAATTTGCATTAGATAATTGACATATTAGGGGTATATATTGCATATTACCGTCACGATATAATACTGTCAGCAGGAACGAAATGATTTAATAACAACAATGAAAATTCTATAGAAATCAATATCAATCTAATATAATACAAAGTTTGTGTAATCAATTGTTTCGAGTACCTGAAAACAGAGATACATATATTAGAATAACGTATAGCCGAAATAATACAGCAGTTAAAATAAATTTTGCTCAATCAAAATATGTTAAATAAAATAAAGCTTTTTCAACTAATTGATATTCAAATATAAGGTTAAACAAGGTGAATTGTCTAAATAGTCTTTATATTATTAGGGCTTCCAAGTTTTGACCGCATCATAGTAGAGTAAATATAAACAAAAACAAAATAAAAGTACAAAAATATACTATACAAACTAACTAAACTCGACGTTTCGTTACTTATGCAAGCGACGTCTTCAGGAAAAAACAGTGGCTAGAGAGCGTCAGAAGGTCCCATTAACTAGACGTGCAAACCACGTTAGAGACGAAAGTCTTTTGACTTTTTTTGTACTTTCATTTTATTTTGTTTAGCCTTCGATATTTAGTCATTATTAAACCTTAAAATATACTGTTGTTATAATGTCCGAATTATATTCATCCTATAATAGCGTCGCATATTTCGTCTTCTGAGCAATTGGCAATAAATTGAACTGTATAGCGGCATTTGGTGGATAGTGAATTACAAGTATGTCATGCGTTATAAACTATTCTCTTAACTAACACAGGTTTGGTGCGTGTAGAACAGACAATGACGGATCGCCCTTGTGTAGACAGAGACTCAAACTCAATATGTTATATGGTTTGTCATAATGAAATCCTGTTAAGTCCTAAGTTAACTAGTTAACATTTTGTAGTTCACAGATTTAATTCTGTAGATTCTTGATAAGTTGAACTCATGCTTTGTTTTCAACGTTCCTTAGGATTAGTCAGCTTCGTAACGGCAAAGTCCAAAGGATGACAATAATGCCAATATAGCTTTTAACTATTTGCGACATAACGGCATAGACACCCTTGTTCTTGTATTAGCACCTCAAGTTTCTATTTTTATTTAAGCGTGACGTGCACACTCAAGGTGGCCGTACATACCAATGACACGACCTTGTACACGTCATCTAATTGTGATGCCTAGTTTAGATTAGATAGCCTCTGCCTCTAAGATCTATTGTTAGTATCCTTAATCTTTTAGTCTCAATTGATCTCCAGACTTCTAAGGAAGTCTAAAATTTTTTTGGAGGTTCTAGTTCTAATATTAGCTAGTTCTACGTACGCCTGTTCGAGGTAGTGGAGCCTTAGCCGGGCCACCGCCTTGCAGTTGCACATAATGCGTTCCGTCGTCTCGCTGTGTTCTGCACAGAATCGGCATTTATCAGTCCACCTTGCCCATCTTCTTCAAGTGGTACCTAAGAGGACCGTGGCCAATGAGTAAAGCTGTGATGGTGCTGTGGTCTATTGTGTTAATGTTTAACAAAGTAGTCTACGTTTTTGATTATCTTAGTTTTGGTGTGTTAACCCAGTACGAGATTTTTTGTTCACTTTGCCACTGTTGGAAATGAGCTCTTATATGCCGTTTGGTGAGACTGCAAAATGGCTTTGGTACCATAAATCGAGACGCCATGCCTTTTTTGCAAGATCATCGGCAATCTCGTTGCCCTTTCACATCCAATAACCTGGTACGCATATTAGTGTGATTGTGTTTCTTAGGGCCAGGGCATTGTGGGTGAGCAGACAATCTCAGGTTAACTTGGATTTAAAAGTGTAGGCCCTTAGAATTTTTAGTGCTGACTGGCTGTCTGAGAATATACGTGCACCTTAGTAGGGTCTTTTCAGACATTCCTGGGCACATTATTCAATAGCATACACTTCAATCTAAATCATTGTTGGGCTCGCACATATATCAACAATTCTAGGCGCTCGATGGATGAGGCATCTGAAAATAAAATTAAATACTGCAAAGTATACTGCCACCAGGTTTTGGAAGAATGTTATCATCATAAAAATTTCTGCACTGGTTTACAACTGCCTATGTCTCTCTAAAGAGTAAAGTCTGCCTTAGAGACCCTTCTCGACAGAAAAGGTTTTACCATAAAACTATTCGCTTACACAGTATACTTCTCCAAATCTCAAGTCATGTGTATATTATTGTTCCAGCGCACTGGTTTGTAAATAATGTCAGAATTCCTTAATCCAAATGATCGACACTCAGATAAAATCGAGCCTGAAATGAGTTACTTGCACTCGCAGAAAATCTTCGCTATGAGAACTATTAGAAACTCCAATTACTCCAAGACAGCAACCACAATTAATTAGAGTTGTGTGCCTCATTTAGATAATTTCTCGGTTTCCAATGACACCTCCGCAACACGTAATGATTCATACCAAGTAGCAATTAACAAAATAGACAATCTTTCGTATTATAAATAATACTAACTTGCTTTTTATTAGAGGGTAAGGCTTGATAAAGCGGGTGTTTGCCCTTTAAACTTTATTATTCATTAGTAGTAACTTCTCGCTGCATCTTTTTAATTTGCATTAACGCCTCACTGTCTGTTTGTATAAAGAACCTCTCGAACATAAACCTAGCGCTAGTACTGCTGTTGTTGATAACTCAGTGTCATCATCTATTACGGGGTAGGAATTTAGCACGGTGAAGGTTGAAAATTAATGGTTAAGACCCAAGCGCACCACCAACGTATAGTTCACGTTTTTGTCAGCAACAGGTTGCGAGAGTCTGTACGTCTATTTATCGATCGTCTGAGCTTTCGTTTTGACCGTCACAGCCAGAAATGCGCATTTGACCGTGAATATTACGGCCCTATCATATTTACACTTTATATATAACATAACTTCTATTAACGTATACATACGATTACTAGTGGAGTCTCACGTATGTATCGTGCGAGAAGTTATTTTCAACTAAATAATTAAGATTTACAATATATGCATACTCCGTCGGCGTCTAGTACAAGCACTAAAGGGAGAAACTGCATTAACGTTCTCCTTCTTCATCGTCTTACACGTCTCTTTTCTTTTCGCATGATTGCACAGTTCTAGCGTCCTTGTCTCCGTTAAGTATAGTCTGTAGGATGTCGGAATATGCTTCCATGAATTTACCGTGAATTGCGAAACGTTACGTTTGGGTATACATACATAAACCTTACCTATATACTCTAGTATTCTCTGTTTCCAGTCTGGAGTATTTACGTTCGTGGTCATTAAAGTCTTCGGAATCTAACTAATTGCCGTAACCGCAATGAACATTGTGTAACAGTGTGTTAAATAAGAATGGTCGATTTATAACGCGGCCGTAATGGTATGGAGCTGCAAGGTTCCACCGTAATGATTGTTTTAGTTATACAGTGCAATGTGAAAGAGTTTGATAATTATTTTATCGATAAGAATGCAATATTCCTCACATATATTATAAATCATTAATATGAAATATCGGGGTAGCTGCACTACTAATTTACTTATTCTTGATTCCTGGAAGTCCAATAATGTTTGGACAACATGTTCTCCCTCAAAAGAAGGGTGATTTAATATATGTATGCGCAACCAACAATGTGGCTAATCTCGAGGATTGGTGCACATCATAGTATGATTTGAAAATTGAAGAAATCATGTAACTAAAACATTTTTTTAAGAAATGAACGTTGTGAAGTAGAGGTGTGAGTAATCCTTTGAACTTATATTAAGATTGTGTACAGCAGTTCGAAAGCTCAACCTATTATGCAAGTAACTCGGTGTTCCATATGCTAGAACTTTATAGAACACAGAGTAAGAATGTAGCCTATTCTCCATATCCAACCACCAGATCTGCTCCAACTTGTAAGATATGCGACAATATTTCTAATACCAGACAGTCATCAAAAAGAATTTTAAACTTTCTGTATCCTTCTTTTGTCAGTATAGACTAGAAATAGAACCGCATATACTGAGCAGCAGGTATTAAATTTACTTAGTATTAAAGTGTTGCATAACATATTATTTAGATTTATGTCAAAGAAGTGTTTATTGGAATAAATTATTCTTAGATGTTTTTAAAATTTTAGTGACCAATCTATACTGAGACCTAATTTTTTTATTGAATCGACTGGTATTAATTTATGGTTATTAATATGAATATTTAAATTATTTAATACTCTACTCCGATCATTTTTGCTACCATATGCTTTAAGTGCTGATTTGCTAGGGTCGAGAAAAAGTGATTGCTATTCCACCTGGTGTGACAGAGATCTCAAGTCATTGTTCATTTGTATACATATAGTATTAATATCAGAAGGATAGCCGGAAAGATAAATTTGCACATCATCGACATAAAAGTTTTTTATCAACGAAAGGAAAAGTGAGATGTAGGTATATGGAAAACAGAAACGGTCGAAGTATAGAACCCTGTGGTACTCCACTTCCCACTACCAAAGGTGGCGAGACTTGATTATGTATTTCGACAGACTGTGTGCGGTTAGCCATGCACATTAATGCATGTACCAAGAAAGCGGTTAAAATTGTTTCTTATATGCTATAGGCTTATTATACGAAGCTTGTTTCAGAAAAGTGAATGCCAGCTAAAAAAAAATGTTGTTTTGAAGAAGCTTATCCTGTAATCAAACAATTTATCACATTAACAAATAATAATCAATAATAAATATCAAATCTAAATTTCTAAGCGTTTGCCTGTTATTCCACTTGGTGCAATACTTTAGCCGCATCTTCTATAAATTATTTCTATTACTTGACTTGATAGTTTTTGATTTCTAAAATATGTAAATGATTCATTCTAGAGATTCAATTCAACACAACTTGGTCTAGACGACGATTACTCTTCAGCAGTTATGAAAAATCCAATCAAACCCTGTTTTGAAATTAAATTTACATTGTTAGGAATTGCCTATAATTCAACTAATAGGTTGCTACTCAACAATCTAGCATGATACGTACTTACTTAAATTTCACACAACGGAACACATATTTCACCCAAATAAGCCACTCCATTGACATCACCTTTACATTTTGGATCATAAGACCACTATTTTGTTATCGGTACTGACTCCAATTTTCTTCCTACTCAATATTTTTTTATCTTTTTGGATAACTTTTAAACACTTATACCTAAATTATATCTCTTTTGCCATGAAATATACAGACTTAAAATGTTCACTATAACCCAGAAAAAATGTTAATTTGGTTAGGACCTTATGTTGTTATATTGTTACATTTTTTTTTGTTAATGTGGTGGGTGCTTAGTTGCAGTGACTCCGTAAACTGTATCGCTTGTCTGGCTATCATTGCAACTCTCGCGGTGTAGTGTTTGTGTGTGTATGTTGTGTTCAATTGGCTTTGTGACAGCATCATATCGCCTTTTATGATGCCGCGCTGTTAATCACTTTTCTCCCAACAGCGAATGGCAAGTCGATCCGGGATTAAACTCTCTGAAAAAATGTCACCGTCCCTGCAGAGAATTGAACCTCGGCGCCTATCGTCCTCTCACAACAATAGTCAGCCGCCTAACCACTGCGGCCATCGACCCGTTTTAAAATAATTATAATAACCTCACCTTCTGGTTATTGTTCTTAATAACGCACTATGATAGAATTTGACAGGTATAGACTGAGTATTTATGGAAATAAGTAATTTCTGTATTCAATGTGCATATAATGAGCTCGTTCTCACCAGATACTGTCGACTTTTTCCTCTTACATCACGTTAATCGATTTCGATCTCCTATCATCTCATTTCGCAATAATTCACCGTTAACTAGGAACATTGTGATTAAATACTACTACTATTTAGAAACATGAAACTCGTGTTCAATCAGCTCGTTAGATTATAGTTTATCGCGCGCGAAAAAGAAAATAATCGTCATCGGCATCCATGTATCTGAAATTACCAGCACTAATCCTCAAACCGGTAGTTTTCCGCAGTAGTTTTACGATGTATAAAACGTAGACTAGGTGCAGGCGAGAATCTGGAAAAAACTTAATGGTTTTCGTTTGTGCAAGCGTACAGGTTGTTTCTCCATTACCAATCCAATCATATAAGACTGCAGAGATTTATATCGATCTTACTTAAGTCAGTAAATATTAATTAGAATTATATTTTCTTGCAATAGGTTTGCCTATTTGTTTTTAGTCGTATCGTTCATATGAAGTGGTTGAAATAGCTATAATAAGTATAACTGGCAAAAAAATAATTGCTTTAATGTTTTTAAGGCTCCGGCAAGTGGTATTATATTGAGTAAGTAAAATAAGTTAACCTGTTTGTGGTTCGAATGTTTCAGCAGATTTAATCAATGGTGTTTACTATCTTGCGTAACACAAATATCAGTCGCTTTCCGAGCTAAGAAATAACACATATTATACGATATGATCTATTAGCGTGCAAAGATTGTTATCCCTCAATTATGTGTATCTTACAGCCTTGGGAGTATATAGTTAGACCAGTACTGCAATTGTTATTTTGTGTTATCTATATAAACTTTGCTGTAGTGTAATAATGTCTTAATAATAACGCTCCAGTTATCCGTAACGTAAAGAGCGAACACAATGTAGGTTAAAAATGTGATATGGTCTTTGGGATTCCATTTTAGAAAATAAGTTAGCTGTATAAAACTAAAATATGTAGATTAATTCTTTGTTACTTCCTATAGCTGCATCATCAGCAATTTTCACCGGCATTTTTGTGAGGTGGGATTATTCTAACTAATTTCTTCCAAACTCTTTGATATTGTTCACTAACACAATAAACTTTTGCAGAGAGAGAGAATTTCGAGAAGAGAGTCTCAGTTAAGTTGTCTAAGAATATAAAGCAGATTTAGTTTGACAGGAAAAATAATCTGGCTTAGTTAATATACAAAGCACCTCTAGTTCTCGTTCTAATTCAAAGGAAACAATTCGGGACGACATTGGTGTATGCTTTTCGGGGTTGACATTCAGAAGCTTCTTAAGCATGGGGAATTTGAAATCAGATTCTAGAAGCTATAGAAAGCTTTTAAAGAACTAAAGTGTAAATTTTGAAAATCCAGCAACTTCTGTAACTGGCATACATATCAACAAAATTCCAAAGTAGTATGTGTAACATCTGTAGAACAGTAGAACCACTTACCAAATAGTCCTAGAAAAGTATCGAATTGACTTAATTCCAAATTAGGAAAGGATTTTTTGTTCCGAAATACATTTTGAGATGATTTCTATTTTCTCTATTTTTATTTTCCTACTTCACTATTATCGCACAAATCCGGTACTACATCTATAGGCCAATTATGAGAAAGGCAGTATCCCGTTAATGAATCTCATTACATCCTCAAGATTCACTGTCTCGACGCTGGCGATACGTGTTTGCTATAGATAATTTCACAAAAGCATTGTACATGAATAAGTGATCCTTGCTCTTTCTTCTTCCCTTCATCAAATGGGATCAGGCACAATCTCTAGATTGCACTTGTGAATCAGTTAGTAGTGACCGGTTAGTAATCCTGTTGTCTGTATTACATACTCGCTACTGCAAATGAACAATGTCATGTCATTGTGCTAGATTCTCCACACACAAAAAAACATTGGCAGTCTCTAGTCACGATAACATGATGCTTATCTTCTACTATGTGGTAACCACTCAATTTATGAAATTAAGGAGTCCTATAAAAGGTTTATATATTGCATTTATAGCTATAGACTATCGGTTTACTACGAGTATGTTGGCCCTATACCTGACCAGCTTAACAATGTATTCCAGAGCTAGCTTTAGCAGCATTCCGAAAAAATTTAGAATCGATCTTAAAGTAGTCTTACACTGGTTTGCTGTCAGCTACTGAAAATGCATCTATAGACGATCTTTCCAAAGCAATCCAACATTTTAGTAGTTTGTAAAGCGGGTCCTCTATTTGAGCCCGAAGCGTTCACTCTACTTCGTTTCACGACGCAAAGGTTTTGTCTATCCTATCCATCATCAAGCTTAATACAGCATGACAGGAACCAAGCTCCAAAATTTGGGTTTCAAGCAAACTTGGACGTTTGCTTGAAATTTTGAGCATAGTTGTGCCTTTAAAGTCTCAGCTTCAATCAAATGGAATCTTGACCACTACCCCGCCAAAAGTTCCAGTTTATCATATCCAATTTCGAAAGGATGAAACAGATGTATCTCAGAATGTTAATTGTATAGCATTTCGTCGAACATATTTGCAAACCTACAGAAATCTTGAATCTTGAATAAACGTTGTGTACCGATATTAACCTGATCTGGGCCTGTCCTTCAAAGATAGTGATGAACTCACGTTTTTAATAAAGAACAAAAGAAACAATACTGTCAACTTCAGAACCTGATATACCAGTGCGGTAAATGCTTATTCTGAAAACTAAAGCTTTACTGTCAGCCTCATCAAAGATTCGAAGCAAAATTATAATATGTTAAGCAATCTTTTAAAATAGTAACTTAAGTGCTAGCTGTGATGATCAGACAGGTGTCTGCAACTTTCTAAAGCTGAACTTTGTCGTATAATTGAACTATTATGTTATGAAACTCCCGGTAAATAATACACCGGTAGTTTCATACGTATTTACTACACTTCTACAATACCTATTTAGTATTAACCAGTACCATTGACATTTGTTGACAACAAGCGTTTAAACAAACGTTTAAAGCAAGCTTAATACTATTTATATCAATTAACAATTTTTATGTGAACGAACCGTAACATACTTTCAATACAAACGCGTTTTTTAGCAAATTAGAAAGTCCACATATGAAGCAATGGAATGACTGACTGTTAAATGGCGACACTACAGTTCAATATCTCGACCGCCCATTCTATTCGAAGTAATCGAACACGTAAAATTCAATTACGCGATATTTTAATTACATTGTTGGGTGTTCTATATCTGAAATAATAAACATATCTCTCTAATGTACGAACGTTACTGCTACTATAAATAAAGCGCGCGGTATTTTTAAAGCCGGCATCCACACGCTAATTGCTACGAATCCAACGTGCAAACCCGAAAACAAAACTGGTCACTACCTTCAACATGATCAAGAATTCATTCGGCCGCAAAAGTTGCGTACCAGCTTTTAAAATATTGCACGCTAATTTCTCCGGTGGTGTACATTGCGGACAGGAAACAGGAAATGTTTATGTAAATATTACAAAAGGTTCATGGGGAGTGTTTTATAAATTAAGGTATTATTTATTAAATAGGGTAAGAGGCCCAATGGCAACTTGATCTGCGTTGTAACCGTATACCTTTGAGTTTGTTTTAAAATTCTCCTGCGTGTTCGCTTATACACAGATGAATAAACTGTGATATTATTTATAGAAGACAGCTAAATATAAGACTTAATTATTAGCTAGTAGTGTTGAGAAACATGTAATCTATATAGAGAATAGTTTCTTTCTTTTCTTATAAGAATTACGACGTTGGTTCGGAGACAAGATCAAAGGACTAGAGTTCTATGTGTGAGTGAAAAATCACCATGAAATAACATAAAAAGCAGGGATATGTAAACTATAAAACAATCGTGCAGCTTTCTTGTCTAACAAACGTAATGTGACAGTGGTATTGTTTCTACGCTCTCAA
This sequence comes from Holotrichia oblita, assembly GCA_023690525.1. NCBI lineage: Eukaryota > Metazoa > Arthropoda > Insecta > Coleoptera > Scarabaeidae > Holotrichia > Holotrichia oblita. The sequence continues at coordinate 114,711,210 of CM043018.1, forward strand.
CTATCTGTTTCACAAAAATATTTTAGTATAATTTTGAGAAATATTAAGGATCTGTTAGAATGTTACACTATTTTAAGCGAAATTTTGAGATGTTAGCTGTCTAAAATGAAGAAAGTATTATAGTCTAAAAATTTCATTACCTAATGAAGGATTAACAGGAGAAAATGTATTAGGCGACCATTTTCAATGTGTTATGTTCATATGTTATACGTGTGCTGTGTATCCATAATATTTGTGTAATAAAGAGATATTTTATTGGATGTAGACTAGAATATATTTACATAAATAGGTTTTAGTTTAACTTAATTTCCTTCAAAGTGTCATCAATTAGTCTGAAGAATACAGGGGCGCTTTGCATACATCCTTATCTTAGTCCAGTTTTTATTACGAATTCTTCTGTCGATTACTCCTTCCCACAAAATTGCTATTTCTTTGATCACAATTTTCAATGTCTGTTCTACATCGATTATTCCATATTTGAACTCGTATAACTCGGAATTATACCAGTTATTCAAGGTCCACAGATGTCAAGCAGAATTCCTTATTCTGTCGATGACTTTTTTATATTCGCTATTGAATAGTAAATACATAATGTTCTGTCGTATTGCAGCAGTATTTATGAAAGTACTCTAGTAGAGTACACAAAAATCCCAACAGTGTGCCTTCTTATATTTGGGCACTACCACACCCATTTTCCAGACTACTAATACTATTACTACTAATAACTGCTACTACTAACGAGCCAACACCATCCCCAACAGATTTTTCAGAACTCCTAAATCAAACCGAGATTCCTTCCAACATTCTAATAACCTCTCTAAATTCTGCCTCTTGATGAATGATTCTTCTGTAATGTGGTTTTGCAGTTTCATGTCTGTACCTTCCTGACCAAAGGTCTTCGTTTAAAGATGTACTACCTTCCCCTATGAAAGCGTAAGTGCAAAGTGCACACCGATGGAATCTGTGAAGAACACTTCTAGAGCTTCTACAAATTCTTGAACAAGTAGATTATAAATACATATAAATCTCCTTTCCCAGTATGTTAGGCCATGCATCTTAGACCTAAAGAGAAATTAAAGTTTGAAATTCCAGCCAATTGGTCACTTGAACTCGAACTTGGTATTGTTTCGGTAGGTATGTTTTTTGTTAGAGCTGTATGAGATGATATACTACACGTAAATATACTCATTGACTCAAAAATTGCAGTTGCTGCAGTAGCTGCTTGTTGCAGTTATTACTTCTGATAATTATTTGGTAGTACCTCGATACCTTGACAAATAACATATCATGACATTAGGTACTGTGATGTTATGTGGGTTCAATACAAAAATATATGATTACGAATACAAATAACAACTCTACTTATCATGCGATTGCTCTCAATGAATTATTTAAACTTTTTTAAATAAAAGAAAATTGATACGGTAAATAAATTTGCTGTATTCTTCTACTTTTTACAGATTTGTTTATTTAACTAACCTGATTCCCTACGATAGCTAACTATAAATACCTATTTCTATTGTAGATCGCTTATAAGCTCCTGCTTATACGGATCTATATGTCCCGGATTATAGTTACTCACGAGAATTTGTTTAATCTCGCTTTTCCAAAGGATATTAATATTGTAAATATAATGTATTCTACCAAACTATCTTCCAAAAAAGGATATGGATATTATATCTTCTTAATAGGACATCCATACCTATCTCGTAGACGATACCAAAATGCTGTTTTAATAATTTTAAATATATTTTTCTTCTATCATTCAATTTTGATCGTTATACTCTGTTCCAATTATTTCAACAACTATTTTATATTACATATATTATCTCCATGGAATTAGCTGCTAGTATTTAATACCTGTTTATTTAAAAACCAATCATGTATTTTTCTGTTTACTATAGATACCACCATATATAAAAGTCACTGCTCCAGCATAAGTTTGTAAATACATGGATACTGCGTAATTTTCGTTAATTTTTAAAATTTGACCGTACACAATTTAGAATTTTGTTTTACATTGTAATTTACATTAAAAGTGAAATAGAAGAATATTTAATATACCGTGGTGTTTTCACATTTACCGTTGGCTAATCGTTGGCTGGAGTATTATTATATAATATAACTCTGCTCTAATATATATTATATATACGGGGTGATTTTTTGAAAACGACCCACCTCAAATATTTCAGAAACTATAAGGAATTCAAAAATTTCCAAAAATACGTCTACTTTTCATTCAAGGGGGAAATAATTTGACATATGAATTACACTTTTGACGTTTACATCAGCCCCCTCCCCACATGGGTACCTCCCCCTCCCCTCCCCCTCCCCCCATAAATTTTAAATGGAATGACCCATCGTGTGGCACTTCAAATGAAAGCTTATTTCAATAGGATTACGGTGATGTATCACTTGTTCAGTTTTTGTTTAATTTAGCATCGAAAAGTAGTCCGTTTTGTTTTAGAATACGAACAGTAAGTCTTTAATGTGACAATAACAATTGAAAAAGAATAATAATAAAAAAACAAGTAACAACATTCACAATAACTGTTCAAACTGTGCACCGCTGTTCTCCATGCAGTAGTAAAGCCGGTTTTCAAGTTCTTGTCTCATTTTCTCAAAAGTTTGCCGTGGAATATTTCTACACACGTTAATAATTCTTTAATGTAAATCGTTTAAATCTATTGGTTGAGTTTTATAAACTACTGACTTTAAATGACCCCACAAGAAGAAGTCAGGACTTGTCAAGTCTGGTGATCGCGAAGGCCACTCAATCGTTCCACGTCCACTAATCCAGTGATTTGCGTATCTGTGGTTCAGCCAGTTACGAACGTTTGCAGCATAATGCCGAGGAGCACCATCTTGCTGGAAAAACAATTCGTGTTCATCGAGGATTTGGTTACCTTCTGCATCACTGGTTTTCCACTCTCTCTGTTATTAGGGGATCGATGATATTCTCTAACATATTTAAATAAATGTCACCAGTCAATGTTTCTCTAAAGAAAATTGTCCCAAGAATGGAATTACCTAGTAGTCCTGCCCAAACATTAACTTTTTGAGGCTTTTGAGTATGTTCCTCTCTTATAATATGGGAATTTTTATCGCTCCAGTAGCGTACATACATTGTGTTTGTTCACGTATCCATTTAAGAAGAAAGCGCATTCATCACTAAAACAGATATTCTTTACCAAATTTGCCCTCACTAAGCTCTTGTACTATTTGCATTTTAAAAGGGTGAAACTTATACATCTTTGTGACTTTACGTACCGACGAGTAAGAAAGTCAGAGGATGCTGCAACTTGACGCAAAGAGCTGATTAGCTCCATGGTAAAATTCCCAATTACCTCCTTTTCCGCCACTTCATCTATTATCTTATTTGCACGCCTTTTCTTGTTCACTACTAATCCGGTTGTTTCAAATTTTTGCACAAGTTCGCGAACGTATTTATGATCCATATGCTTATCTGGATGCCTTTCATTGAAAATTCTTGCTGTGCCACGAGCGCATTGCTTAGCACCATAAATGTAAATAACTTCTACCCTCTCAGCAATAGAATACACCATTTTTTATGTAAGAAGATGAAGTTGAATGAAAATTACTAATGTGACAGTTGTCAAAAATAACGTCAATGGCTTCTTTTATTTTATTTATACGCTTTTTACACCCAGCCGTCTGGATGATTATATATTACGAAATCGATCATTTTTCGATGTTCAATTAGAAAGAAAGTGAACAAATGATACATCACCGTAATCCTAATGAAATAAGCTTATTTGAGGTACCACACGATGGGTCATTCCATTTAAAATTTATGGAGGGAGGCAGGGGGTACCCGTGAGGGCGCTGATGTAAACGTCAAAACTGTAATTCATATATCAAATTGTTTCCCCCTTGAATTAAAAGTAGATGTATTTTTGGAAATTTCTGAATTCCTTGTAGTTTCTGAAATATTTGAGGTGGGTCGTTTTCAAAAAATCACCCCGTTTATGTAAAAATGTCGCCCCCATTTATAAGAATCGAAAATTGAGAAAAATAAGTACAGTTTAAAACGCCATCTATTGAGTAAACGCGGAACCACAATTAAAGACTCCTGTACGGTAGCTAATATCATTACAGTACATAATCTCGAAAGTCTGTTATGGAAGTCTCATGTGGTTTAACTTTCTACTGATGAGATCCCACACACGTTATATTGGCGAATGATCGGGAACTTTAGCAGGTCATGTTAAAAATCTTCCACTCTATAAAGGTAGAGAAGATCAGGTTTAATTTTTTTTTTTTTATAATGCTAACGGCTAGAGTAACGATCACCAGAGGAGATTCGCTCCTATAGATAATGGCATACCATACTATAATTATAACTATTAAGTGAACAGACCTTTTAATAGAATATTCAAGATTGTATTTTTCTTCATGTCTCCATCTAACCATCATCGAGCATCATAGATTTCCGAACAGAATATAGATTCATCAATGAAGCGAGTTTGTCCAATGCTGCTCAACATTCAAAATAAAGTTGGAAGTTGGAAGTTGGAAGCTATAAATTTTTAAAGTTTGATAGAGAGTGGTCATAAGCTTTGGTTCCATATAGGTAATACCTTGTCCTTCTTGCAACATCTTCGAAAGTGAACTGCACATACAGTTTAAGGATGCATTTTTAGGAAACTGCTTCCCACTCAACTGATTACGAGCATCATAAAAAGTCACCAAAATAGAACTTGTTAGAAAATTGTTCAAAATCCGTAAACTGCAGATACAGATTGCAGGTCATAACATAGATATATTAATTCTAAAAAAAACCTGAAAACGAAAATCTTTTATCTACTATATTTTACAATCAAAAATTACAAAGAAATAGAGGAATACAAACACATACTTTTCGCTTTTATCTTTGAAGAAGAAGCTGTATTCTAGATTTTTTCTACAAACATGTTACATACAACTTAAAGTGAATTCCTAGATTAATTTACAGTGGTGAGATCTTTAATCAACATCATCTTAAGAGGAAATTATTAATAAAAACAACATAAAATTACCAGGATTATTCGTTTTCATGTTCCCAGGAACTCCATCGTAATAATACTCCAATTAAGGACGACTTCGTATGTCTGTGTTCTCATTCGGCGTTTGAAGAAATTCTCTCGCACGCGGAAGCCTTATTGTATCATTGTTTTTCCCTGCACGATAATTCATCTTCCACATACCGTATTCATCTACGTGCGATCCCCGCGTGAAAACAAACCTCTTATTAGTGATATGACGGGCCGAAAGGGGGCCCCGTACCAGGCCGGAATGCCCGGTTTCGATTCAACGCTCGTTTCCCAACAATTCAATTGCGGTAATTAGCTTTGATTGATTAGTTTGAAATTACATTGCATACATAAATGTCCGGATAATGACTGCACGACCGTCAATCCTCCGGTTAGATATGTCCGTACAAAACGAGTTTTGTTCTTCGCTGGTAAGGAACATGTTTGGATCTATGCTGGTATTTTCATCACGACCGACATAAGGACACACGTCTATTATATATAATTGTATGCCTCAAATGTAACGTGAAACAAACATAGATAAAGTTACTTTCCAAAATTTGAAAATTAACTCGAAAGCTGAAGGGAAGACTAAATATTAGAGCTTTGTTGCACATGATACCACTATTTCAAAATATGAAACGTACCTCATAGATTGAAACTAAAACTTTTTAACTTATATCATTGTCTTCATTGCTGTCAGCATTTTAATGGCGGATACTTCAGTTTGTGGATTGCAACTAAGATTAAATTTTGAGCTTTGAAACGACATAGTACCACCTTACATCATAAGTATGTACATATATATTGCAAACTACATTTAAGTTTGCGCCTATCGCATAACACAGTTTAATCACCATCGCACTTAAAATTCTATTTTCAACATTCTTTTAACTTTACAAGAAGCACCACCTTAAAATGTAAAGCACCTTTAAATATTTACGTTACGTTTACAGAAATAATTAACAAACCAGTGTTTCTCTTGCATCTTAAATTTAAAACATAATTCTGAAATCTAGTACGGCTTCAAAAATTGCAAGTCCGATAAGCATATCAGGTTAACAAGATTAATTAAACAATCTTTAATTATGAAAACGAACTATAATAATGAAAAATACGTGCACATTCGGAGATATGAATAGGTCGTAAACTTGACGATAAACATCCTGCTCGTAAATTTCGTCCAGTATAAATTAAACATTTTTCTCATTTACGGGTTTTTATCGTTCGTCCTTAATATCTCTTCTTCTACCTTAAGCTGCGAGTTAAGCATGGGAGAACAGCGCTTCACACAATAAGCGCTTTCATATGCGCCTGATTTATGGGATGCAATTATTAAGTCGTTACGATTTCTCGTTCTCATTGCAGTAGATTTACGCCGTTGTCTTTAAAAATCTACCTTGCATAGACCTTAGAAAGATATTACGAGTACGCTTCTTTGTAATTTTTGAATGAATATTGAATATTATGATCCACAAAGATATGCTCTCTCCTTCGCGTTTCTCTCGTATATCAGAAATTGCTAATTGGTATAACGTGCAGAACTAATCACAAAAGAAAACCTATTCCGTTCACAGTGATTGCATTATTAATCTCAATTCCTTCTTCAACATATGCAGTTACGTCGAGGATGTTATTGTTTTTTTGCTGTTATACCTCTGACTACACGCAAAAAAATGTTAATCTAAAGAATGCCAGGAGCAAATAAACAGTTTCGTTCTGATATTATGATTACCAAATATGGTTCAAATCAGCATGATTTTTTGAAACTCGATTATTCTAAATAGTTTAAAAAATTGGTTTAAATGCGTAAGATTACTTCATTGTACTTGATATAATAATTTACTATTAAATATGTTGTAGAATTAAATGGTTGCATTAATTTCAATCTAAGCCTCACTCACACCATGAAATATATCTTGATTGCCATTTGTGAGTATACAAGTAAAGCGTGATCAAATATTTTTCTGAGAGGCACAATGGATCCAAAATTGGTTAAAGCGAGTGGGAGATTATATGAACAGCATTGTTTTGTCTTGGGCTGTTCTCAACAATCCGTGAAATACACACCTTAGATCTCTGCGTCCATGAGTGCCTGAACAAGGGCATGAAACCAGCAAACATCTATAGGTATTATTACCTACAGTTAGAGCGTTCTGATAGCTTGATTTTATTTTAACTTAGAGTCTAAACTAGCCTGAGAATGTGTAGTTAGTGTCACAAATAGCGTAATCTCCTTAATATCAGTTCCGGGACTCTCCAGTGCCAAAGGAAATAGTGAAGCATATGAACTTGCAGGGAGCTTGCATGTTAGTTGGATTTGAAAGCTTGTTTAACGCTCCCAAAAAGCTAGCTCTCCCGAAAAAAGTGCGACAATAGAAAGTAGAGAAAAATGCCTCTCTCTGAAGAACACCACCCGAACAATCTGAAGCGAAGAAATTTATAAACTCCTCAAATAGGAACAAGAAACTACTTGGTTATAGAAAGCTAAAACTAAGTATATCTATGGGTTACCGCCTCAAGATACCATCTCAAAGTGTTGGCCAGAATTAGTATGGCACGATTGAATTATTGAAAGTGTTCATATAATGTCACAATATACTTTTCTAAGTTCTAGTTAAAATCAAACTGTAATCAGCGCTTTCGATAACACTATAAGTAAATAAAATTTTGCATTTCTTAATTTTGCAATAGAAATCTATCTCACAACTCTAGTCATTACTTACTAATATAAACAAAAAAGTAATTGTGCAAAAATTAGTGCAAGATGGGGAGTGGTAAAACTTAAGAAGATATAACTTCTACAATTTAGACTGATGACAATATGAGAAGTTACTGATCAACGTTCGTTCAACATTCAATATCGTTAAGTCAAAAACAATGATTTATTTAGAGTAAAAAGAACTCTTGTAATAAACTTAAGATTTTTTCCTACTGGCACTACGTAGATATGTATGTATGTAAGTCTAAAGAAATCGAAGATTACTATGCCGATTCTTAAGGGCAAGCGATTTTAGTCTTCCATGTTACACTCTGATGATTGTTACTGGTGGTGCAATATTTTTACTACAAAATTAGGACCAATTTCCCGAAAATGAGAGAAAGGAACGAAGGCAAAGATATTATTCAATTTATGGAAGGCGCTAAGAATTAATCCTAAATTTCTTCAATTAAAATTTAGAATCATTTCTCAAAGTCGCTCAGGAAAATTAACCAGCAGTTTAAAATTAAAATTATTAATTTACCATAAAATGAGTGAG
>CM043018.1:114720002-114981144 GCA_023690525.1 Holotrichia oblita
GTGATATAGCTTACGGAGTCACTGCAACTAAGTACCCACCACGCATAAAAAAATCAATGCAATTTCTTCTATAATATAGGTTTTACAGATTTCAGTAAATTATACGATAAATTGATGAATTAATTGTTTGATTAATTCTTTAATGAATCTTTGATTTCTTGCCGATAATCTGTTATATACACCAATTTTTACGGTAGATTGTAGAATATCCATAGATTGGGAACAATAGATAACTTTCATATACATTATTTTATTCAGGAAAGTTTTCAGTTGTTTCTACGGTAATTCTTGCTGCGGTAAATTGAAGATGAACTTGATCATTTATTAATGGATAAAATATAAGAGTTTCCCGACTATAAATGCTGTAGTACTTCAAAATCAGTAACCTTATACAATCTGCAGACGCAGCAAGCTAATGTGTCGTCAGATGCAATGAGACTCTTCTGCAGATAGGACTGCTAATCGGTGCCGGTCTTACCACAGAGTATATTCTTATTTGTAGTATGCTGTAGAGAGTAATCCCTCATCGAATATACTTTACACACCTAGAAAAACAATGGCATCTATATCTTTACCATACCCAACTATTCCTCTGTTAAGACTACTGTGTGGTACAAAGAGTGGTCTGATTCCATCTCTGTGGTAAAAAGCGATTTAAGCATTATGGCCATAAAGATTAAGGTCATAAATTGGATTTTGTTGGTTCGACCAGTAGTCAATTACAGTATTGACTAATTTATTCTAAGTAAGTAAAACTAAAAGCGTTAAATAATTGGGTGGGCATCCAAAGTTGCAACTTCACTATCCAAACTTGCAACAAGCTTGAGTAGTTCAATATGTTAACGTGTTAGTACAGTTGCAATTAATTTTCTATATTCTTGTAGATAATAGAATTAAAAACATATTGTAAGTAGCGCTTGTTATTTAATTGACAAAAGTGTTGCGAGTAACTTTGAGCGACTAAAGAGAATAAAGAAACATAATATAATAAGGAGTCAAAAATCTGTCAAAGAAGAAATGAAGGCATTTTTATATATGTCAGATGATAATGTGGAGTTATATTGGCCAATGACGAATCTAATCATCTAGATGATGACTCAGACGACATTGAAAATGTTGAAGAGGACGTAGAAAAGGGGATTGCTTGGAAGAACCTCCGACAGGCACTAATAAATTGCAAGAATACCATTTTCCTCGAATTCAGGCTTGAAACAACAGCATCTTTTGTCAACAGACGATTTCTATAATCTTTTTGCTAAGAAAACAAATAAGTAGGTGGAGGAAGTATTTTTGGTTTCTGAACTGAAACAAGCCCGAATATAATAGCGGAAACCACCGAGTAAAGATTTTTTTCTTTTTCTAGGATCTTTCTTGACACTACATACATATGTATATGCAGATATAGATACAGTAACAGTTTAGAAATTACAAGACCGCTGGGAAAGCAACCGTTTACTCTGGACGCTTCGGTGTTTACATTTCGCGAGCAATGTTCTTGTACCTGGAGTTGTACCCAATAGACATCAAAGTAGGAGCCATAGTAGACTATTTTAATAATAAAATGTTATGGTTAAGCTATTTTATACTTAAAATAACGGGAAAAACAGACAAGTCCATGGTATCTCCGAAAGGTTCTTTGATATTCAGCCAAACTTTTAAGCGCGGAGTTGCTCCAGTTGCTGTCTAACTTGCCAAAGTCGAAATGAAAAAAGTGCAATGCAAAGATTGTCGGCTTTCTAGAAAACATGAATAAAAAGTAACACTGTTTTGCTGAACCATGTGTGACGAAAAATGTGGTATTTTTTTTAAATTGTGTTTTAGAATTTTTAAGAATAGATAACCTAGATTTCTCAAAAGTTAACACGAATTAAACATTTTATAAAAGATTGAGATCGCCGGTAAATGAAACAGAAATAATATTTTTTCAAAGACTTGTGGTTTTAGAGATTTGTTGAGTTGAAAGATGCCCGAGGAAATTACGTGGCCCAAACGCAAGCTGACGTAGAAAACCTGTAAGACAGATTATAGGGTTATGACATTACTAATATGATAACACAAATGTAAGATCCTCTTTTAACCATTAATAGATAGAATTAGTACTTTGTGTACATGCAAGATAATACATATTATTGTAACGTATGTACTTGTAGAATATCACTAATTTTAATACCATACTACTCGTATAGGTTAGGTACTTGTACTTACATCAAAATGATCAGAACTACAATATCCTGTAGTCTTCTCTGCCAAAGGTACATCTCTCCTCAACTTTTTTTTTTGTAAAAAGAAATCGTCCGAATACAAGACACAAGTAGTCAAGCCATTGATTTAGATAACATAAACAAGGCTTCATACGTCACACGTTTTAGTTCACGTAAACGCCGAGTTTTGGGAGAGCGCTGTAATCGTGCTTCTTTCTTCCTCGATTTCTAGGTGAAAAATATATTGTTTCGTCTGGGAATAAAAGAAATGGCTTTTTCTCATCATTATCTTTAAATTTAAAGAATAATTACAAAGTACATAGGTTCTCTATTGTTAGCCCATATAGATACTTTATATAATTTTGTTCTAGTATTTTTAGTCGTGTCCTTTTATTATCACTCAGTAATTATTAAATTGCCGATAAATATTAATTTTAACACATACCACGCAACATGTTTTATAATTTTGAAAACTATTGTATCAAAATTACTTTAAAACCCATTAAGTACCAGCGTCCTAAAAGAATAAGACAATCTACTTCCTTTTTTTTCTCAGCTGTGATTTATGTTTTTTTCGTGTCGAAATTATGTATTTGGAAACTTTACGCTATAGGCTCAATGCTACGCGCATATTAAATTTAATATCGTGATTTTTAAATATTAGTAATTTATTAGGAAGGCGACACATTTAATTCATAACTGTGTCGTTTTGTTACTAGTGGTTATATTGGTCTATAAATCATTGACTTTACGCATAAAAGTCCAAAGTTTTGATACTGATATTCATTTTGTTGCAGAAAGTTAATGACTAATGAACAATACATTGCAAAAAATTGTCGTCTTAATTTTAGGACGCTGGTACTTTCGATATCATGTGTCAAAGAGGATACCGTGGTAAACCTGGGCTAAAACAGTTTATCCGAAGCAAGCCTATCCGATTTGGCTTACAAACTGTGAATCCTATGCGGCTCTACGGATACCGTTTCAAATTCGATTTATACTGCGGTGCTGAATCTGTTAATCATAATTTAGCATTGGGTTCTAGGGTAGTTCTCAACATGTTACAATGTGTCGAAAATCCTGCAAGTCACTGTGTTTATTTTGACAACTTGTTTACTAGCAGAGATTTATTGCTACATTTACAAAAAATGGGAATGCGTGCTACAGGCACCTTACGTGAAAATAGGTTAGTGTCCACCAAAGGATTAAAAATCTTTGAAAAAAGAGGATCGCGGACAGTTTGATTATAGATTCGACACTTCATGGGAGAAATATTGTTTTTGAAATAGAACGACAATAAGTGTTACGGTTGCTAATAATCATGACACAATCGAACCTTTGTCACAGGAATCACGTTGGATAGGAAAAAATCAAAGCATCTATATCACCACCTAGGTGAATGAAAAATTACAATAACTATATGGGTGGTGTGGACCAACATGATTGGAATGTTGCTAAATATGCCATTCAAATACCTGGCAAAAAATGGTATTGGCCAATGTTTACCGGAATGATCGATATGGCTATAGTAAACGCTTGGATCATCTTTCGGGCAGCTAACAACTCGACTATGGTGTTGCTGAAACCTACTATGGGTCGTCCTGCAACTTCATCATCAAAAGCTGATGATGTAAGGTACAACACAACTGCATTTTATGGCAACGCGAGAAAAGCAACGTCGCTGTCAAGGAAAGAACTGCAAATCAAAGCCGTTAACTTATTGTTTGAAATGTGAAATAACCCTTTGCAAACTATGTTTTGTAGTATTCCACTCAAAATAAGTAGAAAACTGTATTTTCTTTAATAAAAAGCATTTGGAATGACTCATTTATTTACTATTACTTTTTATCCCATATGATACCGTTACGTACCAGTGTCATACTTATACGAGAGGTTATATTTTCAAAAAATGGAATGTTTAGTTTAATCTCTTCTTCTTTATATTTATTTAATCTAAGTAATAACGTCCTAATAGACAAAAATATTTTTTTCCGATTTTTTGAAAGTTGGTACTTAATGGGTTGACATCATAGTTACATTATTTTCAGTAAGATTGAAGTTATTCACATAAGAAAAATGTAGTCGGTTTCGACTAATATACCTGAAATCTCGTCAGCCGTCAGTATGTTAAAAGTGGTCAGCTTCAGACTTGTCTAATAAGAGACAAGCAATAGTACCTATTCGAAATAAAAAAGCGGTAACTTGCAGCTTGAAATAGTAGTAAGTATAGTTGATCCAGATGATAGTTTTGAGTGCTTTTTGAGGATATGGGGCTATTCTGTAGTTCAATAGTGCAGGCAGTAAGTCAAGTAAAAAATCTTCAACAATTCGAAGAAAACTGTCAAATTTCTTATAAATGTAATTATAATATTATTCTTACCTACCTGGTTAAGACACATGTACTAATGTAAATATTTATTCATCAATTTAGATTCAATATTACATTGTTGGAAATTTTTTCGGAACTATTTCGTAATGATCTACTGCCATACTGATTACAAATACTTCACATTCATCTCACAAGAAATCATATAATAACTTAATAAATTCTTTCGCTATAAACGAGTGATTTATTTCCTATAAGCCGCATGACGTCGATGAGAAAACTATAAACAAAAAATCGAAAATGCAGCCGATCAATCAGCGTTCATTAAAGCGAGACGTTCTGGTAACGTACAGAAGTCTCTCGCCGGTAAGTAAGGGACATTATCGTATTGCCATCTTCGATATCCAGTTGCATATTTTAAGTGAATACTGAAAGCGCTTCTCTGCTTTACCGTTTTGTTCGTTCTTTGTCTCAAAGACGGGTTAGTCGAAATTTGTTTTTGATTAATACCATCAGCGTATAGCCATCATTCCGTGTGGGATTTTAGTATTAAACGAAGCAACCGGCGAAAATATGCAACCTATTCCATTAATTACAACAGGAGAAGTACCAGGTCTGAGAATCCGATAATTAATATAATTTACGACGACAGTTCCCTCTCTATCTTAGTAATGCGTCTGTACAGGGTCTTTTACTGTATACAGTTAATCGCTGAATTACTTGCTCGTATGGCAATAAATATGCATGAAAGGAACATATTTTATGAAGCTACTTAAATTTATAAACTGGAAGCGAACTAAGTATAATACTTTTTCTTTAAGGACATTTCGGACAAAAGTAGAATGATAATATTACAACCACAAAATTGAACGGAAACTGTCGTTAGTGAGTTTCACCTGCAAAGGATTTACGATGCATAATTCATAGTTAATGCAAACGGTTTACAAGAACCTAGATAAGAGAATCAGAGTAACAGAAATAGCAAACCAATAAGTATAATATATCGATAGAAGACTATTACTTGATCACACGCTCACAAATTTTATTGTTTCTAAGTTCATAAAAACAAAAAATTTTAGGGAGAAAACCAAACGGCAAGAATCATCAAGAAAGTTAGGTTGGTGTCCAAATATGCAACGAAGTTTGCTTGCTGGTCCATGAGTAACACATATCACTACCAAAAATCGAAATCGGTTTATTTGCAAGATAAATTTGCAAATAAAAAAAAATATTTTAGAATCGACTACAAGAATTTGATGTTTTCAAATAAAAGTGAAGTCGCAAATTAAAGGATACATGTACTTATACACACGTCACTAATTTTGTACCGCACTGTATGTTTTCGATTATGAGTAAGCTACTCTAAAGAGATCGTCGACTTGAAGACGGAATTCCATACATGTACAATACACGTTCAAATTTTGCCTATGGTCGGCCCCCGAATATGCAATTAATTAATCTTAATTTGTCGTCGTCGGCTTAGTTTAGGTTTTAATGAAACGGCTCGTTTATTTTTACACAGGAGGCATGACGAGAACGACGGCAGCTCGCCTGAAAACGATGTATTTCTAGACTAGTACAAAGGAAGGTTGTACGAGTCTTGAGGAGCTTTGATTTATACAAGTTCTTTGTTTCGATAAATCTGCCGAAAAGTATGATTAACTAGCCCAAATAACATAATTTCAGCGATGCAATAAATTATTAGCGTTAAGTATAATTGCGAGAAATGGGCTGCAGATGTTAGTAAAATATACTGGCTTATAAAGCGTGCCTAAGAAACTTCATTTTCTGAAGTAGATCAAGGACATTTTAAAATTATCATTATTATCAGAACGACATAGTAAACTAATTTTCATATTCATAAAATTACATCAATTTCCACAGGATATTTTAATAAATACATACTAAGGTTGGTTATCATGTATTAGTAAAACGTAAAGTTAGTTAAATATCAACAGCTAGTAATTTATTATTAATGGCAGTAAAATGTTGGTAAGTGGTTTAGTGATTATTCATTTGCTTTGCCAAAGTTGCCCACACTATTCTTTTCCACAAAATCTATGTGTTAAGTATCAAATATAGTTCGGAATTTAAATTTTTAATTGTAAATGCCCATAAGGATCCATGAGTTCCAGATAGAATATTTATTTTAAAGTAGCTTATACTATGTTTCGTTGATGATGATACGTGTTGGAGTTACTGGATGTCAAACAAAGTCTTACTTTGTTACTGCATCTAAAGGCTGCAATCATAAATTTTCCATCTTTTTTCTCTATAATGAGTAAACTTAATTTTACGAAATTGGTCTGCAATTTAAAGCTTCAAACCAACCCAATTCGCTTCAGATCAAACATTTCCAAACGAATCCTCAATTTACCACCAATGCTTGTTCTGTCACTACAGCTCTATTTTTTTATAGATACTTTTTGACCTATTCATCTAGCCAATTCTTTATGAAGACATCTATGAAATCTTTGTCCCATTAAATTATCGATATGTACCTTTTCCTAGTCAAATATTGTTGAATGATAAGTATTTAATTAGATTCTAGTAAGAGAAGTCCTTCCCTTCCTCCTCCAGAAGTGCTATTTAGAACTCGAACAAAAATTCAAGTTTATCCTGGATTTTGCACTTTTCCACACTATTTTTAAAACGATAGTAAATTAAAAACTCGTAATTCCTCGATATATCGATATATGGACTTTATTGTACAACAACAACTACACTGGTGGGAACATCTGCAACGTATGGAAGACGCTAGACCAGTAAAGCTAATATATGAAGCCAAAGTGCAGTGTAAAAGGAAAAGAGGAAGTCCGCGGCAAGTTTGGGAGCATACCATTGGAAATAGTATTCAAAAGAGGGAAAGAGCTGGAGAGAAGCAAAAGCATTGTCAGCAATCGAAGACTATGAAGGACTTTCGTTTATAATCTAGATTAGAAATGTATTTACGACACCCAGCTACTATCTCTAATAAAAAAATTCAAAATCACTAAACTAATTTCTTCTTTTAATTTTTGTCCGGAACTTTTAAAACATCAATCTGAGTGTTTCGAAGCTCAACAAGGCGCTAGAACTATTGCGATGTTAGCCAGAACTTTAAAATAAAATCAAAATTCCAATATTTCTTTTTTTTCTTTTTAATTTTTTGAGGTATGAAAAGTCGTGATCACACTCAAAGTATTGTTCTGAGCATTGCGGACTTCAAAAAACACCTCTACAACTCTTGAAGGGTTTCAAACATCAACACTGCAACGAAAAGTCAAAATTCCAACATTTCCTTATTCGTCTACTAGCCATTTTTTATACCTTGAGAAAAATCTCAACAAAATTAGGAACAAGAAAAGAAATAAATTGCTAAATAGAGGAGTTTAGAAATAAATTGCGGAATAGAAGAGTTTAGAAATAAATTGCGGAATAGAGGAGTTTTAGGTATCACCTCAAGAGTTTCGGCGATACTTATCGGGGTGTGAAACATTTAAATTGATTAGTTAATTCTAGAAAGTTATCTAAATTTCTCATACCTTACTTTGCCTTTTCTTTGTTCCAACAGTTTGAATTTTCCGTTGCACTGTTTCCGTTGGATAGGACCTCAAGAATTCTAGCGATAACTATTCAAGTTCGAAGCACTCAAATAAATAGTACAAATGCTATTGCTTTTCGTACTACACTTTGTAAACTACCTACATTTCCCATTATATTCTTTATTTACATATTTCAATAGAAAATCTATAGGTAGATTTATATTTTATAAAGAACTCCAAAGCTAGATAGGATGAAACCAGAATGCCAATAAAAAAGTCGCATTTTTGAAAGTAATCGATCAAATTCATTTATATATTTTCTTATATAAAACATAATTTTCGGAAAAGTTGGAATTTAAGGCTACATAATCTTAAAAAAAAACATTTTTCACTCATGCCACCGGCGGAATTATAACATAGTTACGTATTCGAAGATATAGTTACTTTTTAACGAATTTAGGAACCATAAACCACTTTATTTAAAACACTAAACACTTCAACCCACAAAACACCAAAAAACCTTCTACTAAAAAGCGACGCCTTTCGACAGCAAAGCTATCATTATCAAGGCGATAATAAAGTTGAGCTAAAAATGAGTTTTATTATCGCCTTGATAATGATAGCTTTGCTGTCGAAACGCATTGGTTTTTAGTAAAAGTTTTGTGGTGTTTTGTAGGTTGGAGTATTTAGTGTTGTACTTCTGCACCAAGAGATAAAGTGAAGAACTTCACTTTATTTAGTATCCTTAACTGTAGTTTCAACATTTCATTTCAACATTTGATACCGGTTTTACTATAGATAACGAGAATGAACATAAAACTCTACTTTTAACGAAATAATACAAATATACCTGGACCCAGACGTTATGGTATTCAATTCTTATTGGAGATAACCAATATTAGAATGTATAGGTAGCTGTAATAGCTCTTTTGGGGTTTAACGTTTAGGTAAAGAATGCATTCTATGATTACATATTTGCACCTAGCCCAAAAACTAATTGCAGTGCTATTTTAGATCGCTAAACTGACTAATTTGAATTGAACTTATTACCATATAATATTATAAAACAACCATTATCACCGTGTTTGTTCTTGTTTAAAAAATGCATATTTTTATCATGCAATAAATGGTTGTGGTGGCAATATGGTTTTTTCAAATTAAAGTGAACTTTTGGCTATACCTATTTATTAGTTTCAGTATATCGTTCCATTACTTTCAAGAAATAGTATTTAACATCATTTAACGGACTAATTTATTTGGAATTTGATAACCAGAGGAACATTTTTTTAGGTGTGAAACCAGTAACAATATTAATTACGTTTTCTTTAAATTTTGTACACAAAAATGTAGGCTATACATTTATAGAATCACGCTCCCAATTTATTGATATTTACCAGAAACATTCCTCAGTGGCTCCTGGTATCTATAATATTCACACCTGCGTTTCCATTTACTATTGACTTAGATTGCTTGTAACTGTACAAATAACAATGACCATTTACACAAACACTATCCCTCTATATCGCATAATCAGAAAAATCTAAGCCTCTTCAACCTGATTTACGACTTAAGAGCATATCAAAGTTGTAAATTTTTCCGTTTCGTCGACCATTGTAATAAATTATTGCCACCGAGAATATTTGTTAAATACAAAATATTCATATTGACAAACGGTAAAAAACGCGGTTGATAAATTATTACAGAAGACATGTTTGAAGATGTACCATAAATAATAGTTATTGAGATCCAGAAGTATAATATATTGAACAGATACCGTGAAATAGACACGTTTCCTGTAGTGATGTGACCCGATCGCTCGTATCTCCTTAGTTGTTAGGAGGTTTTCTCACGACACCTCTGCTTATTGCTTTCCAATAGGTATTACCATAGTAAATTTATATTAAGGTAATGAATGGTTGTTACTGAGGAGTGCTTGTACTAAGCTGTTAGAAATGAATACAAAAATAAATTTATAATTTACAACGTGGAAACTTAATGCATGGTGAACAGTGAGAATCAAGGAAATTTCAGAATATATTTCCAATACAACTTTATATTTTATCACCCCATTCTCAATTTTGATACATTTTGTGTTAAATCATTATTTATTTCGTAGAGATGAAAGACCGTAGTGAAGTATTATTCTGAATCAACGACAAATATGAAGTTTACAGCTTAGAAAAGCGAAAACTAAAGTGAGATGCGCTTTCGATGTATTAAGGGCTTTGGGGGAAGTTGTGTGGGATGCATTCCTGCTAAATTAACTATAGATATGCAGTGCTAATTAGAGCTATGATCATATCCGCATAATTGTGCAGTACGTAAAAACGCTAAAAAGTGCACTTAATTTACAGAGATTACCCCGGAGATTACAGAGATATTGAAGGAAAAATATAATAGGTCGTCTTAGGCAAATTCTAGTTAACAATATAGTTAAACAATTCCTAGCGCGAGGTGAGGTACCATAGGTACCAAACACCTTTACTTAAAGTAGGCAAGGAATTAAGGAAAATAAAATGCCTGTGTATGGGATATTTTCATTGGATTAGAACTAATACAATGCGAAGCTAAAATAGTTGTCACTAGCGTACCTAGAGTGGGTCACTCGAAGTAGCAGATCTGCTCCCCCATCAACAAAAATAGCGGATACTGGACTTAGGATGAAAAAGAAGATTATACGAGTTTTAGTAGATGGGTGCAATGATCAGTGTAGACTCAAGCAATACGTTTCAGTCTGAAAAACATCATCAGATTCTGTAGTTTCGAGGATAAAAAAGAGATCCTCTACCTTTGCCAATCTTCCGAATTAAAAAGTTTAAACGACTATGACTTCTTTTGGGTAAGACAATACTGAACTTTGGATGATTCCCAAGATGTTCTAATGCAGGAGACAGTTGTAATAGACTCAAATTAGCCTAATATAAGGCGTTTAATAGCGCAGGTGATACATGCTAAAGTACAGAATTCTTGATCAAGTTTCTCTTGCAACTAATATTGGTAGAGATAAGCTTCTTCTGCATGGTTACTGCTTACATTTTTCTTGGCTGTGTTAGTGTTGTTATAGACGTACCGCATTTCATGAGAAGTGAAGCTGATTTTAGTCCATTTTTTTTATTTGTGGTGGGTACAACTGCAGTTCCATCCGAGCTGTACTAGTCGCTGCACTATGATTACAGCTCGTTCTGTGTATTTTGTGCGTGTTAATGTGTTTTCTAGGGTTTATTACGACATTATACCACCGTAAGTAATATTGCGCCATTAATTTTTTTCCAAGAACGAATGATTTTGGTAAGCTATTTCATAGTTATAATAATGTAATCTAAATCTCTTATTTTTTTGCATTAAGAAATATCTTGGCATTGCCTTCAAAAGAGCCAGAAGCAATACTCTTTGAATCATGATCTGGTAGATCAGATTTTGATCATCCCAAAGAAAATATTGTAGGTTGTCCCACATTCATACTAAATAATCTTATTTTGAAAAGTTTCATAAATATGATATCTATCATACAGGCAAGTACCTAATTGAATTGAAATTGAACATTACGTGCATGAATTTCAATTTAGCTGGAATTCAGTTTTTCTCTCGTAACCAATTGGTTGCAGTTTCCGCTCCATTTCATAGGCTTGGTAGCTTCCCTTGCGAACCTAAATCTAAAACTATAGTTCCTGATATCATGATGCTTCAGATAGTTCGCCTAGATAACATACATATCAACAGATCTATTTTATTAATCACTACCAATACAACACGTCTGAAGAAATAATTTCATGAGTTTTAATGCAACTAACTAAGTTTGCACCCAAGGAAAGCCTCAATCTAAAATATATTTTTCACTCATATTTATGGTTCACAACACAAGTTCTGGTGACTACCATCAGTATAATACGGATACAAGAAATTAAATGGAATCTAATGAAGAACTGGACTGTATTTTGAAAAGATGCAAATTACTGCAATGTGTTTTCCACAATCTTTTTTGTCATTCCAAATAGATGTAACACGGGTAAAGGCATGTTTGTGCTTGGACTTATCTTGGACATCATCAAAAATAGAAAATGATGAGTCCATTCATATCAAAGTACTTTTGATATTTCTGTTTTAATACTCTGTCGTCTGTTTATTCGTCGTAGATATTACGAATGCATGTCAGTTGCATTATACCAAAGAATACCATTTCTGGATATTACTTAAAGTAATATGCTGCAAACACATTTTCACAAAATGTTTTATTAAATCTACTACTAGATCTTTCAAAGGGGATTGTAAAACAAAACACGTACCTGAAAGATCAAAGACAATATATTCACTGATTTTTTAATCAACGAATGTCTGCTTCTTCCTACTCGCTTGTACTGATGATGTCTGGTCTGGTCGGTGACGATATGATATTAGCGCACATTTGATATTACACCCTTTCTATTTATTAAAGTAGACGCGTCCCAGAGCAAGGCCGACCGCGTCTGACGCAGCAGCAACTTATACAATAAAACGACAGAGGATTCCTCTATCCTCTTTACCTCCTTCAGTGCCTTTTTCAAAAAATACATCGCTTTGTTTTGCGGGCAACAGAAGAGAAAAATTCTTACCGCGGGTATTTCATATTGCGGAACCGACTTTGTTATCTTCCGACCAACTTTGTGCCGACAATAGCGCGAAACACTAACGCTGAAAGGACTAGGTTTTAATTAAAATTTGAATGGTTGATTTCTATTACTCGCGTTTTGTATACAGGAGCTATGCTGCATTTCGCGTTGCAGTTTCGCCCTCCGTCATTTGCTTTCGAATGAAGATTAAATTGTGTCTTAGTCCTTCGACGTTTCGAAAGGGATTCGCATAGAAGACTTCCTTTTATACCGATGAAGAAATATGATAAGTTCGCGGATAGCGTTTAATCAGCGCATTTATATGCATGGGTAGGATGTCGTTGTCTATGATCTTTAGCTAGCTCTGAACGTAGAGCTAGAAGGTTCTTAATAAGTTCGTGTACTGCAAATTCTAGATAATGCATGCAATCAGTGTAAAATTAAAACCGGAGAAGCTTTGGTTTTCTAAGAAACAATTTGTAACTTAGTGCATATAAACTCAAGGACATTAAAAACATGTCTTCAACCATTATCTCTTATGTCTTACGTCTATTTTACGAAAACCCCGTTTTTCTTTACGTAGAAGTTCCCATTAACGTTTTTCAAAACTTTCAATCGAAGCTTTACCCTACATTTTCAATTTTAATTGATAGTTATGAACTATACGGCGCTCCATCGAGGTAAATCCACTCAGTTTAATTAACTTTCGCGATACAAAGTCGATAAAAACGGTAGCGTGATCAGGTTATCTCATACAATGCAAATATTTGTGCTACTAAGAGCAACAGCGGACTCCTAGATTCACGATTGAGAAGAAAAAAAGAACGTAAATTCACCTTTCCAGCCCGTACTCCTTTTATCAACAATAGAAATCTTTTACATAGACGCGACGGATCGTTATTTTTACATAATTTATGTAAAGCAACTTCAAGTTCATTAACTCACTGAACTGGTTTCTCTCACTTGCAAGTTACCAAGTACATACGAGAGGCAAATCTGTTCATTGCGAATGCAATATGTGTTCGTGTATAATATATTTCCAGGGTATTTGCGACAAATTATATTTTCAACGGTCGCTTACGGACATGCGATTAAATCAAAGCCTATGATTATGAGCATAATGATAGTAATAAGTAGGTGAATGATGCGTCTTTCGTCATGGTCGGTGCTGAAACGATATAGATGTGAAGATATAATATTGAATGGAATGTCAAACACAGCCGGTTTTGTATAAAATTTACATATAGATAGCTTGAAATGGTTTAGTAAATAGATTTAAATAATTATTCGTGTGTCGAAAAAAAAAAACGAGGCAATTTAGATCCCCTTTTTATGAACTGAATATTATATTGACTTGATGATTTAAATTTATTTACATAATTTGCATTAGATAATTGACATATTAGGGGTATATATTGCATATTACCGTCACGATATAATACTGTCAGCAGGAACGAAATGATTTAATAACAACAATGAAAATTCTATAGAAATCAATATCAATCTAATATAATACAAAGTTTGTGTAATCAATTGTTTCGAGTACCTGAAAGCAGAGATACATACTCGTATATTAGACTAACGTATAGCCGAAATAATACAGCAGAAAATAAATTTTGCTCAATCAAAATATGTTAAATAAAATAAAGCTTTTTCAACTAATTGATATACAAATATAAGGTTATACAAGGTGAATTGTCTAAATAGTCTTTATATTATTAGGGCTTCCAAGTTTTCACCGCATCATAGTAGAGTAAATATATACAATACAAAAATAAACAAAAACAAAATAAAAGTACAAAAATATACTATACAAACTAACTAAACTCGACGTTTCGTTACTTATGCAAGCGACGTCTTCAGGAAAAAACAGTGGCTAGAGAGCGTCAGAAGGTCCCATTAACTAGACGTGCAAGCCACGTTAGAGACGAAAGTCTTTTGACTTTTTTTGTACTTTCATTTTATTTTGTTTAGCCTTCGATATAATTTAGTCATTATTAAACCTTAAAATATACTGTTGTTATAATGTCCGAATTATATTCATCCTATAATAGCGTCGCATATTTCGTCTTCTGAGCAATTGGCAATAAATTGAACTGTATAGCGGCATTTGGTGGATAGTGAATTACAAGTATGTCATGCGTTATAAACTATTCTCTTAACTAACACAGGTTTGGTGCGTGTAGAACAGACAATGACGGATCGCCCTTGTGTAGACAGAGACTCAAACTCAATATGTTATATGGTTTGTCATAATGAAATCCTGTTAAGTCCTAAGTTAACTAGTTAACATTTTGTAGTTCACAGATTTAGTTCTGTAGATTCTTGATAAGTTGAACTCATGCTGCTGTTATCTAGTCGTACCGAGGTTTCAACGTTCCTTAGGATTAGTCAGCTTCGTAACGGCAAAGTCCAAAGGATGACAATAATGCCAATATAGCTTTTAACTATTTGCGACATAACGGCATAGACACCCTTGTTCTTGTATTAGCACCTCAAGTTTCTATTTTTATTTAAGCGTGACGTGCACACTCAAGGTGGCCGTACATACCAATGACACGACCTTGTACACGTCATCTAATTGTGATGCCTAGTTTAGATTAGATAGCCTCTGCTGCAGCCTCTAAGATCTATTGTTAGTATTCTTAATCTTTTAGTCTCAATTGATCTCCAGACTTCTAAAAAAGTCTAAAATTTTTTTGGAGGCTCTAGTTCTAATATTAGCTAGTTCTACGTACGCCTGTTCGAGGTAGTGGAGCCTTAGCCGGGCCACCGCCTCGCAGTTGCACATAATGCGTTCCGTCGTCTCGCTGTGTTCTGCACAGAATCAGCATTTATCAGTCCACCTTGCCCATCTTCTTCAAGTGGTACCTAAGAGGACCGTGGCCAATGAGTAAAGCTGTGATGGTGCTGAGGTCTATTGTGTTAATGTTTAACAAAGTAGTCTACGTTTTTGATTATCTTAGTTTTGGTGTGTTAACCCAGTACGAGATTTTTTGTTCACTTTGCCACTGTTGGAAATGAGCTCTTATATGCCGTTTGGTGAGACTGCAAAATGGCTTTGGTACCATAAATCGAGACGCCATGCCTTTTTTGCAAGATCATCGGCAATCTCGTTGCCCTTTCACATCCAATAACCTGGTACGCATATTAGTGTGATTGTGTTTCTTAGGGCCAGGGCATTGTGGGTGAGCAGACAATCTCAGGTTAACTTGGATTTAAAAGTGTAGGCCCTTAGAATTTTTAGTGCTGACTGGCTGTCTGAGAATATACGTGCACCTTATTAGGGTCTTTTCAGACATTCCTGGGCACATTATTCAATAGCATATACTTCACTCTAAATAATTTTTGGGCTCGCACATTTATCAAAAATTCTAGGCGCTCGATGGATGAGGCATCTGAAAATAAAATTAAATACTGCAAAGTATACTGCCACCAAGTTTTTGGAAGAATGTTATCATCATAAAAACTCCTTGGAGCACTGGTTTACAACTGCCTATGTCTCTCTAAAGAGTAAAGTCTGCCTTAGAGACCCTTCTCGGCAGAAAAGGTTTTACCATAAAACTATTCGCTTGCACAGTATACTTCTCCAAATCTCAAGTCATGTGTATATTATTGTTCCAGCGCACTGGTTTGTAAATAATGTCAGAATTCCTTAATCCAAATGATCGACACTCAGATAAAATCGAGCCTGAAATGAGTTACTTGCACTCGCAGAAAATCTTCGCTATGAGAACTATTAGAAACTCCAATTACTCCAAGACAGCAACCACAATTAATTAGAGTTGTGTGCCTCATTTAGATAATTTCTCGGTTTCCAATGACACCTCCGCAACACCTAATGATTCATACCAAGTAGCAATTAACAAAATAGACAATCTTTCGTATTATAAATAATACTAACTTGCTTTTTATTAGAGGGTAAGGCTTGATAAAGCGGGTGCTTGCCCTTTAAACTTTATTATTCATTAGTAGTAACTTCTCGCTGCATCTTTTTAATTTGCATTAACGCCTCACTGTCTGTTTGTATAAAGAACCTCTCGAACATAAACCTAACGCTAGTACTGCTGTTGTTGATAACTCAGTGTCATCATCTATTACGGGGTAGGAATTTAGCACGGTGAAGGTTGAAAATTAATGGTTAAGACCCAAGCGCACCACCAACGTATAGTTCACGTTTTTGTCAGCAACAGGTTGCGAGAGTCTGTACGTCTATTTATCGATCGTCTGAGCTTTCGTTTTGACCGTCACAGCCAGAAATGCGCATTTGACCGTGAATATTACGGCCCTATCATATTTACACTTTATATATAACATAACTTCTATTAACGTATACATACGATTACTAGTGGAGTCTCACGTATGTATCGTGCGAGAAGTTATTTTCAACTAAATAATTAAGATTTACAATATATGCATACTCCGTCGGCGTCTAGTACAAGCACTAAAGGAGAAACTGCATTAACGTTCTCCTTCTTCATCGTCTTAGACGTCTCTTTTCTTTTCGCATGATTGCACAGTTCTAGCGTCCTTGTCTCCGTTAAGTATAGTCTGTAGGATGTCGGAATATGCTTCCATGAATTTACCGTGAATTGCGAAACGTTACGTTTGGGTATACATACATAAACCTTACCTATATACTCTAGTATTCTCTGTTTCCAGTCTGGAGTATTTACGTTCGTGGTCATTAAAGTCTTCGGAATCTAACTAATTGCCGTAACCGCAATGAACATTGTGTAACAGTGTGTTAAATAAGAATGGTCGACTTATAACGCGGCCGTAATGGTATGGAGCTGCAAGGTTCCACCGTAATGATTGTTTTAGTTATACAGTGCAATGTGAAAGAGTTTGATAATTATTTTATCGATAAGAATGCAATATTCCTCACATATATTATAAATCATTAATATGAAATATCGGAGTAGCTGCACTACTAATTTACTTATTCTTGATTCCTGGAAGTCCAATAATGTTTGGACAACATGTTCTCCCTCAAAAGAAGGGTGATTTAATATATGTATGCGCAACCAACAATGTGGCTCATCTCGAGGATTGGTGCACATCATAGTATGATTTGAAAATTGAAGAAATCATGTAACTAAAACATTTTTTTAAGAAATGAACGTTGTGAAGTAGAGGTGTGAGTAATCCTTTGAACTTATATTAAGATTGTGTACAGCAGTTCGAAAGCTCAACCTATTATGCAAGTAACTCGCAGTTCCATATGCTAGAACTTTATAGAACACATAGTAAGAATGTAGCCTATTCTCCATATCCAACCACCAGATCTGCTCCAACTTGTAAGATATGCGACAATATTTCTAATACCAGACAGTCATCAAAAAGAATTTTAAACTTTCTGTATCCTTCTTTTGTCAGTATAGACTAGAAATAGAACCGCATATACTGAGCAGCAGTAATTAAATTTACTTAGTATTAAAGTGTTGCATAACATATTATTTAGATTTATGTCAAAGAAGTGTTTATTGGAATAAATTATTCTTAGATGTTTTTAAAATTTTAGTGACCAATCTATACTGAGACCTAATTTTTTTATTGAATCGACTGGTATTAATTTATGGTTATTAATATAAATATTTAAATTATTTAATACTCTACTCCGATCATTTTTGCTACCATATGCTTTAAGTGCTGATTTGCTAGGGTCAAGAAAAAGTGATTGCTATTCCACCTGGTGTGACAGAGATCTCAAGTCATTGTTTATTTGTATACATATAGTATTAATAGCAGAAGGATAGCCGGAAAGATATATTTGCACATCATCGACATAAAAGTTTTTTATCAACGAAAGGAAAAGTGAGATGTAGGTATATGGAAAACAGAAACGGTCAAAGTATAGAACCCTGTGGTACTCCACTTCCCACTACCAAAGGTGTCAAGACTTGATTATGTATTTCGACAGACTGTGTGCGGTTTGCCATGAACATGAATGCATGTACCAAGAAATCGGTTAGAGTTAAAATTGTTTCTTATATGGTATAGGCTTATTATACGAACCCTGTCTCAGAGAAGTGAATGCCAGCTAAAAAAATGTTGTTTTGAAGAAGCTTACCCTATAATCAAACAATTTATCACATTAACACATTACATAGTAAGCGTTTATTCATTTTTTTGCTTCTAATATTGTAAGCCAACACAAAATTTACGAAATTTAAATAAAAAATTGCGTTGCATCGTCTTTTTGACTAACCACCAACTTGATCAGAGTTTCGATCGACGAGAAGCCTGATAGACACCCACCTCAAAAGTGAAATATTGTTTTCTGACAACCAACTTTCAACGCAAACTTCCAACCTAGCTTCATCACTCTATATAATTGAGTTCCATTGATCTGTAATCAAGCTCTGTGTTCTTTTGTCCACACAGATCTGAATTTTGGTTAGAAAAGGCTTGTCCTTTACCTATGAATTGTAAAATTGACAACCGAAGAAAGTAAAAACAGTTTGAGCTTCGAGTTTAAAAACCTAGTTCTCGGGCGGCTCTGTGCTAAGTTGCTGTTGAGAAACTTTTGCTTTTACTAGATTCCATAAAATTCTTGATTCACCATAGTTAGCTCTACGAATTTGGAAATTGTTAAAAGAAAAGCATTTGTTTATCGTTACCACTACCCTCACGCACTGCACTCTAATAAACCTACTACACCTTTAACGGATACGTGATTTACATGGGCACTGCTTTCCTAAACCGAAACTAGAATTGACGTGTCAAAACTACGAAGCCAAGTGTTTTTTCAAATTTAATAGATATTCATTAAAATTAAAATTTTTATTCCAATAAATATAGAGAACTATTTCTTG
The DNA here is from genome assembly GCA_023690525.1 of Holotrichia oblita. Lineage (NCBI taxonomy): Eukaryota > Metazoa > Arthropoda > Insecta > Coleoptera > Scarabaeidae > Holotrichia > Holotrichia oblita. Next base: position 114,739,458 of record CM043018.1, read on the forward strand.
TCCAGATTTAGTCCAGACAGCAAAGTCAAAACTTATCATTATTAAACATCGATTTTATCTTATTGAAGACCTCAAACTACAAATTATCACTACATCTTTATAGTTTCTCTCTTAAAGAAGTGCTTGAGCAGCTCCAAATTGGAATGGCATCTACATATATCAGGTATTATGTTATTTCGGTATTAGTCAAAATTAGTTAGAATATTATACTAAGCACTATAAATTTAGGAATGACATTGTCAAAATTACACGTACAACGCACACACATGTTACCGCGATTTGAAAAATAATAATAAAAAAGAGATAAGGAGGTCGAGAAAAATAAGAGAGGAGGACATTTGGCTTTATTTTAAGAAAAAGTTGATTGAAGTAGAAAAAGTCAGGTGAATGAAAAATAAGTTCTTGAGAAAAGAAGAAAAACATTAAAAAAATAGAAAGTGAAAAGTTTGAAAAGAAGATTGAAAATTAGAGAGACAGGTGAAGGCAAAACGTTTGAGGATCGAAAAGATTTGAAAAGATTGAAAAGTGAGAAAGGAAATGGAGAACGAAAAGAGGAAAAAGAAGAAACGATTCCAAGCAAGGAGATGGAAAAGAAATAGAGTTTCAAAGGAAGAGAAAGGACCTGAAGTCGGGAAGAAGGCGTTTTTGGAATAATTTATTATACAATATATATATATTAGAAATTTCGATATTAGGATTAAAGAACATGTTAGATGCTTGAATAAAGACACCTCTCCTTCACATTTCGCTAACCACATGTTAGTGGACATGAATTTGATTTAAACTCTAATTTCACTATTTTACACACAGCCAATAAAGGTTTTTATCTTAACAACTTAGAAAATTTAGAAATATTACGTCATCAAGTTAATCATAATGATAATTTATTAAATATCCAACTTAATTCCACCGAACAACCAATTTTTCAAGTTTTGTTAACTGATTAATTCTTGACTTCGTCATGCAATTGCCTTCATTTCTTAGAGTTCTGTTTTACAAACTTTCATTAATAGTTCATCCTCATATTTCTATCCACCATGAGATGGTGTTGTTTACTTTAATAATTTAAAAATTCAGTAGATAAAAAAATTATAACAACTTCATTTCCAGATGTCATAAATTCTCAAATATTTTAACGTATTTGTAATGTTCCTGTTAATTTTAATATTTCATTAATTTATTTTAACCAAGAGATAAACCAACAAGCACTTATTTTCAAGTTTGTTAGTGTGTTCAGTTTAATTTTGAGAGGTCATTACAATTTGTAAGTATTAATTATTATTTAACATAGAACTGGTTCGTAATTTCACCATTTTGTATAATAATTTTATTTATAACTTTAGAATTATTTTACTATATTACAAAATTTGTTAGTACTCATTTATTTAATTTGTATTTACATTAGTTACTTTTAGATTTATATAGTTAATTTGCTGTTAGAACTTACTTTACATCTATTCTTCTTTATTATAAATATTTTACAATTTTCTAACATATTTAAATTAATCACAATAGGTTTCTAATTGGGTTTGTATATTGTATTGTAGCGGGCTATGAAGATGAACGTATAAGTTGGAAACCGGTAGCCGATTCATTAAAGAAATTTGTGAGAAAGGACCATAATATGTTTTATTATTTATTTACTCTCTCACTCACTTTATTATGTGTTTGTTTATTTATCTATATTTCTATTTCATTATTAATTTTTCACGATTTTTTAAATTATTTCTCAATAAACAACTTTATAATGTATGTCTTTGTATTTTGGGAGTAAGTAGTACCTACTCAAATACTCTAAAGTTAAACCCTTGTTCCTATTTTAAAAAAGCAAGATGGCGTCGTTCTGCCCACATCAATTGCACAAAACAAGTGAAATTTATGTCAAAATCTTGGCTATGATATACAATTTAACGCTACCAAATATCAAATCTAAATTTCTAAGCGTTTGCCTGTTATTCCACTTGGTGCAATACTTTAGCCGCATCCTCTATAAATTATTTCTATTACTTGACTTGATAGTTTTTGATTTCTAAAATATGTAAATGATTCATTCTAGAGATTCAATTCAACATAACTTGGTCTAGACGACGATTACTCTTCAGCAGTTATGAAAAATCCAATCAAACCCTGTTTTGAAATTAAATTTACATTGTTAGAAATTGCCTATAATTCAACTAATAGGTTGCTACTCAACAATCTAGCATGATACGTACTTACTTAAATTTGACACAACGGAACACATATTTCACCCAAATAAGCCACTCCATTGACATCACCTTTACATTTTGGATCATAAGACCACTATTTTGTTATCGGTACTGACTCCAATTTTCTTCCTACTCAATAATTTTTTATCTTTTTGGATAACTTTTAAACACTTGTACCTAAATTATATCTCTTTTGCCATGAAATATACAGACTTAAAATGTTCAGTATAACCCAGAAAAAATGTTAATTTGGTTAGGACCTTATGTTGTTATATTGTTACATTTTTTTTTGTTAATGTGGTGGGTGCTTAGTTGCAGTGACTCCGTAAACTGTATCGCTTGTCTGGCTATCATTGCAACTCTCGCGGTGTAGTTTTTGTGTGTGTATGTTGTGTTCAATTGGCTTTGTGACAGCATCAGATCGCCTTTTATGATGCCGCGCTGTTAATCACTTTGGTCCCAACAGCGAATGGCAAGTCGATCCGGGATTAAACTCTCTGAAGAAATGTCACCGTCCCTCCAGAGAATTGAACCCCGGCGCCTATCGTCCTCTCACAACAATAGTCAGCCGCCTAGCCACTGCGGCCATCGACCCGTTTTAAAATAATTATAATAACCTCACCTTCTGGTTATTGTTCTTAATAACGCACTATGATAGAATTTGACAGGTATAGACTGAGTATTTATGGAAATAAGTAATTTCTGTATTCAATGTGCATATAATGAGCTCGTTCTCACCAGATACTGTTGACTTTTTCCTCTTACATCACGTTAATCGATTTCGATATCCTATCATCTCATTTCGCAATAATTACCGTTAACTAGGAACATTGTGATTAAATACTACTACTATTTAGAAACATGAAACTCGTGTTCAATCAGCTCGTTAGATTATAGTTTATCGCGCGCGAAAAAGAAAATAATCGTCATCGGCATCCATGTATCTGAAATTACCAGCACTAATCCTCAAACCGGTAGTTTTCCGCAGTAGTTTTACGATGTATAAAACGTAGACTAGGTGCAGGCGAGAATCTGGAAAAAACTTAATGGTTTTCGTTTGTGCAAGCGTACAGGTTGTTTCTCCATTACCAATCCAATCATATAAGACTGCAGAGATTTATATCGATCTTACTTAAGTCAGTAAATATTAATTAGAATTATATTTTCTTGCAATAGGTTTGCCTATTTGTTTTTAGTCGTATCGTTCATATGAAGTGGTTGAAATAGCTATAATAAGTATAACTGGCAAAAAAATAATTGCTTTAATGTTTTTAAGGCTCCGGCAAGTGGTATTATATTGAGTAAGTAAAATAAGTTAACCTGTTTGTGGTTCGAATGTTTCAGCAGATTTAATCAATGGTGTTTACTATCTTGCGTAACACATATCAGTCGCTTTCCGAGCTAAGAAATAACACATATTATACGATATGATCTATTAGCGTGCAAAGATTGTTATCCCTCAATTATGTGTATCTTACAGCCTTGGGAGTATATAGTTAGACCAGTACTGCAATTGTTATTTTGTGTTATCTATATAAACTTTGCTGTAGTGTAATAATGTCTTAATAATAACGCTCCAGTTATCCGTAACGTAAAGAGCGAACACAATGTAGGTTAAAAATGTGATATGGTCTTTGGGATTCCATTTTAGAAAATAAGTTAGCAATTTTCACCGGCATTTTTCTGTGGTGGGATTATTCTAACTCATTTCTTCCAAACTCTTTGATATTGTTCACTAACACAATAAACTTTTGCAGAAAAAAGAGCTCGTATTTCGAGAAGAGAGTCTCAGTTAAGTTGTCTAAGAATATAAAGCAGATTTAGTTTGACAGGAAAAATAATCTGGCTTAGTTAATATACAAAGCACCTCTAGTTCTCGTTCTAACCCAAAGGAAACAATTCGGGACGACATTGGTGTATGCTTTTCGGGGTTGACATTCAGAATCTTCTTAAGCATGGGGAATTTGAAATCAGATTCTAGAAGCTATAGAAAGCTTTTAAAGAACTAAAGCGTAAATTTTGAAAATCCAGCAACTTCTGTAACTGGCATACATATCAACAAAATTCCAAATTATGAGAATCGCAGTATCCTGTTGATGAATCTCATTACATCCTCAAGATTCACTGTCTCGACGCTGGCGATACGTGTTTGCTACAGATAATTTCACAAAAGCATTGTACATGAATAAGTGATCCTTGTTCTTTCTTCTTCCCTTCATCAAATGGGATCAGGCACAATCTCTACATTGCACTTGTGAATCAGTTAGTAGTGACCGGTTAGTAATCCTGTTGTCTGTATAACACACTCGCTACTGCAAATGAACAATGTCATGTCATGGTGCTAGATTCTCCACACACAAAAAAACATTGGCAGTCTCTAGTCACGATAACATGATGCTTATCTTCTACTATGTGGTAACCACTCAATTTATGAAATTAAGGAGTCCTATAAAAGGTTTACATATTGCATTTATAGCTATAGCCTATCGGTTTACTACGAGTATGTTGGCCCTATACCTGACCAGCTTAACAATGTATTCCAGAGCCAGCTTTAGCAGCATTCCGGAAAAATTTAGAATCGATCTTAAAGTAGTCTTACACTGGTTTGCTGTCAGCTACTGAAAAGTCATCTATAGACGATCTTTCCAAAGCAATCCAACATTTTAGTAGTTTGTAAAGCGGGTCCTCTATTTGAGCCCGAAGCGTTCACTCTACTTCGTTTCACGACGCAAAGGTTTTGTCTATCCTATCCATCATCAAGCTTAATACAGCATGACAGGAACCAAGCTCCAAAATTTGGGTTTCAAGCAAACTTGGACGTTTGCTTGAAATTTTGAGCATAGTTTTGCCTTTAAAGTCTCAGCTTCAATCAAATGGAATCTTGACCACTACCCCGCCAAAAGTTCCAGTTTATCATATCCAATTTCGAAAGGATGAAACAGATGTATCTCAGAATGTTAATTGTATAGCATTTCGTCGAACATATTTGCAAACCTACAGAAATCTTGAATCTTGAATAAACGTTGTGTACAGATATTAAACTGATCTGGGCCTGTCCTTCAAAGATAGTGATGAACTCACGTTTTTAATAAAGAACAAAAGAAACAATACTGTCAACTTCAGAACCTGATATACCAGTGCGGTAAATGCTTATTCTGAAAACTAAAGCTTTACTGTCAGCCTCATCAAAGATTCGAAGCAAAATTATAATATGTTAAGCAATCTTTTAAAATAGTAACTTAAGTGCTAGCTGTGATGATCAGACAGGTGTTTGCAACTTTCTAAAGCTGAACTTTGTCGTATAATTGAACTATTATGTTATGAAACTCCCGGTAAATAATACACCGGTAGTTTCATACGTATTTACTACACTTCTACAATACCTATTTAGTATTAACCAGAACCATTGACATTTGTTGACAACAAGCGTCTAAACAAACGTTTAAAGCAAGCTTAATACTATTTATATCAATTAACAATTTTTATGTGAACGACCCGTAACATACTTTCAATACAAACGCGTTTTTTAGCAAATTAGAAAGTCCACATATGAAGCAATGGAATGACTGACTGTTAAATGGCGACACTACAGTTCAATATCTCGACCGCCCATTCTATTCGAAGTAATCGAACACGTAAAATTCAATTACGCGATATTTTAATTACATTGTTGGGTGTTCTATATCTGAAATAATAAACATATCTCTCTAATGTACGAACGTTACTGCTACTATAAATAAAGCGCGCGGTATTTTTAAAGCCGGCATCCACACGCTAATTGCTACGAATCCAACGTGCAAACCCGAAAACAAAACTGGTCACTACCTTCAACATGATCAAGAATTCATTCGGCCGCAAAAGTTGCGTACCAGCTTTTAAAATATTGCACGCTAATTTCTCCGGTGGTGTACATTGCGGACAGGAAACAGGAAATGTTTATGTAAATATTACAAAAGGTTCATGGGGAGTGTTTTATAAATTAAGGTATTATTTATTAAATAGGGTAAGAGGCCCAATGGCAACTTGATCTGCGTTGTAACCGTATACCTTTGAGTTTGTTTTAAAATTCTCCCGCGTGTTCGCTTATACACAGATGAATAAACTGTGATATTATTTATAGAAGACAGCTAAATATAAGACTTAATTATTAGCTAGTAGTGTTGAGAAACATGTAATCTATATAGAGAATAGTTTCTTTCTTTTCTTATAAGAATTACGACGTTGGTTCGGAGACAAGATCAAAGGACTAGAGTTCTATGTGTGAGTGAAAAATCACCATGAAATAACATAAAAAGCAGGGATATGTAAACTATAAAACAATCGTGCAGCTTTCTTGTCTAACAAACGTAATGTGACAGTGGTATTGTTTCTACGCTCTCAACTATCTGTTTCACAAAAATATTTTAGTATAATTTTGAGAAATATTAAGGATCTGTTAGAATGTTACACTATTTTAAGCGAAATTTTGAGAGCTGTCTAAAATGAAGAAAGTATTATAGTCTAAAAATGTCATTACCTAATGAAGGATTAACAGAAGAAAATGTATTAGGCGACCATTTTCAATGTTCATATGTTATACGTGTGCTGTGTATCCATAATATGTGTGTAATAAAGAGATGTTTTATTGGATGTAGACTAGAATATATTTACATAAATAGGTTTTAGTTTAACTTAATTTCCTTCAAAGTGTCATCAATTAGTCTGAAGAATACAGGGGCGCTTTGCATACATCCTTATCTTAGTCCAGTTTTTATTACGAATTCTTCTCTCGATTACTCCTTCCCACAAAATTGCTATTTCTTTGATCAGAATTTTCAATGTCTGTTCTACATCGATTATTCTATATTTGAACTCTTATAACTCGGAGTTATACCAGTTATTCAAGGTCCACAGATGTCAAGCAGAATTCCTTATTCTGTCGATGACTTAAATACATAATGTTCTGTCGTATTGCAGCAGTATTTATGAAAGTACTCTAGTAGAGTACACAAACATCCCAACAGTGTGCCTTCTTATATTTGGGCACTACCACACCCATTTGCCAGACTACTAATACTATTACTACTAATAACTGCTACTACTAACGAGCCAACACCATCCCCAACAGATTTTTCAGAACTCCTAAATCAAACCGAGATTCCTTCCAACATTCTAATAACCTAAATTCTGCCTGTTGATGAATGATTCTTCTGTAATGTGGTTTTGCAGTTTCATGTCCATGTACCTTCCTGACCAAAGGTCTTCGTTTAAAGATGTACTACCTTCCTCTATGAAAGCGTAAGTGCAAAGTGCACACCGATGGAATCTGTAATGAACACTTCTAGAGCTTCTACAAATTGTTGAACAAGTAGATTATAAATACATATAAATCTCCTTTCCCAGTATGTTAGTCCATGCATCTTAGACCTAAAGAGAAATTAAAGTTTGAAATTCCAGCCAATTGTTCACTTGAACTCGAACTTGGTATTGTTTCGGTAGGTATGTTTTTTGTTAGAGCTGTATGAGATGATATACTACACGTAAATATACTCATTGACTCAAAAATTGCAGTTGCTGCAGTAGCTGCTTGTTGCAGTTATTACTTCTGATAATTATTTGGTAGTACCTCGATACCTTGACAAATAACATATCATGACATTAGGTACTGTGATGTTATGTGGGTTCAATACAAAAATATATGATTACGAATACAAATAACAACTCTACTTATCATGCGATTGCTCTCAATGAATTATTTAAACTTTTTTAAATAAAAGAAAATTGATACGGTAAATAAATTTGCTGTATTCTTCTACTTTTTACAGATTTGTGTATTTAACTAACCTGATTCCCTACGATAGCTAACTATAAATACCTATTTCTATTGTAGATCGCTTATAAGCTCCTGCTTATACGGATCTATATGTCCCGGATTATAGTTACTCACGAGAATTTGTTTATTCTCGCTTTTCCAAAGGATATTAATATTGTAAATATAATGTATTCTACCAAACTATCTTCCAAAAAAGGATATGGATATTATATCTTCTTAATAGGACATCCATACCTATCTCGTAGACGATACCAAAATGCTGTTTTAATGATTTTAAATATATTTTTCTTCTATCATTCAATTTTGATCGTTATACTCTGTTCCAATTATTTCAACAACTAGTTTATATTACATATATTATCTCCATGGAATTAGCTGCTAGTATTTAATACCTGTTTATTTAAAAACCAATCATGTAGTTTTCTGTTTACTATAGATACCACCATATATAAAAGTCACTGCTCCAGCATAAGTTTGTAAATACATGGATACTGCGTAATTTTCGTTAATTTTTAAAATTTGACCGTACACAATTTAGAATTTTGTTTTACATTGTAATTTACATTAAAAGTGAAATAGAAGAATATTTAATATACCGTGGTGTTTTCACATTTACCGTTGGCTAATCGTTGGCTGGAGTATTATTATATAATATAACTCTGCTCTAATATATATTATATATACGGGGTGATTTTTTGAAAACGACCCACCTCAAATATTTCAGAAACTATAAGGAATTCAAAAATTTCCAAAAATACGTCTACTTTTCATTCAAGGGGGAAATAATTTGACATATGAATTACACTTTTGACGTTTACATCAGCCCCCTCCCCACATGGGTACCCCCCCCCCCCCCCATAAATTTTAAATGGAATGACCCATCGTGTGGCACTTCAAATGAAAGCTTATTTCAATAGGATTACGGTGATGTATCACTTGTTCAGTTTTTGTTTAATTTAGCATCGAAAAGTAATCCGTTTTGTTTTAGAATACGAACAGTAAGTCTTTAATGTGACAATAACAATTGAAAAAGAATAATAATAAAAAACAAGTAACAACATTCACAATAACTGTTCAAACTGTGCACCGCTGTTCTCCATGCAGTAGTAAAGCCGGTTTTCAAGTTCTTGTCTCATTTTCTCAAAAGTTTGCCGTGGAATATTTCTACACACGTTAATAATTCTTTAACGTAAATCGTTTAAATCTATTGGTTGAGTTTTATAAACTACTGACTTTAAATGACCCCACAAGAAGAAGTCAGGACTTGTCAAGTCTGGTGATCGCGAAGGCCATTCAATCGTTCCACGTCCACTAATCCAGTGATTTGCGTATCTGTGGTTCAGCCAGTTACGAACGTTTGCAGCATAATGCCGAGGAGCACCATCTTGCTGGAAAAACAAGCTCATCGAGGATTTGGTTACCTTCTGCATCACTGGTTTTCCACTCTCTCTGTTATTAGGGGATCGATGATATTCTCTAACATATTTAAATAAATGTCACCAGTCAATGTTTCTCTAAAGAAAATTGTCCCAAGAATGGAATCACCTAGTAGTCCTGCCCAAACATTAACTTTTTGAGGCTTTTGAGTATGTTCCTCTCTTATAATATGGGAATTTTTATCGCTCCAGTAGCGTACATACATTGTGTTTGTTCACGTATCCATTTAAGAAGAAAGCGCATTCATCACTAAAACAGATATTCTTTACCAAATTTGCCCTCACTAAGCTCTTGTACTATTTGCATTTTAAAAGGGTGAAACTTATGCATCTTTGTGACTTTACGTACCGACGAGTAAGAAAGTCCAGAGGATGCTGCAACTTGACGCAAAGAGCTGATTAGCTCCATGGTAAAATTCCCAATTACCTCCTTTTCCGCCACTTCATCTATTATCTTATTTGCACGCCTTTTCTTGTTCACTACTAATCCGGTTGTTTCAAATTTTTGCACAAGTTCGCGAACGTATTTATGATCCATATGCTTATCTGGATGTCTTTCATTGAAAATTCTTGCTGTGCCACGAGCGCATTGCTTAGCACCATAAATGTAAATAACTTCTACCCTCTCAGCAATAGAATACACCATTTTTTATGTAAGAAGATGAAGTTGAATGAAAATTACTAATGTGACAGTTGTCAAAAATAACGTCAATGGCTTCTTTTATTTTATTTATACGCTTTTTACACCCAGCCGTCTGGATGATTATATATTACGAAATCGATCATTTTTCGATGTTCAATTAGATAGAAAGTGAACACGTAATCCTAGTGAAATAAGCTTTCATTTGAGGTGCCACATGATGGGTTATTCCATTTAAAATTTATGGGGGGGAGGCAGGGGAGGTACCCGTGGGAGCGCTCATGTAAACGTCAAAAGTGTAATGCATAAATATGTCAAATTGTTTCCGCCTTGAATTAAAAGTAGACGTGTTTTTGGAAATTTCTGAATTCCTTATAGTTTCTGAAATATTTGAGGTGGGTCATTTTCAAAAAATCACCCCGTTTACGTAAAAATATCGCCCCTATTTATAAGAATCAAAAATTGAGAAAAATAAGTACAGTTTACAACGCTATCTACTGAGTACACGCGGAGCCACAATTAAACACCCCTGTACGGTAGCTATCATTACAGTACCTAATCTCGAAGGTCTGTTGTGGAAGTCTCATGTGGTTTTCTACTGATGAGGTTCCACATACGTTACATTTGCGAACGATCGGGAGCTTTAGCAGGTGACGTTAAGAATCTTCCACTCTATAAAGACAGAGAAGATCAAGTTCAAGTTTTTTTTTTTAATAATGCTAACGGTTAGAGTAACGATCACCAGAGATTTGCTTCTATGGATAATGGCATACCCTCTTATAATTGTAACTATTAGGTGAAGAGACATTTTATTAGAAAATTCAAGATTGTATTTTTCTCCATGTCTCCATCTATCATCAAGAATCATAGATTCCCAAACAGAATATAGATTTATCAATGAAGACAGTCTGTCCGGTGCAGCTCAATATTCAAAATACCAGAAGTTGGAACTCTATTCAGCAGCTATTAATTTTTAAAGTTTGATAGAGAGTGGTAATAAGCTTCGGTTCTATATAATACCTTGTCCTTCTTCAAATATCTTAAAAAGTAAACTGCACATTCAGTTTACATGAAGACGCATTTTGACGAAACTGGTATACACTCAACTGATTACGAGTGTCATAAAAAGTCACCAAAATAGAACTCCAATTGTTCCAAATCCACAAACTGGAGATACAGATTACAAGCCATAATATAGATATTTTAATTCTAAAGAAACAAGCTAAAAACGAAAAACTTTCATCTATTACATTTTGCAATAAAAAATTACAGAGAAATAGAGGAATACCAGCATATACTTTTCCCTTTTATATTTGAAAAAGAAGCTGTATTCTAGGTTTTTTCCTACAAACATGTTACATACAAGTTAAAGCGAATTCCTAAATTAATCTACAGTGGTGAGATCTTTAATCAACATCATCTTAAGAGGAAATTATTAATAAAAACAACATAAAATTACCAGGATTATTCGTTTTCATGTTCCCAGGAACTCCATCGTAATAATACTCCAATTAAGGACGACTTCGTATGTCTGCGTTCCCATTCGGCGTTTGAAGAAATTCTCTCGCATGCGGAAGCCTTATTGTATCATTGTTTTTCCCTGCACGATAATTCATCTTCCACATACCGTATTCATCTACGTGCGATCCCCGCGTGAAAACAAACCTCTTATTAGTGATATGACGGGCCGAAAGGGGGCCCCGTACCAGGCCGGAATGCCCGGTTTCGATTCAACGCTCGTTTCCCAACAATTCAATTGCGGTAATTAGCTTTGATTGATTAGTTTGAAATTACATTGCATACATAAATGTCCGGATAATGACTGCACGACCGTCAATCCTCCGGTTAGATATGTCCGTACAAAACGAGTTTTGTTCTTCGCTGGTAAGGAACATGTTTGGATCTATGCTGGTATTTTCATCACGACCGACATAAGGACACACGTCTATTATATATAATTGTATGCCTCAAATGTAACGTGAAACAAACATAGATAAAGTTACTTTCCAAAATTTGAAAATTAACTCGAAAGCTGAGGGGGAGACTAAATATTAGAGCTTTGTTGCACATGATACCACTATTTCAAAATATGAAACGTACCTCATAGATTGAAACTAAAACTTTTTAACTTATATCATTGTCTTCATTGCTGTCAGCATTTTAATGGCGGATACTTCAGTTTGTGGATTGCAACTAAGATTAAATTTTGAGCTTTGAAACGACATAGTACCACCTTACATCATAAGTATGTACATATATATTGCAAACTACATTTAAGTTTGCACCTATCGCATAACACAGTTTAATCACCATCGCACTTAAAATTCTATTTTCAACATTCTTTTAACTTTACAAGAAGCACCACCTTAAAATGTAAAGCACCTTTAAATATTTACGTTACGTTTACAGAAATAATTAACAAACCAGTGTTTCTCTTGCATCTTAAATTTAAAACATAATTCTGAAATCTAGTACGGCTTCAAAAATTGCAAGTCCGATAAGCATATCAGGTTAACAAGATTAATTAAACAATCTTTAATTATAAAAACGAACTATAATAATGAAAAATACGTGCACATTCGGAGATATGAATAGGTCGTAAACTTGACGATAAACATCCTGCTCGTAAATTTCGTCCAGTATAAATTAAACATTTTTCTCATTTACGGGTTTTTATCGTTCGTCCTTAATATCTCTTCTTCTACCTTAAGCTGCGAGTTAAGCATGGGAGAACAGCGCTTCACACAATAAGCGCTTTCATATGCGCCTGATTTATGGGATGCAATTATTAAGTCGTTACGATTTCTCGTTCTCATTGCAGTAGATTTACGCCGTTGTCTTTAAAAATCTACCTTGAATAGACCTTAGAAAGATATTACGAGTACGCTTCTTTGTAATTTTTGAATGAATATTGAATATTATGATCCACAAAGATATGCTCTCTCCTTCGCGTTTCTCTCGTATATCAGAAATTGCTAATTGGTATAACGTGCAGAACTAATCACAAAAGAAAACCTATTCCATTCACAGTGATTGCATTATTAATCTCAATTCCTTCTTCAACATATGCAGTTACGTCGAGGATGTTATTGTTTTTTTGCTGTTATACCTCTGACTACACGCAAAAAAATGTTAATCTAGAGAATGCCAGGAGCAAATAAACAGTTTCGTTCTGATATTATGATTACCAAATATGGTTCAAATCAGCATGATGTTTTGAAACTCGATTATTCTAAATAGTTTAAAAAATTGGTTTAAATGCGTAAGATTACTTCATTGTACTTGATATAATAATTTACTATTAAATATGTTGTAGAATTAAATGGTTGCATTAATTTCAATCTAAGCCTCACTCACCCCATGAAATATATCTTGATTGCCATTTGTGAGTATACAAGTAAAGCGTGATCAAATATTTTTCTGAGAGGCACAATGGATCCAAAATTGGTTAAAGCGAGTGGGAGATTATATGAACAGCATTGTTTTGTCTTGGGCTGTTCTCAACAATCCGTGAAATACACGCCTTAGATCTCTGCGTCCATGAGTGCCTGAACAAGGGCATGAAACCAGCAAACATCTATAGGTATTATTACCTACAGTTAGAGCGTTCTGATAGCTTGATTTTATTTTAACTTAGAGTCTAAACTAGCCTGAGAATCTGTAGTTAGTGTCACAAATAGCGTAATCTCCTTAATATCAGTTCCGGGACACTCCAGTGCCAAAGGAAATAGTGAAGCATATGAACTTGCAGGGAGCTTGCATGTTAGTTGGATTTGAAAGCTTGTTTAACGCTCCCAAAAGCTAGCTCTCGAAAAAAGTGCGACAATAGAAAGTAGAGAAAAATGCCTCTCTCTGAAGAACACCACCCGAACAATCTGAAGCGAAGAAATTTATAAACTCCTCAAATAGGAACAAGAAACTACTTGGTTATAGAAAGCTAAAACTAAGTATATCTATGGGTTACCGCCTCAAGATACCATCTCAAAGTGTTGGCCAGAATTAGTATGGCACGATTGAATTATTGAAAGTGTTCATATAATGTCACAATATACTTTTCTAAGTTCTAGTTAAAATCAAACTGTAATCAGCGCTTTCGATAACACTATAAGTAAATAAAATTTTGCATTTCTTAATTTTGCAATAGAAATCTATCTCATAACTCTAGTCATTACTTACTAATATAAACAAAAAAAGTAATTGTGCAAAAATTAGTGCAAGATGGGGAGTGGTAAAACTTAAGAAGATATAACTTCTACAATTTAGACTGATGACAATATGAGAAGTTACTGATCAACGTTCGTTCAACATTCAATATCGTTAAGTCAAAAACAATGATTTATTTAGAGTAAAAAGAACTCTTGTAATAAACTTAAGATTTTTTCCTACTGGCACTACGTAGATATGTATGTATGTAAGTCTAAAGAAATCGCAGATTACTATGCCGATTCTTAAGGGCAAGCGATTTTAGTCTTCCATGTTACACTCTGATGATTGTTACTGGTGGTGCAATATTTTTACTACAAAATTAGGACCAATTTCCCCGAAAATGAGAGAAAGGAACGAAGGCAAAGATATTATTCAATTTATGGAAGGCGCTAAGAATTAATCCTAAATTTCTTCAATTAAAATTTAGAATCATTTCTCAAAGTCGCTCAGGAAAATTAAACAGCAGTTTAAAATTAAAATTATTAATTTACCATAAAATGAGTGAGTTTGCATGTCTCTGTGCATTTTCTTTCTTTGCTGGCTAAAAGGTGTACACTTTTTTTCTACTAATTGACAAAGTTCTACTAATGGACAAAGTTTTATTCGCCCACCGGTGGCTAAAAATGATTGCGACTGTTTTAAACTAGTTTTAACATTCGACATGCATTGGAGTTGTCAGAATGCAAGAAAAAAGGGCGTTGCAATGTGTCCTGCTTGTATATGTAACTCCAAGGTATTTTCTTAGATTCTCTTACACATATTCTACTTTTGATTGATGTATAAATTAATTACGTAATTTTTTTGCTCTCGAGGATAAATAATTTTAATAAGTAAGTGCATTAATTTAACTTTACATTATGCTCATAATAATTAATTACTTATCGTACGTTTAGTTTGATTAAATTACAAGAGGCGCGTCGAATATTTATTCTTTTTAACTAAAATTAATTAAAGAAAAACAAAGAAATACTCGCTTGTATCTAGGTCATAAGAAAATATCCTGCGACCAACTGCAACAACTTGTAAATTTCTACTGTAAATTACGCAGGTCGTAGGTTGAAAAATTCAAGTCTGGGTAACACAGTAAACGTAAAAAGAATGCATTTCACAGAAATTGTACATAAACGAGACATATAATTTTTATTTAAAAGCCGTAAAAACGCTGAATATGGTAATGTGCACTACAGCGCAGATGCTTATTTTCCACCATTTAAACCTGTTCAGATACGCGCTGCTTCAATATTGTTAACAAGACCTAATTTTATGCTAATTGACATAGAAATTTACTCCTGTTAAGTACACGAATAAATATTCAACAGATATGTAAACTCGAAACTTTAACATTGAGCATGACAGACGGTGCAGCAGATTTATACTTACAATCTGCCATATTGTTGGCTAATATAAGTTTTAATGTTCAATTACCGCAGATCGCATTCTCAATGGTTAGAATAATATTCCATTAAGCTTAGCTATACAAAATTTACAACGCTTATACTAACTATATAAGGTTTCTGGGTGCGAAAATATGATGTAAACAAGGTTAAATATGGTTGTACTATCAAAATCTGATCCATCAATTCAACAATTTAAGAGAACCGAATAAGGCAGAGCAGCCATTTTTTGCAAAATTCCGCGGATAACTATTGAAAAGGAGTACCTACTTTACGAAACATAACCGGTAAGTGTGTCACTTAAATCTTTTGTCAGCTTGTGAACAACAAGTAATAATAGACACTTTAGGTCGAGAGGTAAAAGGGGATACCTATTAACTTATCTGCCGTATTTTTGCGGTGATCAAAAGCTTGATTTTTTTGATTTTTGAGAAGAAACAATCTTGTTTTCAGAATTACAACCAATACAAAAGTTTAATTTCTATACACACACAGATGGCACCATTCAATTTCTTGAAGACATCAGAGAGGTGTTGTAAATATAGTTGAATAAATAAGGTCCTTGTTAAAAATGGAGCTCGCTTTCTTAAAAATCATGCATGCTTAAGTTAGTACTTAGTTTTAATGATATGCTCCATTTGTTCATGTAAACAAATAATGGTGTGACAATGGAAACAAGTACCTACGTAAAAGTATTGAATTAGTCCCGGCAATGGCTTAATGGTAGTAGAAGTATACAAGCTGATTCATTTTCGGCCCTCACCATGGGGATCTCGCTTATTATTGGAGATAGAGTATAGGTTTAAATTTGGCAAAGTTGCTAAATTTTGTGCTTGTTATGAATCCGAAAAGAAAATTGACCTGTGACAATTGACGTTCGTTATTTCTTAAAAAAACGCGAAAACCGCATTTTCTTCTTTTACCTATAGCACCTACATTTGGCCCTTTAGAGAAAAAATAAAAACACATTCTCATGGACACTTTTGAGCCTCTATCCAATGGTGTAATCGAAAATTTTATACGACGTTTCGTTTCTTTCTGACCATCATCAACTATCTAATTTCTTATACACAGTAATAAAAATTTTGTTAAAATTTTGTTCCAGAAGGTCCACAAAAGAAAAGATGTTACTGTAACAACTCTCCAACAACTCTCATTAATGGAACAATTTGTTAAGCCAACCATTATTATATGTTACTTCAACATAACAATTTGTTATAGTAGCAAATTTTCACTTTAGCAACAAAATTTTTCTTACTGTGTAGGCGTCATATTGGATTTACACACCATCGGATAGGGTTTTTTTTTCTGATTTCAACCATGTATCACATGTTGACGAAAGTTTTTGATATTATGCTTAAATTTAAAAAAATAGATTTTTTAGATAAAATAAGGTAGCCATGAAATTTCAATCTGTCAAACATTTCATTTATCGTTTATTAGTAATACGAAAATGTACAACAACGAAGAAAAACGAGATATGTTAAGTATTTTTTATTCTTCGAATCGAAATACAACAATAGCGAGTACAAGATATTTACAAATGTATCCAGAACGACAACAGCCTCATCGTTCCATTTTTCTAGATCTTGATAGAAATTTGGTCGCGTATGGGTCATTTACTAAGCCGCATAATGTTCATGCCAACAGGAATTTTAATGAAAATCGATAGGATATTTTACAAAAAATACATACATAAAAAGGTAAACAATAAACAATTACAGTAAATGTTCAATTATCTGGCCATCTTCATTAATGCACAGTTGGACACGCCTTCTGGCATTTTGAACAGCTCTTTGTATAGTTCTTCTTGGAACTGCATCGAAGGCATTCTGAAGTCTGTCTCGTAATTGTTCAATGTTTTGTGGGGCATCTAATTTATCCCCACCCTATCCGATGGTGTGTAAATCCAATATGACGCCTATAAGAAATTAGATAGTTGATGATGGTCAGAAAGAAACGAAACGTCGTATAAAATTTTCGATTACACCATTGGATAGAGGCTCAAAAGTGTCCATGAGAATGTGTTTTTATTTTTTCTCTAAAGGGCCAAATGTAGGTGCTATAGGTAAAAGAAGAAAATGCGGTTTTCGCGTTTTTTTAAGAAATAACGAACGTCAATTGTCACAGGTCAATTTTCTTTTCGGATTCATAACAAGCACAAAATTTAGCAACTTTGCCAAATTTAAACCTATACTCTATCTCCAATAATAAGCGAGATCCCCATGGTGAGGGCCGAAAATGAATCAGCTTGTATACTGAGCCATAAACATGTTTTCATAGTACGCCATGATTTAAATCAGCTATGTCTTAGATTGATTCAGCGATTTAACCAACATGTCTTACTCATGTCAGTAAGAGGCATAGGTTAAATCGTTAAATAGGGTTTGATATCTAAACAATACGACCGACTGACATTTGTTAAGCTAACCTATAGCATGTCATAGTACCTATACACACTGCTGGTAAAACTAAGGAGTATTAAAATACATTTATTGATGTAGGAAATCACTTCTGGTGTTTAATGTATGAATCAAAAGCAGAGCAAGAAAAATGCAATATATTAAGAACAGGAATATAATGTATTTTTCCACCACCAATTAATTAGCATTATTTATAAAAAAAATAGTATAACTGCGAAACCTTCGTACGACTAGACGATTCGATTCCGACTGTTTGCCTATCCTGGGCCTTAAAACATCTCGTTCGCATATAATTGTGAAGATAACAGTCGGAATTGAATCGTCTAGTGGTAGCAAGGTTTCATGGTTATGTCGCGCAAGCAAAACTTCATGGTTCGATTCTATACACAGACTCTATATTTCAAAAAATAAAAATATTGCTTATTCATTGGCACTGGAAAAATGCATTATATACATGTACACGCCATAATATTCTTAGGTGTTAAAATTAAGAACAGTAGTTAGAAAATAGAATTTTTTAAGTCCGGCTATAGAAAGAAATCACACAGTGTTAAATCACAGGAACGAAATGGCCAAATTGTGTCTACATTTTAACTGGGTACCTAATAATTCGATCACCAAAAAATTCAAAATACAAGAGCTTATCCTACGTAGAAAAATTCCCAAGTAAATATTTACAACTCAACAGAAAACAGAAAAACAGACAGAACAAGACAGAACAAGACAGAAAGATGTTTTACAAAAATAACATAAATTTATTGATTTCAATAAAATAAACCTTTAAAAAATAGTTTACAATATTCAATACCAGGTGGAAATCGCCACAAATTATTTTATTACCTTTAAAATTCTTAAATTTATGAGAAAACTTTCAACTTTAAGTGCTATTTAGACTTGGAGTAAAATTTTATTATAAGTTAACTTCTTTAAAATTTTTTAACTTTATAAAAAAATATTTTTTCAGTTAAAAAAAAAATAACTAATTTTTAAACACTATTTTGTACTAAAATTTATGAAATTTTTATTTACTAAAAAAAAATATATTTCTTAAATTTAGGACTTAAAAATCAATTAAATTACTTTACCTTATTATAGAGTGTTTGAGTGTGTGTGAGTGTTTTTCGAAAGCTTTCTATTTTTCGCGCGCTGGACCTGGTGGACGGTGGACGTCTTCTTCGTTGGGGTTACGTAATTTGTTGAAATCTAGGTGAAAATCTAGGTGTTTTAATAGACATTTCTGCGATGATAGACGGTTATTTTTGCCCAACGATGCACCGTTAAGTTCTAAACGCCGTTAGAAAAATTTAGGTGGAGGTAACGCTCTGGACCAAACTTTCTATTCAAGGGACCGTTTGCTGCAAGCTCTCGAGTTTATATAGCAGATGATCGCCAATTGTTCTCCAATCTTTAAAAATCACGTATGTGATTTGTAACCGTCATTTCGGGATTAATTTTCTACAGTTCCGCTCAAAATTCGTGGTATATAGAGTCACCGTAAAACTGTTGAATTCATTACCACCTACTTTTTGCTTCTTAAAATCCAAAAAGAAATAAATAAATGGATTGTTTTCTTCGTCTTGCGTGATAACTAAATAGTGTAATTTTGTTTTAGAATTTAAATGTATTTCTGTACAAATTTGATGACATAAAATTAATTAATTAGCTTAAAACGTATGATTGAAATTTTTATGGTGTATTTAACATCCCTTCTGTCCTTGTCGCTGGTTGGACTTATAATAACCTCATAGCTGACCTACACACCCCCTTTTACGTCAGACGGCTACTGAGTCAATATCACACATCGACTCATACATATGCGGATAAATTATCAATGATACCAACTCGAAAAGTTTATCATTCTCTAACATTGAGATAGCATAAGAAATTTCAATGAATTAAAATCATTATTCTCATGTGTACGATAGTGTTGACGCTATGCAGTTTAAAGTAATTGATTTTACTTCATAAAGACACAGATCAGTTAGCAAGCACGAACACACATATGTCAAGCGACAATGGAGTGAGAAACAACGCTTAACAAAATAACATCAGTATATACATAAACTGTATACCGTTTCCATGTCCGTTAATTAGTAAGGCCAGTATTGAATAATTAATAAATTGCTAAGATATTTTCAACTTGTCAATTTGACGTATTTATTATTTACGAATTATATTTCTGGGACTAATGTCAATTCTCTAAGCTCAAACGTCACAGACTTTTACGTTTATTTAAAAATTATTTACTGTTGTTATTATATTGTACATAAAACCCAACTAAACTACAAGAAACTAAAAATATTGAATCTAATTAGCACGATATATTCTGGATGGAATTCTATCATGATTAGGAATACATTTTTATAAAGTATTAATTGAATTAAACATTTTTGCAGGTTCTTTGTTTTTTAAATTCAGAATAACAAGACATTTGTCCGAACGCTTTTGTAATATTTTGGAATTATATTAAATAATAAATAAATTGGTAAACACAGGGCTCTAAACCAAGAAAAAATTAAAGGTTAGAAAAAAAAGGAGTTTCAGACTGTTATTAAAGTTCCATATTTTCTATTGATCAAGAAGTATAACAACTTCAAATAATTCATAATTGTTTATAATATAACCAATACTACAAGGAAATAAGTACACGTAAACCCGTGAAGTATGTGCATCCATACTTGAATTTAATTTAAACGGAAATCATACGAATATGTTCGCTAAAGGAATTCTTGGAATGGTGTAAACCCTAAAGGTTAAATCTACTGAAATACGAACAAAAGCATCTTTTTGAACATCGTCATTTTCTGCGATTTTCATTGTATTTTAAATTCTAGGAATTCAGTACTTTCCTGTTACTATACAAATATAATTAAATTATTTTGTGTTATATTGTGCATTATCATATCAGATAATATTATTTGAATATCCTAATCTGTATTACCTGGTATTGAAAGATATAAAACAAATTAAATGTCAAATTAGTGCATTTTTATCTATTTTAGATGGCAAATTTTGTAAAAGTTTAGATATATTTTCATAGCTTCCAGGCTAGACATTAGTAGAGAGTTAAAAATATTTAAACAGGATATTGCATTCTAGAGGAAAAGCCCTTTTATAAGTTGAGGTTTAAATGAGGTAACGTATATTTTAAAAATATTTCGTTAACTTCGTCAGTCCTCAATAATGTATACCCAATGGGAGAAATAAAAGAACATTAATCACTAGAGTTGGACATAACATTTGTTTCTTTCAATTTAACATCAATTAGATCTAGCAGAAAAACAAAAAAAAAATACGTCAGAACTTTTTCGAACGATAAGGGGAGATACATTCCCCTGTATTTCGACACGCGCAGGAATAAGACAAATGATCATCGCGCGGGGATTTCAGGACAGCGCCGACGAAAAAACAATCCGAAAGCGGCCTCGTCCTGCACATGTTGACTAGGAACACGTGAGTCGATTCTACCGAAACGCGATTTGGAGGAAGAAAAAAAAGAGAACAAGCGCAACCACTTACCTTGCAAAAAATGCTGCGGCCGCTGAAGCTTGTGCGGTATTGTTTGGCAAACCATTGACGGCGAACATGTATTTGGTCTCCGAATAAACACCGAAAACACCACTTTCGTGTATCGTTAATCCGCCGCCAACGTAACTTAAACCGGCCGCACTTTGGTAACTACCACCTCCGACAACCCCTTTGATTCTATCCGGCACTTTTTGAGAAGTTTTATGAACGTGCGGCGAATACTTGTTCTTAGATTGTTGGTAGGATTTTGAGATGGGAATGCATGTAGAAGGTGATGTCGTCGCAGGTGACATCCCCGAAGAAGTTTTAAGTAACTTTTCAATATCATTTTGCGCTACTAAACGCGTATTATTACTAGTTTGTTGCTGTTGCATAGTACACACTGTTTGGTGGTGACTGTGCCTGTTAGAAGACGTCCTATTGACAGAGTTTTCCGCGCTCTTATTCGAACTTAATTCGTTTGTGTGAGGCTGTTGCTGTCGCGTGCTGTTCTTGCGTTCGGATTTCTCGCGTCTCGCGTCCGACGTCGACTGAGTTAGGGTAGGTACTGCTGCCGCTACAACTACCGACGACGAGGAGACTCTGTGTTTTGGACGTCCATTGACAGAAGGCTCCCACTCTCTGTCTTCATGGTGATGATGAGATGTTCCTCTTCCCTGTTGTTGTTGTTGTTGCTGTTGCATATTGTGATGTGACTGTTGGTGGTGGTTGGATGGTTGTTTCTGCGAATACGAGGACGAGTTGTTCTGATAAGTGGCGTTGTAATGATGACCGTTCATGTTACGTTCTGATGGAAGGATGTATTCGGGAGATCTTACCATTTCCATATCAATCTGTAACGAAACAAGATAAATAAATTCAAATATATGTAATTAGAAAATTAGCAATTAATACTAATTAATAAAAATCTACAGTATATGTATACTGATACGATGCTATAAAATGCACTGTAAAAAACCAATGTTTTAATCCACAAACGTGTTTTTTTGTTATCTTAAAACATTATCTGAAACTCTTTAAAAGTATTTAGCTCCCGACATATCGAAGAGTAATTTAATAATTTAAAACACATATTTTACTGCACTAGCTTAGCTTTCTGTAATCTAAAGAGACACATATTCATGGGGCTTTCTTCTCAAGGACAACAGCACCAGTCGAATTTAAAATTCAACTTCAAAATTACCTATCAGTTATAAAACTATACTGTAGCTCTTTTCCCCTCAAATTATCAAGTCCAAGCAATGAAGCTTTAATACAGAAAAGTATGTAGTTTTTGACAAGTTTTATTTTAACTGAAAAGAATGTAGATTTAAATTGAACCAAACCTTTCTTAAGGTTGAATATACAGGGTATTTAAAAACAACGTTTATATAACTATTTACAGAGCGTGTAGTATTGTTGAAAACAATTTGAATAGTCTGAGTGGCATCAGTTTGCAAATCAATTGTTTCCAAGATAAAAGAATTTTTTTTTGTTAGATATTAATCCTGTAATTACTACAGCATGGATTTTTCGATCCAAGTTACCATACAATTACGTTTGAAGCGAGAAATAATAATCACGCCCAATAAACTATCAATTAGTCACGTTGTTTTAACATAAATTAATGTGACGTTTCCTTCAAATTGTGAAATTTGAATCAATGTAATGGTCTTCTATTCAAGTGCTGAAATAGTCGATATGGTGTTCATGTATGGTCGTGCCAATAGGAATAGTTTGAATGTGGTGCCCGTGTGGTGTATCAAACAGCTTTTTTACGACTAAAGAAAACTGACTCATTTAAAAAATAGGTCTTATAATACCGGACGGTAGAGATCAGTATGTACACCAGAGGTAGAAGAACAAGTTTTAATTATTATTGATGAAAATCCCGAAATGAGTGTGAGAAGAATTTCGGCTGAAGTGGGTATAAATGCCCATGTAAAATTATGGGTGGTTTGACGAGACTTCTGGAGTTTTCGTTGAATCCAAACATCAACGCGTTACAGTCTAAACATCTGACTAGGTATCAGACAGAATAGATTATTGGAATCAATTGATTTACCACAACCACTGAACTATCTTACATACTTTGATTTCTTATTGCATAGCCTGCACGATTTCCAGATTTGAATCCCTAGAATTTGTAATGATGGAGAGCACGGTGCGGGGTCTGCAGTTCGCCGGTATACACTTGACTCAAGGAGTAATGCTGGTAGACTGAGAGACTGAGCAAACACTTAACTGGCTCAACCAGGTATGGAGCTGTCTTCCGTCGTGGAAAGGACCAAAACTGGTGACCAGTAAAGGAGATGACCTCCCTAAAGCCAACGTCATGACGGTATTCTTGCCGATGAGCAAGGCCAGGAAACAGACAAACTGCTCAAACTGGTTAGCGCTCAGAACCCAGAATTCCAGACAGATCGCTGAAAGGTCATAAACCCCTTGTGAGGCGATTCTGATGATGGGATGCGACACTATGGGTTTGGCAGAATCCAAGATAAACCAGAAAAGAAAGAGGCTACCTGTGACACCTCTTGCTCCGCTTGCCCGTCTTTCGAGGTACACTTGACGACATCAACCTAGATGACGTCAGGAGAGGTTAAAAAGTTGAAAAAGTTGTGGGAGCAGTCTTAAAGATTTACATCAATGAATAAAACATAGTCGCCAGATAATTCGTGAAAGAGAGGAGTTATTTGAAAGAGTGTGGCCTTCCTTTAAACGCAGAATTAGAAACTTTGTTGATGTTGCATGGCGACGTTTTGAACATCTTCAATAATTATTATATATTGCAATAAAACTGTTATAAAAGCCAATAAAACAAATTATATTAAATGTATTAAATATATTAAACGGTTGATATGACTGGTTGCGAGTAGATGGTGGATCACTATGATCTATTTATCTCTACATATAGTATGATTACTTAATGATGGACTTTCAACTAAAACTTTCAACTTGTTTCTCCTAACAAGCGATATAAATTATTCTAATTACATTACGAGACCATACTTAGATGAACATTTTTAGCGAGAATTATATTAATTTACGATAATTCACCTGCTATATCATTTAATGTTGTAAAAATTTGAATAGGTTTCATTCAAAACTAATCCACCGCTGACCTTTGTTAGACATACAAAACGTAAAAACATTTGAATTGATTCTCCATTTAAATGAAAAATATTTTCTTTTCCATATGGTAGGTATAAGAATCAGCGGCCGAATTGATTTCAAGGTACAGCCGCCGGCAGAAATTGTATTTATACATATTTCGGAAGTTACATAGCTTCATATTTTTTTTAACATGACTATTGAAGTGTATTGTATAGTCTGGAAGACAATGGAAATTATTTTTGGAAGAAGAAATAACAGAGGCCACGTAATTTTTATAATTGGTTTATTTAGAATATACCGAAATGTGAAATTTGATTTATAATAAATTTAAGAAATTTTGAGCTATACTCTTTAAATTAAAAATTGAGGTTAAAAAAAATTTAATCTCAGGGGTTCGCGAATTCTTAACTCTACAGCAGGTGTAGAGAACAGAATACGAGAGCTACGTTGAAAAATACCCAAGTGAAAAAAAAATTACTTAAAAAAAATTACAAGACAGAAAGATGTTTTACTAAAAGAATTAATTTTATTTACTTCAATAAACCTATAAAAATTTGTTTACACAGTTCAGAAATGACGTGGTAATCACCACAACTAGAATTATTACCTTTTGGAGTTTTTAAAAATTTTTCCAACTTTTGGTTGGGACTTAATTTACTTTGAAATTTTTTGTTATTTTAATTAAAATAAATAATGTTTTACGTTTTAAATTAATATTCTTTTATAAAAAAAACTTTTTATTTTAAAAAAAATTTACTTAAAAAATTAATTTTTAAATTTTGCAAATATTATTTTTGAAAATTTAAGTTTATTTTAAGTTTTATTTTACATTAAAAAATATTTTTCTTAATCTTTTTTTAGAATTTAAAACTAATTAAATTTAAATTACCTTATCTTACTTGTGTGAGTGTGTGTGTGTGTGAGATTTCGAAAGGTTTTTGTCTTCGCGCGCCTAGACGGATGGTGGATGGCAGAACGTCCTTTTCGTAGGGGTAATTAAAATTCGGTGAAAATTTGCATGTTTTAAAGTACTTACTTTTAATCGCAGCTAATCGTTTATTTGGGCCCAACGGTGCACGATGGCTATTTAATAAATTTTATATATATTAATATGGTTGTGTGATTGTCACGAATGATTATTGAAACTATAGGTAATTAAAACTGAAAATTGTATCATAGAAAACGACCATTATGCCGATTGATATTTTCTATATTTAAAAGTAAGTAGTTTTTAAACAGGTGTTTGGGATGTTTGCTAGACGACTAGTCTGTAATATACAATGCGGGTTTGTAATCCACGGTTGATAGAAATTAATTGGAACCACATATGCCTTCGGCACCTAATTCTATCAATAAAAATACCAATTCCAGTTCTGACAAGATTGCACATCAATCGACTAGATGGAGTACTACATCAAGGTACGTTGCTGAACAGAAATCGTTTCTTATGAATTTTTGAAAGATTGAATAAATTTGTCTGTGAAATAAAGTATACTACAGGTTGTATACTACAGGTTGTACGTAATAATTACCGAAATAAAACAGAGTTCAAATGTATACATTTATTTAAAAATGCAAATTAAACGAAAATTCTAAACTTCAATATATGAATTAAAATACAACATTTCAATTCATGTTTCTTATTCATTACAATAACGATAATAGCCAAATGGCAAGTTTTGATAAATACCGAAGGGAAATTAAAGGTGTTTTCTAGCGACGCAATGCATTTAAAAAGAAATTTAAACTTGGTTGAAGATGACGTCATTGTTTTAAATGCACGTTCGACTTTGGTTAAAAACACCTCTAACCGATTGCATGTACGACGTCACCGGTAGATCGCTAGAATAATATATTTTAAATACAAATGAAACCGTTTCAAGCGGTTTGATCGCTAGAAAACACCTTAAATTACTTCTGGTACTGAATCGGATAGTTCCGCAAAATATCGGGTACAGGAAGAGCGGAAAGAACGCGAACTACTGGATGGAGCTCTGATTGATATATCTTCTGATCTTTATCTCTTATTTGAGCTAGAAGCATTCTAATGAGAGCTCCAACAATAACGGTAAAGGTCAATAGAAGGTTGAAATGTGTTAATTGGCGATTGGACCCTACAGACTATAAGCAGCTACACAGCTGTACTCCAGTTAAGAGATAAGACAAAGTAGAAAAGTGTTCATTGCATATCTGTTGATTGGTATATAGCCGTATACTTCTTCTCACCAACTAACGGTAAAAAAAGAAGTAGGATCATCCCTTATAGAACATATGTATTTCAATTCTTGGAGTTAGCTTTTGTAATAAATATGGTGACGGATAGTACAGACAAGACCTTCTGCTTCATCAATTTTTTCAATTTATAACTCCAATAGTGGCGAGAGAAGCTTAGAAGATGGACGGTATGGTAGTATACAGCGTTAGTAAAAAGTCCCGGAACGGCCGAATAACTTTGTTATTTGAAATTATGATTTCTGAAATTTGGTATGGGGTATAGTTCATATAAATGCATTTTATGCAATACAGTTTATATTTTTTTCGCTTCCGGTTTAATCGGCAATACGTCCAACTTTTTTTTTAAACGGAACGCCCAGAATTTTTTAAGACTTTTGAATGCAAAATAAAAAACTACGTTCAGGAAGTATTAAGATGTTTATTTTTATTCACAAGAAAACAGTTAAAAAATTAAAAAAGTGTCCTAATACAGAAAAAACAAGGTACCTTTGAAAAAAGTTGTTGTTTAGTGTATGCATTCTTTTTGCCGTCACATTTCACAATTTTAAAAGCGTTTTAACTTTTGCATCGCTATAAATTTACTTATTTTAGACATTGACACATTTGAAAATGGCAGTAAAACTTACTGAATCAGAACGAATTGAGATATTAATGATGCGTGGGTACGGTGATCGTCGACGTTCTTTTGAAGAGGTTCGTATTTTGTTTAATACTGTTTATCCGGATCGTCACATTAGTAAAAGTACGGTATGCCGAACAATTCAAAAGTTTGAAGTCTTTCGTCAGGTGAAGGATTTACCTAGAAGGGGACGTCCATTAACAGCAACAGATGAAGAAACTAGTTTGAATGTGTTACTTACAGTGGAAGAAAATCATCACGTGTCCACAACAGAATTAGGTCAAATTCATGAGATCTCTCAAAAATCTGCTCATAAGATTCTTAAATCAGCAAGAATGAAAGCCTATAAAATGTATCCCGTCCATGAGTTAACTGAAGGTGATCCAGATCGTAGACTGCATTTTTGCGAAACAATGACGGAACTGATCGAGCAGCAGCCTAATGTTTTAGATCACATCATTTTTTCAGATGAGGCAACGTTTTGTCTCAACGGCACTGTGAACAGACATAATTGTCGCTACTGGTCAATTGAAAATCCGCATTGGATTGAAGAAGTCCATACACAGCGTCGTCAAAAGGTGAATGTCTGGGCTGGTCTTGTTGGAAACAACATCATAGGACCATTTTTTATAAGAGGAAATTTAACTGGTAACGTCTACTTAAATTTATTGCGAAATGAGGTTATTCCTGCACTTGCGGCCCTCTTTCCAAATGCAAACATAGGTGATCACTTTAATGCACATTTTTGGTTTCAACAAAATGGAGCCCCCCTCCATTTTGCCCATAATGTCCGCGATTATTTGAATGAAATTTTTCCGGAACGTTGGCCAGCACGTTCGCCAGATCTCTCGCCATTAGATTTTTTCTTTTGGGGTCACTTGAAATGTCAGCTTGAACAATAATCAAACAGTAGATATTTAAAATCTTACGGCAAAGATATTGTAACTACTAGCGAGATCATCAACGGGCAATAGATTTTTCTGGAAATATCATCTAATCGCAAGAACAACTGGTAAACGCACTTATGGATCATTTGGGCGTTAGTCATACTACTTGGCGAGAATTTCAGTACGATGAAGAAGCACTCTTTCATGTACTATGCAATTGTGAGGGATTCAATAGCATTAGAAAACAAGCCTTTGATGCTGAAAAATATTCTACAAAAGCTAGGGACCACACCAGGCCTATGGCACAATAATAGCATACGGAAAAATGTGGTAACTGCAGGTGTCAATAACGTCAGCTGAACGCCACAGACGACAAAAGTCAGGTCGCTCATATACATTCTGTACCGACGATATTTTTACAAGTCCATAGCCTACAATAGACAAATTAAGTCATAGAAAGCAATAGAAGAAATTCGAAAACTTGACATTATTGTTACTATTTACAAAAAAACGATTTTGTATGACAAACAGTTTAATTTACAATGAAAGAAAAATTGTGGCTTATCTACAGAAAGTGATTAAGTCCTATGTAACGTATGTAAACAAATCCAGTGTGTATTGATTTGTACAAATCTTGCAGTAACTGAGAATATGTTGTAACCGTATTTTAATAAAGGCAATAACTGCTTAACACGTACAGTTATTTATGTATATACAAGCATATTATTTGCAACATTGGTTTTCATTGTTTAACATTACTAACAGAAATTGAAATATAAAAGAGTGGCGTCGGATATAAATAATATTTTATTAATGAGTCTATGGAACATTGAAACCTACGGAGAGAGATAACAGAGAACCAGAATAGAATTTTATAAAAAAAAGGAAGAAACCTATAAATAATCCTCTTTCATAATCTATTGCAGTCAACATACGAGGTTATCGTACCAATGGTGTAGAACATGAGCATTGTCGGCAATATTAATTAAAGGTCATCAGACTATGTAGAGTGCTCCATGCCTACTTATACTTACTACAGAATGAATGACTCACGTTTTCAAAGAAAAGAATGAAACATCTGACGTTCGTAGTAAAAAAAAAACAAACATTGACTTTGTTAGCAATTTACATAAATGTGAAAAATTGAAATGCTTATTAAAATTTGAATAACAAGATGAGAATTTTTCGAATATAATTATTCTGGGAAGCGTAACCTCGTTACTCATTATGCTACATTTGCATAACACTTGTTCAGTGTGTATCTTCCAACTTGAATTACACGCAAGATACAGGAAGATATGCCGATTGTAGCTCCAAGAAAGAAAGTTACCTTCATTATTATCCGCTTTTTTATTTCAGAATTAGGATTAGGATATTTTTAATAATCTCATTTCTGTTATATTGTTTAAGTTTGTGATTTCTGTTTACTTATGTAATTCAAAAATCAAATATTTAAACAAACGTGTCAACAAGTATAGGCATGCAAATACGAAATTTTTTAAAAACGTTGAGTTCTTTTAGAATTGACACTTATTACGAGGTCGTCAACCTCTTACTATTCTTGTGTGTTTTAATTAACTTGGCGCGACGAGCAAATACAATTGAGTGTAAGAAAGTATGGATAGCCTTCAATATATTGCAACATTGCTAACTATGGACTATCACTGCTGATTAATAGGTAAACCAAACATTAAGTATAATAGAAAGTAATCAATAATGAACTATATAGTTATAACAGAGCATTTATTAAAGCATTAATTTTATAAACGGTAGAGAACGATTTCAAAGTTGTAGCCATTCTCCATTCTGACCAGTTCAATTCCTAATCAATGTAATCATAACTAAACCAACTGTAGAAGATACTATCCTGAATTCCCCTTGAAACTCAAACCGGTAACCATGAGTCTTTAAATTGTAATTTTGCGCAATATACTATCAGATTATGACAACTGAAGTAGGTAGCATAAATTTAGAATTGCAAAAATGGCTATTTTGAGAATTAATTTGAGGGAAATGGTCGTTAGTTTAAAATATAGTATTATTTTATGGACCTTCATATGGCCGTTTTAAGTATGGGTGGGCAACCCGCTTCAACGGAAGGAAACGTACTTCTTAAAATGCGACATACACAAATTTTATTTCATGAAAATAAAACATATGTAAATACAATCGCATTGTATTTTCGTGTGTACCATTGTTTCTTTATTTATTGGCAGTCATTCTACATTTTTTTTCTATTAATACAACTCAAATTATTTGATAATGAAGTCATGTAATTGAATGTTACAGAGTTTTATAAGCGGTAACTATCTGGTAAATGTGATTCAGTATTATTCGGTATAATCACTAAATATTCGCATTTCTTCCATAAATAACTGTACTACATAACGCTGACTTTAAATTATTTTTATGTTAATATTATGCTAACGTTACGGACGAGATTTCATCATCAATGTTATTACTTATTCTATCTCCTCCACGTAGAACAATACATGTTGCAAAAGCATTATGAGTAGTGAGATCTTATCTATGAACTTATTGTTATAAGAAAAGGCAAGGAGCAAGTTATTTGTGCTTATTTAGATCACATTTACCTAACGATAAGATAACATTTACGTTGAACGTTCGGAGACTCATAATACATCGGGAAATAGGTGCTTACCTTTTGTGGCAGGATTTTCAGCGGAAGAAAACATAGCTCGGAAAAAGATTACACGAATACTGGCGCTTGAAAGTAGCAAATAAGTCAGTTGTCAAAGAATTTTTGTAAATTTTGCAAAGAAAAAATTAAGTATTACTTCTTGATATAAATAATTATTCAGATTGCAAGTGTAGCCTTTCTTTACTTCCTTTGTCCAAGGATTAAAAACTATTAAATAAAATTTTATTTATGACAGTGAGTTATGAAATTTGTCATTAATTTATTCAGAACTAGTAGCACTATCCATTCAAAACCAATACATTTTAGATGCGATTTCTCAAACACTCAAAGAAGCGAGAAAGGAACAATGCCACTCAGCTGAACAGACAGTCTGCTGCATGATATGACAGCAACACATTTTCCATCATTGTGCTTCTATTTTTAGAGCAAAAATATCCTTTTTAATTAACCAGTCTTTGCTTGCTTGGTTAATGCAGTGGACTGTGGTCAGGCATTTATAAAGTATTTTGTCTTCAAGATGCTTGCAAACTTGCACGATAGCTCCAAGTTAGGTGTACTGTATACGTAGGGAAAAAGAGTTACATAGAAAAAAAAGCTGAAGAAAGATACTTACTTTAGTAGTCGTTGTTAGGCATATGTATATAAATTAATTACAGTTTAAGTCAGAGTACTTATGGTAGACTAAAGAAAAACATACCTAGCTATATTGAGCAATAAATGGCGGACAAATAACGGCCTAAAAGTGTGTATAGAATCATATCGGATAAGATGGCATTATCAGAAACTATTTATTAGATCTGTTTATAACTTTTAAGACTTTTTGAAGATCGATTTAAAAATACAATCATTCTCAATTGTTCTTGCGAAAAATCTAAAGACTACCAAAAGGATATCCCAGTACAGCTCAGATAAAGAGAGGAAGTGAACCGCCGTGACTTGTCATATGTTATCATACTTCACCGAACCAAGTCTGCAGTAGATCTTTATACAGCGTTAGTAAAAAGTCCCGGAACGGTCGAATAACTTTGTTATTTGAAAATTATGATTTCTGATATTTGGTATGGGGCTATAGTTAATATAAATGCATTTTATGCAATACAGTTTATATTTTTTTCACTTCCGGTTTAATCGGCAATACGTCCAACTTTTTTTTTAAACAGAACGCCCAGATTTTTTTAACACTTTTGCATGCAAAATAAAAAACTACGTTCAGGAAGTATTAAGATGTTTATTTTTATTCACAAGAAAACAGTTAAAAAATTAAAAAAGTGTAAACAAGGTACCTTTGAAAAAAGTTGTTGTTCAGTGTTCGTATTCTTTTTGCCGTCATATTTGACAATTTTAAAAGCGTTTTAACTTTTGCATCGCTATAAATTTACTTATTTTAGACATTGACACATTTGAAAATGGCAGTAAAACTTACTGAATCAGAACGAATTCAGATATTAATGATACGCGGGTACGGTGATCGTCAACGTTCTTTTGAAGAGGTTCGTATTTTGTTTAATACTGTTTATCCGGATCGTCACATTAGTAAAAGTACGGTATGCCTAACAATTCAAAAGTTTGAAGTCGTTCGTCAGATGAAGGATTTACCTAGAAGGGGACGTCCATTAATAGCAACAGATGAAGAAACTAGTTTGAATGTGTTACTTACAGTGGAAGAAAATCATCACGTGTCCACAACAGAATTAGGTCAAATTCATGAGATCTTTCAAAAATCTGCTCATAAGATTCTTAAATCAGCAAGAATGAAAGCCTATCAAATGTATCCCGTCCATGAGTTAACTGAAGATGATCCAGATCGTAGACTACATTTTTGCGAAACAATGACGGAATTGATCGAGCAGCAGCCTAATGTTTTAGATCACATCATTTTTTCAGATAAGGCAACGTTTTGTCTCAACGGCACTGTGAACAGACATAATTGTCGCTACTGGTCAATTGAAAATCCGCATTGGATTGAAGAAGTCCATACACAGCCTCATCAAAAGGTGAATGTCTGGGCTGGTCTTGTTGGAAACAACATCATAGCACCATTTTTCATAAGAGGAAATTTAACTGGTAACGTCTACTTAAATTTATTGCGAAATGAGGTTGTTCCAGCACTTGCGGCCCTCTTTCCAAATGCAAACATAGGTGATGACCCTAATGCACATTTTTGGTTTCAACAAGATGGAGCTCCCCCCATTTTGCCCATAATGTCCGCGATTATTTGAATGAAATTTTTCCGGAACGTTGGATCGGACGTAGAGGAGCAATCGAATGGCCAGCACGTTCACCAGATCTCTCGCCATTAGATTTTTTCTTTTGGGGTCACTTGAAATGTCAAGTGTACAAAAATCGTCCCCATAATCTTGAACAATTGGAAGAGAGAATAGTTCAAGAAGCCAATCGCATCACTCCAGAACAAATACAAAATTCAATAAGAAATTTTACTGACCGTTTACATTTTTGTCAAATTGTAAATGGAGAGCATTTTGAACAATTATTGTAATCGCAACCTGAATAGACAGGTATCTATGCATTTATATTAACTATATACCCATACCAAATTTCAGAAATCATAATTTTCAAATAACAAAGTTATTCGACCGTTCCGGGACTTTTTACTAACGCTGTATACATACGGTTCATATAGTGAGAGCGTACTGGAAGAGCTGACTGATGGAATCACTACCAAACTGGTCTAGACTCCTATGCTTTCTAGTATATAAGGAAACCAGAAAGAACCAAACTAGCTTGAACAATAATCAAACAGTAGATATTTAAAATCTTACGGCAAAGATATTGTAACTACTAGCGAGATCATCAACGGGCAAGAAAAGAATGAGAAATGGCTCTACGCTAAAACGAAATATTTTATTAAAAAAAAAAAGATTGGAATCTGGTAGATTCTATGCGTACTTGTTTGACTGAAGAGCGTGTTTCTCTCTGTGTGGGGTAAGTCTTTGAAATTTTCATGTTCTACAACTTTTCAAGCCATTCAAGATTCCAAAATAATCGTGACAAATACAGATTTTCTAAATCTTGTTTTCGTTTCAAACAAGTTTTAAAATATTTACTGAAGACTTCAACTATTTGCAAAGTCGTTGAAAGCTGTATATTGTTATAAAACTTTGTACCTAGTATTCTGTGGTACCTTTTCTATTGTGAATAAATAACCTGAGTTGCTTTGGGTCTTGACTGGTGAATCTCAGAATTTCGTACTTGTGGTCTTGAAAACAATCAGAAGTGCATGGACAAACATTAATTGATAATTTATAAATCGTCATCCAAGCTCCACTATGGCTACAAATACAAAGCTCCTTTGACTTAAATCTATTAAGTGTTGAAATTTATTTCAAATTTCGGCTTTACTATATGATCGAATATATAAATCGCCCACAATAAAAGAAGACAAGAGATGAAAAATATTAACCTCCATCTAATGAAATAGCAGGAGGAGGACACAGCACAAACAAATACAATTGACCCGGATTATTTGAAACTATGTGTCAGAGCAGAAGCATCCTTAAATCTGAATAAACTGCAGCAATCAAGAGGTCAGACTTGATAGCAATTGAAACACCACCATCTCATTCGTCATAATATACTCAGAGATCCCCACCACAGCAAACAACCGAGTATGTAGGTGGAAGAAGCTCCGCTGGAGCTACAGCAGAAGATAACTAAGTTTCCGTCAAGCTCCGTCCTAGCTCACTTGCCACTACTGCATTAAATAAACACCATCCAAATGCTTAATTTTAAGATTTAAAGATGATAATACAAGAATGAGATTTGATGTTGATAATAGAGGAAATGACAAATGCATTAAGCTAGATAAAGTTGCAGAACATAGTAGAAACGAAACAGTAAGATGGTCAAATGATGAAACCAGCTAAAATAATTTAAATAAAATCCATATTGTCAAGAGCAACATGGAATCGTACCAGCAAAATATAAAGTAAATACATTTAAAAAGAAACATAATGATAGTTGTATATGGCTCAAACCAAAGGCCTACATTTAGTAAAGGGAAAACTAAAATAACTTAAAAATATACCAAAAGTAATTCTCGATGACAAAACAAACAGTACCAGTATATCTCTTTAAATATTACCTTGTACTTGTTAAACAATCCTAGTTAATTCTAAAGACATTATTATGTGTGATAATTTCGTAGCATTTCGTACATATAATTTTTTTTTATTTATGCACATACATATATGTATTTCATCAACTATGAGTTACTAGCGAAACACCTGTATACATATGTACATATTTTAAAATCGTGCAATTTACTATTAGGTATAATTTTCCAACGCTGAATACTCAAAATACTATCTTAAATATTTACATAACAAATAACAAACAGCTAGGTATGTAGTACGAAACGCATCATTTAATTTTAAATAGATTACGTGCAATTAAACAACCATTTACTGCGGTTATTAACAACGAATCCCCGATACGACAACCCACGCAAAAATAAAACAAACAGCGAACGCAAATGCCCAATTATTTAACGTCTTGAACAATGTTTACACGCTTTCATTAGAGCCGCGTTTGCGGGGGCCGCATTTGTCACAGGTAATGAGGAAATCTGTTTGATTTGCGTGTGCCGGCGACACACCAACGTCTACATCACCGTTACCGCGCACTATAAACACGCTTTTTCACTTTCACCGCGAACACCGTACACACACACACGGATACACAAGCATTCGCAGGAGGAATTGTCATCTTATTTGTTAGTTGGGATTCCCGGTTTGTTCCTGCCTCCACAAACAAAAGCTCCGGTCCGGATGACGATATCTCGGACCCGAAAACAAATTTGTCAACGTGTCAAGGGAACGTAAACAAAATACAACGCTGCCGACTTTTTTCGAATTCTCCGTTCCTAAGGCGATTTCCTGAACGAATGCCGAAACAGCTACACGTAATTTAATTGTCTCCTCTTTTGAGACAATGGATCGATTTGTCATCTTGATAGTGGACCTCCTGTGAGCGTCGTTAGATGTCTGTTTCTAGCTCTAAAAACTTTTTCGGAAATACGCCTTAAAGCTATTAGGGATTTTTGTTTAATTGGAAGATACCATTTATATTGTTATGTTAGGCGTTTTTCTTTATATCAATACATCGTTTGTCTTAACAGTAATCAATTTTCCTTTGTTTTCGTAATTTGAAAGAAGCAACTAATTCTAATTAGTATCAATAAAGATGTTCTAGATTATTTCTCAGCAATAACAACAAGCTCACTTGCGTAATTCCTCAATTGCGTTTTAAATAATAATGGATCGATAGGAAAAATATTTTTCTATAGAGAAATAGAAGAAGCTTTAATGCCGAAATTCAAATAATTATTTTTGTCTCCAACTGCTGTCTATTGATCGTTAACATTCTCTTTCCCATCCTCTTGACTTGAAAATCTTTATCCAGTCCGGCAATAAATAACATTAGTCAGCAACCATTTCACATCTCGGATGTAATATATCAATTAGTATATGTCTCCTATCTTTCAAGTTGTTTTTTGTTTTAGTTTTGTTTAGTTTCTTATTTTTTACTTTCAGTATTTCGCTATTTTTTATTTATTTAGATGTTTGATTTCTTAAGTTTTGTTGTTGTGTTTGATACAGGAGTTCTAGGAGATCTGTAAAACGTCACTAACTGACAGTAAGGTAATGATTTTAAACTTTTCTCACTAAATAGCAAGATAGTTGTAGTAGTACGAAAGACACTTTATAATATACTGCATACTGGAACACATATGGTACAATACTCACCATAACGACATCTTGTTTAGACCAAAAGATAATTCCTTCGTTTAACATTTCGACATGCAGAACTCAATCTGTGTATCTATAGATGATAATAGTCTGATGATGCAATCTGCAGCTAGGTGTACAAACTAATCCACAAACGATGCAACTTTTTATTGACTCGAGCAAAACTAGCTTGAAACAAGTACTACTGCATAATGCCAATACATACTCATCTGCGCCTTTAATTTATACAGTATAAATAAAAGAAACTTATGAAATCATAGCTTCGCTGCTAGAGAAATGCAAATATAAAGACCATGAATGGCAACTTGATTTGAAAGTTGTGGCACTCCTCTTAGGTTTACGGAGTTACTTTACTTTACTTTTGGGTGTCGTGCCTATAGAACAGTCGAGTTCTGATACTAGGAACAACTATACAGTTAAAGAATGGCCCAGACAAAAAATCATATGTTCAAAAAGCAACTATGAAAAACTGTCTATTGGTTGAGCCTGTTAAAATCACTTTGCCTGCCCTTCACGACAAGTTTGGTCTCCTGAATAAGCTTTTTTAGAAGCTATAGATGAAGGACGTCAGATCTATAATCATATGCAAGAAAAGTTTCGCAAATTGGCGGTGAACTCGTCAACGCCGTGTGTTAATTATTGTGACAACTTAAGTAAACACTTTACCGTTTTTTTGTTGTACACTTATTGTAGTTAAAGAAGCATATCATGCTGTTATGTATTACAACGAGAGTGTGATCAAAATTAGGCTGTGTACTTTTAAAATGCTGAACATTACTCCAAAAAGTAGAAGCAATTTTGTTACTACATACGTGGGATACAGCTTGAATTATTATTCCAATTGTGTTCCTACGTTGTTCCTAGATGTTTTGTAATACCTCGTTTGTAAACCTAGCAACAGCATATCTATCGTACGCAGGTCTTGATGAAAAAAA
Organism: Holotrichia oblita; assembly: GCA_023690525.1. Taxonomy (NCBI): domain Eukaryota; kingdom Metazoa; phylum Arthropoda; class Insecta; order Coleoptera; family Scarabaeidae; genus Holotrichia; species Holotrichia oblita. Next base: position 114,777,306 of record CM043018.1, read on the forward strand.
TTTGCAGAAAGAAAATGATGGAATGAAATAGTTATTTGCAAACCAAGTGCGTGAAATCATATTTCGCGAATGAGTGACCAGTTTAGCTTTATGGACACGAATTATGATTTCACGCACTTGGTTTGTAAATAACTATTTCATTCCATCATTTTCTTTCTGCAAATTTTTTTCATTAAGACCTGCGTAGGATAGAACAGCGTAATCAAGGTCACTGGGATTTTAGATAGCAACTACTGCTGAGATCTTGTTAGGGAAATGATGAAGCGTCAGACAAGCAAGAGTATTGTTGTCACATTTTCGATTACCTAAAACAATTAAAATTGAAAATATATTGTGAACTAATTTAGAGCTTCGATTGGCATCATGTCCGTTAACACTTTACCAGTGAATTCAGCACCATTTTATTTTAAATTCCATACGAAACAATGTTTCAAGCATGGTAGCACATAATAGATTTCGTAACAGAAAATTATCTGTTACGAAGGTTTGGAAAAGACATGTTGTCATTTCAATGTGTATGAAGGCAATCTACAATCCTGCTATCAATCTGGGGTACCACAACTATACGAGTAGATCAACATAAACTTTTGTTCCTGTTGACATCAGGATTAAGTGTGTTGGCTGACAAGTTATACCATAATTAAACATAACAACTTAATCTTAAATACGGAATTATGACAAGATATGGCTTTAATTGCACAGGTGCTTACGTTGGCCATAAGTGCAAATGGTGGCCAGTTATTTTCTAGTTAGATTCGGTCATAAGTGTACCACGTTTCACTTCAATGAGAGGCCCTTGACTGATATTATTCACACATTTTTCATAAATAGGACTATATCTACAGAAGAAGAACGCACTTAACTGTAGCAAAATGACACTATACACAATGCAGAAGGAAATAGAAAATCGGTCACAGAAGTCAGTACTTGCACAAAACCTAAAAAATTAGTGTGTGAGTCATTTTTGCAATGTACAGTCCACGCTTCTTTTAATTACATATTCCATTTAGCTTAGAACATGTTAGCGTCATGATTATTTAAACAATTTTAAAAGTATCTAAAGAAAAGCAGAATGATTTCATTTATTGATGAATCTTGGGTTAATATAGGATGTCTCACTGCAAAGGAAAACGCATGGATTAATAGGACGGTAAGTTCTTCTAGAACAAGCATTTATTTATGTTTAACCATGGATCCAAAATATTTAAAAGTCAGAGTCAGTTTACAAACTAAATTCATTGTAAGTTTGCAACATTGATTGTGATTTTCATGAGAGGCATTATTCAGACTCAATTGATATCAACTTTGGGAAAATGTACTGCTGAATATTCAAGAATAACATTTCAAAAATCTTTCCCCATGTACTTGTACCTGGTTGATCTTACCTTATATGAATTAGAATATTAATCTAGTCCGTTAACTTTTACAAAGTAAATAAAATTTTACAAAACATTTTGCTAATTAAATATTTGCAAGTTTGAACAAAACACAGTTTCTCACAATTTGATTTTTTCAATAATTACTTCCGCAGCATTATTCTAAACCGTCTACACTTAATAACACATTACCCTAAATTAGTAATATTCATGTACTCTATATCAGAATAATCTAAAAACGGCGAAAACGCGAAAACAAATTTATCAACGCTTTTCTGAACCATCGTAATCGCAAACGTTTAACCTAAAAACCGAAGGAAAACTGGAAAAACCGTTGCGCTTTTTTTACCACAAACGTTTAGTACCGAATTTCCTAGAAAAAGCGGGCAAACATCTCATTCACTCAGTCGCACTCTTCCGCAATTTTTGTTTTGATTCAATTACCGTGATTTATTCGGGCCGGTTTCCTTAATGGGTACTTTTCATCGGGCCCCCGCCTTTTCCCCGTTCGTTTCCTTTCGGTCTATCCGCCTTCCTGTGCTCTTCCACCATCATCACAATATAACAGAACCAGTCGCGCACGCATTTAACGGTTCGTTACGTTCGGTGTTTTCTACTGATTCATCTGTAGTCGTCGCAGTCATCTGCCGGCCTCTTAGGCGAGTCCGCCACGCTACGAAACAATTGAACGTTAAGTATGACACATGACCTGATGGGGACGAAAATGACGACCACCACGAAGAAGCTAGGCGATATGTTAGGGCCGTAGAACGACGTTTTGTTTTTGCTTTTGTTTTCGGGGAAGCGACGGCGAATTCAATTAGTCGTGAAGCAATTTGTACGTTGTCGTATACTTGGGATAAATGCTTTCAAATAGAGGCCTTCGCCAAATGTAAAAGCTGCGTGCGAGGTTTATGATGTTTTCTCAAAAGAACAGACGTTTATAGATTCTACTCAATATACCACATGAAACTTCCGGATTCCATAAATAATAGCATTTATGGTAGCACTAACAGTTCCTTTACTGTTGCTTGATTTCCTGTCTTAATACACACTTACGTAACAAAATTTTCATAAGTGTTTAGTATTAATCAAGTACATAATTTTACATAAAATCGAACAAGTGCCAGATGTGCACCTCACGATATAACTACCATATCATCTAAATCACTGTTAGTGGTAGCGCCATAGTTCATGTTCGTAGTAATCCAATGATACTTGCAACTTCTTGGAAATTTCCTGTCAAAACTCGCACAGTACAATCACTTCTCAATTTGATACAGATACCAATTGCGTAATATCCGTAAAGACTCCGGCGAGTAACTTCACACAAATCTGATCAGGTAGTATTATATCGTTATATACGGTTGACTTGTTGAATGTGGAAGATAAAAAGGAATACCACGATTTCGGGTGGTTCTAAAATTAGGTTTAATGACGGACAATGAGCGATATTTCACGTTGGAGAGCATTTCAAGTACGGAAAAAGAAATAATCACCATGGACAAGATGAAGTGCACATCAAATATGTGAATAATGGCGAGTTAAAGCGTTCGGCTCAGTAATAAAGGAGGCGTATTAAAATGAATTCAACTCGTTGGGAATGTTGAGGTGAATGTGCAGATGGGCATCTGTTGCATTTTATACGGTGAAGGAAGTCGTGAATTTAAAACATTTTAGTTGTTAAAATTACCTCTAATAGCGTGTAATTTGCGGACAGATTTAAATTAATAGGTTAACAAAAATGTACTCTAAATAGGGTAATTATTTCTGTAATGCAGTTATTTTGTAATCGCCCCATTAATTTTTGGGCAAGTGTACCTAGTTATAATATAAACTTTTGGGAAATTTATATGTTTAGTTATTATGTGAAATTTACTACATACCATTAGTCGTAATCATGGTATCCATTAATTTATCAGATACAATAAAGGATGGACTAAAATTGATACAACGTAGGATAATTTATATATTATGAGTAGATTATCGTTACCAAAAATTTATAGGAAAATATTTGAATACAAATATGCTAACTTAACTTTCCTAACCATACAAAACCGCTCACTTTACTCCTCCTTTCTAGAAGAAAATTAAGGTGACACAAGCTCTTCAAATATTACAAGGTTTTGACCGTTTTCAACTTGTGGGCTACAATAGAAATACGATGTGGATTCAGGATATAGATTTTATCTTGATAAATGAGAAAACATCCACTGTTTCATTCACTCAAAAAATTTGATAAAGCCGTTTGGCTGGTTAAAGAGCATAAATTGCAGTTTTAAGTCGTTCTATTTTATGTAGCAATTACTGAAATAACTTGTTTTATTTAAAGTATGTCCTTTACGGAAGTGCAGTTACCATTCTGTAATAGAACAGCTGAAATTGACAAGAAATTATAGATGGATTTAAGGCAGAGAAATGGAAGCAATCGTCCTAGGATCCCCATCAAAATAGAGAGAGGAGCGCATAAAAGTAACAACAAAAGTAGCATTTGACAGTAATTTAGAAACTGTGGAGATGATAAACGAGAAATGTGAACAAAATGTAATCCTAGCAAGAATTGGTTTTTTTATATAGAAGCATGCATGTGAAAGACTAGCTATGCGCGAAACACTTAAATCTCATCATCTACAATTAATAACAGTCTTATTAAAGCTATACTGCATCATTAAAGACACCGATATCCAGCAACGAATTCTAGTCCGGTTCACAAGATCAAATCGTATACAAAATCCAGCAACAAATTAATAATTTTGATATACGTTTCGAATGAGTACTTTGTTTGCTGTTAAATAAAGTTACTAACTTACGTATCTATCTAATACTCAAATATTGAGATCCCTCGCATACAACACACACAAAAATATACTACATTTATACAAAAACAAATTGTAAGAAGTAGGATCTCTGGCAGTTATAAACATTATTTGATTAATACAGCTTAATTAATCATTCACCCCTTGCTACGAGGACTTGTCCCACGATGAAATTTTCATCGAAAGTGCTTAGTACAACATAGATTGTATTTACGCCCAAAAATTTGGAAAAAGTAGGGGCCCTCATAGTTAAAAAAAATATTTGATGAGTACAACTTAATTAATCATTTACCTCTTGCTTATTACTGCTTATGCCACGACCAATGTTTTACCAGAAGCTGTCAGTAAGACATAGATCGTATTTATGCCCAAAAATTTGCAAAAAAAAGGAGGAGTCCTCATAATAAAAAAAAATTCTACGCAAGTAAAGGAAGTGAGGATACAGTTATCCCTTATACTCAATGTACAATGCAAATTGTTAACTTAATAGGGAAGCGAGTAAAATTTTGTCTAAAATGTCATCGTACTTTGCACCGCATCTGTTGAACGATATAAAACATTAAGAGAAAAGTTATTAGTCAGATGAAAATCTACTAATACACAGTAACGAATTTCGGGGTTTATATATGGTACTACCTACATATGTAAATTGTTAATTTTTCAAGCACTCAGATGTGTAAATTTAGCAAAATATTACACATTCTTATGGGCATTTCTCTGTAAAATTTATTTGGTTACACTGGACCCAATGTGGTGTTAACTTTACACCTGTAAAACGATAAATATATTTGTGAACTTTTTCGTCTTATCGCGGTATTACATTGCTACTGAATTCGACCTGTAAAATCAGCATCACCAAAAAGGATAAACAGCCACACACAAACGAGATGGTAAGCTAAATTACATTGGAACACCCCTGTTCCAGTAGACGAGCCAAATGTTTTTGAGAAGTTAAATTGGTCTTTATGCATATTATTAGATAGATTTATGAGCTTGCTATGTGTATATATTTATTTATTAAGTAGGCAAGAAGTCTTTGCGGTTGGATAGTAATACACAGTGAGCAGGTTCGTTTTTTTTTCTGTAAATAAAAAATTATATAATTTTCAAATACAAGGGTTTGATGTAATGTTTTATTTTTTCTAGCAATAATGGAAATAATTCGTAATAAAAAGATAACAGTTTCTATTAAAAAATGCGTACTATGTATATGAAAAACTCTCGATAATCAAATGCTAATCAACCAGAAGACGACTCCATTGATGAAGTACCTGATTATTCCAAAGTATCTGCAGGAGGGGAAACTATTCCGAAAGCGAATTCTGGGAAATGTAGCAATTATGATACCTGAAATTGAAACACTTTTCTCTGCTAATGATTCCGAAGGCAGGTTTGAAGTACCGGCCAACGATTCCCATTTTCTTTTAGAAACTGCATATACGGACAAAGAAGACAACGAGGACGATAATGATTTAAAACAAGTGCATTCAGAAAACAAAGAACAACGTAAGGAAAGGGATTCCTGTAACTTACATTCGGTACTTGGTAACAAATTATACAGCGTGTCCGCGAAATACAATGCATGCAGTCAAGAGATGATAGCTCTAACGTCGATTTAGAAACAAAAACATATAAACATATAAAAACATAAAAAACCATAAAACCATATCTAAAATTTAGAGTTGAAAATAACTGAAAACAACGACGAAAACGAATTATTTAATATTAAATAATTTTAACCTATTTTATTTTTTCTAAATTTTCGATATGGTTTTTTAAAAAGCAATATGGATGAGTTTTCTTGTAGAATTTGACAAAATAAGGTTTTTTGAATTTTTTTTCTCGTTTACGCTTACAGATAGACCCATGTTTTTGTTACTAAATCGTTAGAGCTATCATCCCTTGACTGCATACATTATATTTCGCGGACAACCTGATGGCAATTAACCAACAGATCATTTCAGTTATTACTTTCCGGATTCATTTTTGAGAGATATTAGTTTCCAATAAAAGTAAAGTGTCCAAGAAACTGACAGAGTTGGTCTCCCGAAAGCATACTTCGGATATGAACTTTACAACAGATACTATGACTGAAAAAGTATATAAAGAAATATCTGGACTTTGCAGATTTATTTAAGGCGTAAACAGCAAATAATGATAGCTGGGATGACTTTCATGATACATTTCATTCAGGAGTTAATCCTGAATCATTCATATCTGTGATGAGAATGATGGACAATATCGGGAAAAATGGAAATACAACATTTTTCGGTGATTCGTACAGTAGGCAACATCGTTAATTCAGTCAAAATTATAAAATAAACACACGTATGTTTTTAAGTATTTCCGTTGATAAAATACCTGAAAGATAAAAAAAAATGATACTTGGAAACAATAAGACAATATAGATTACATACTAAACAATTTTGAAAATTCATAATAATATTTAAAAAAGGAGGAACAAGTTTTTTAGTTTATAGTGAATGCAGCTGCAGTATCTTCGAATCTGTATTGCTTATTGAACTACCTTTACAGCTCTTGCTATCTATTTTGTGTGTATAAATGTGTTTTGTAAACTTTGTTACGACATTACTTCACCGTAAGAAATATTGCGCTGGAACTCTGAAACTACTATCACAGAACGACTACTCTACTATTGCGGCCACCAAGCCGTATTGGAGATAATTCACTTATTGCACTAAATATAAATAATACAACCCTGGGTGCTATATGCAAATCTTGTTTCATTTAATTAATTTTTTGAATTTACGCACAAATGTTAAGAAAAAGAAAGTCGCTCACAAAGTGTTCACCTTTACTAACTGTATGAAAATTGTAACGCATTGTGGTACCTATTGAAAAGGGATTACACTATGGAGCAGATTTTCCTATAAAAAACGAATTCAGAAAAATATAAAAAATATTGTAGGTGCCATGCCATACATTTTTATAATCAGAAAATATTATTTGAAATGAACAATTCTATAACATGATACTTTATTCATAATTCTATAAGTTTCTTTAATTTTTTATTTCTGTGTCACTACTAAAATTTCACACAATTCATAATAATATATTTTTACCTTTTTTATGTTCTTGTGTAGTCTGACAACAAGTAGAAAAGAATTTAAGCTCTACAATAAATATATTTCTATAAAAAGAACTTTTTATCGTCGAAATACTTCATCAGAAATTCCGGAATTCTCAATAAACTGGTCGTAATTCCATCATAAATACGACTTTCCATATGCTTTATTTAAAAAATACCGGAGCAATAGAAATTATTCAGTTTATCTCCTTTATAGCACATAAAACTTTTATGTCTCCATTAGTACAGAAGAAACCGACATACAATATGATCACACACACATGTACAATAATTGATATTGTATGTTTAATGCGATTACGGTCCATTTTTCCTTATTAATAAAATGTCCCTACACTATAACCTCCTATTGTCCTCCTTCCGCTATACGCATTCTTTGTCATCTCATCCTCTTACTTGCCGTTGCTTTCTTCTACATGCCTGACACGTTATACAATCCGTAATACCCCATCATTATTGTAATTCTTTTCTACTCGATCTGTTCTATCAACGCGGACTTCTATCAATCAATCTTAGTGTCACTGGAGCTCCTCTTCGTATCCCTATATTGCTGTATTAGGATTGTTCTTACTCTTAGTTTACCCAACGTCGTATTAGGGATTAGCTTGGGGCGTTCGGGCTAGCACGAACGATACTGAAATATAAACCTATCAATCAAGGCGTCAATCGTATTATTATTGGCACAAACATGGTACGGGAAGGGTACCGAACGTTGTTGCTGTATCGCGATAGTGGAGGTAAAGAGCAGCCGAGCCGGCAGCGTACTATTTGTTGTTTGTCGGGGAAAATAACGTGGTCACGAATTGACCCGACATTGTTGTCATCATCGCCCGAACCCAGCGTTACAAATTTGTTCAGGTGCTGCGTGCGGAATGACTTCGAAACGTGCACGCTGCTCTATTTTAGTAGAGTAATTTTATAATAGCCTCACGGACAGCGGTATTACGAGCATACTTTCACGTGAAACTGTAACTTAGGATAGATTTTAACTGCGGGTTATGTTTGCATATCTAGATCTTTTATATACATACTATATAGATGCCCCTGGCTGACAGATTTTAAACTTAATATACGGGTTATTACTCTTAAGGTTGGTTATATATAAATATTGAATTTTTTGTACAGTCTTGTTTTTTTCTACCGTTTTAAGTTACAACTTCACGCGACTAACATAATGTATAATTAACTTAGACAGATCTACACCGAACAAAATTCATACATTCTTGGTATTATTGTCTCATTTGCTTCACTCAATTTATGTATAAAGACAGGAAAATATGATTTATCAGCGACGATTTCAATGTCAATCTAATGGTTAACTGTCGTAAACAACAAGAGTTGAAAAATCTAAGGGCGGAATTTAAGCTAGTTATGAGTATAAAAAAAGAGGGTCGATAGACGCAGTGGTTAGGTGGGTACCCAGTGGCAGTGGCAAAGACCTAGGGTTCGGTGATACGGAAAATTGTATTCCGATCGATCTACCATTCGCTGTTAGGACCAAGGTGATCATGAGCGCCGCATTATAAACCGCAATATAGTGCTGCAACAAGGCCATTTGAATACATTTACACATATACAAACTACAAAGCCAAATGGGCAGCATTTATCAGAAAAGCAACGCAGCTTAAAAGCCGTTGCTAGTAGCACTCACCACAGAGATAAAAAAAGTAAACTACTGGAATGCCTAACATTTAGCGTGGGAGAGACATACTTATTAGATCACCGATACACATATGTACATAAACACTTGGTATGGTCGTCTAAAAATGTCGCTTATCATATGCAACGATGTTTTCTTCCGTAGATGAATCACGATATTATAGGATCTAGTGTCAACATAAATAATCTGTTTATTTTACAGAAAATCTCTCCATAATTGAAACATTCAAACGGGGAAGGAAAAAAAAATTGCAAGAATCTGGTCATTACAGCCGAACTCATGCACTTGCAACCGGTCGATAGCCGCACTGGTTAGGCGGCTGACTCTCGTTGTGGCGGGACGATAAGAGCTGAGTTTCAATTCTCTCGGGAGACGGTGACATTTTTCGGAGAATTAAAAATCTGGATCAACTTACCATTTGCTATTGGAAACAAAGTGAACACAATTAAATACGCACTCAAAAACTACACCGCAAGAGTTGTCGTGATAGCCAGACAAGCGATACAACTTACGGAGTCACTGCAACTAAGCAACCACCACACATAAAAAAGAAACAACAATTACAGCAACCGTTCTATCAACAAATTTTTGGCTAGGTGGAAAGTAATTTGATGGTTTTCAAATAGGCATTAAACATCTCAAAACATTAGTATTGTTGAAGCAATGTAATAATCGCTGATTTTTACATAGTTGCTGAGAAAGTCAATAATTTTTTCAGTCAGCTCCTGTAGATATATGTATGTAGGTGGTAAAATTCCTCCCTTTAATTTAGAAAATAGTCACGCAAATTTCCATTACGAAATTCCTTTTCTTTTAACGGCTACAGAAACCAATATCATTTTCTTTCTACGAAATACCAAATCAAGCAGTGCTATGGTATATTAGCCTCCAAATGCAGCAAAAAATGGGCTGCGTGGGTGGAAGACATTTTGACACACTTATTATTATTATAATTTTTCACTTTGGGAAGGAATTTTTCCGGAGTTTTGAAAACGTTCCTATATGTATACGTGAAAGGTGACCAGAAATATATGAATAATTACAGGCCTATTGCGTTAAAATTTGTGTTTTGTTTTAATTCTGGAGTATTGAACATTGTAATAGACCATCAACAAGGCTTTCGTAAAAGTGAAACTATTTCTACAGCCCCAGTTGCATTCTATAAAATCGTATTGCAAAATATTGAAAGTCACAGCTCTTTAGTGGAAATATTTTGCGCCTTACAGAGAGCTTTTCATTCTAACCAACATAGTGAGTTTATGAATGAACTACAACCTTATGGTAATCAGCTATTTAAGTTAAGAAGTTATTAAATTGTCTTGGGCACATATTGAACAATGGTACAGCGTTATTTTAACTTTACATTAACTATATCGTACAAATTCAATCTGACCTCACAATCTATACCGATAATGTGAAGATACTCATCCCTAAGGCAAACCAAAAGAAAATTTGACGGAGGATTAATTCTCTGAAAATAAATTATTTTTGGGTTTAGAGAAAAGCAAGTACCTACATAGTTTTTTCATGCACGACAGAAAAGTATCTTACCATATAATATTCGAATGAGTGGTCGCATCCTGCGATTCTAACAAGTCTTTAGCAGTGATCCTCCAGCCTACTTTACTATGGAGTGACCATTATGGAAGTTTAACAAATATTATATTATTTTCCAAAAGCTATTCTGTCAAGTCTCTGGGATTACAGATAACTGAGGCAAAAGTACAATACTTTTTCAGCCATCAGGGCTAGATCTCAGCACCAGGAGAGACCTCAGCACCATCACGGCTTTACTCACTGGCCACGGTCCTCTTAGGTACTACCTGAAGAAGATGGGCAAGGTGGACCGCGATAGATGCCGATTCCGATCGGAACACAGCGAGAAGACGTAACACACCACGTGCAACTTCGAGGCGGTGGTAGAATCGGCTAGTATTAGAACTACAGCCCCCAAAAAAAGCCGTAGACTACTTCAAAAGTCTAGAGATCAATTGGGACTAAAAGATAAAGGATACTCACAATACATCTTAAAGGTTGCAGTGAAAAGCCTAGACAACCCACATCTGATCTAATCTAATCTAACGATTATAAATAGCTTTTCCTCGAGTATTTATAGATATCAATAAATTTATTTATCTGCGTAAGACGACCTAATTGCTAATATATGTTGATGGTTGACAACCGTATCCTCAAACTTCAAAGAAAACCAACAAACCGCTTTGGCAAAGCCTTCACAAGAAGCAGCTATGGCTGTACCATATACAGGATGGTCCATTTAAAGTGTAACACTGTAATATCTTCGAAACCATTAGTGTTATGAAGAAACGTGTTAGACAAAAGTTTAACTATATGAAGGGGCTCATTCGATGGCACTACTGTTGTCACTATAAAGAAAGACACAAATGTCATAGCAAGGTCAACTCTTTTTTTTCAAATAGCATATGGTATTTTTTTATCAAATTCTAAAAGAGTAATAAGTTCTGAATAGAAAAATAAACCATATATCACCTTAAATTAATATTAATGGAGATATTTCGAAAAAAATGAAGACATAATAAAAGTTAGTGCAGCAATGTTTTTCCTTCGTTTGTTAAATGTAAAAGTAGAAAATAATAGTTTAATTAATAGTAGCTACAAATTATTTACATAAGGTAAATAATGGAAGAACGCAGACGGCTATCGAATTAGATGTTCAAATTGGCGGCCACCAGCCCCAATGCACTTTTGTATTCGCGGAGAAGAATCGCTATATTTATTTTAAGTATACAATATCGACTTGTTGTATATGACACGGAACCAACAACTCCAGAAAACATGCAGCAGAAAATAAGACATGCATGTGTAGACATTTCTGAAGACATGTTACTGCAGTCGGCTCTCCATCGTACTCGTTTCTATTGTACATAAGGGTTATATTTATAAAGTTTTAGGGCACTTTGAGTCAGTTTAGTGACGTATTGAAACAAAATAGTGCTTGATAAACTTACTGGCTTTCATTCTATTTATGTAGAAAGATATAACTCCTGACGATTAACTAATAGTATGTAAGAAGTGTAAATACATATCATTGACTTATTTCGCTGGCTCAAATGAGTGGGGTGGAGAGATTTCTGCCTCATCGATAAAATATTTAACTAGACTTGATCACTAATTAGTTAGAAGTTTTTCTATTAAATAGAAAAATGGTTGTAGGTATCAAATTCCTTACCTCCACTATAAGTAGTTAGTCGATGTTATCACGCTTATAATTTTTATTGGCAAATCCTGCCCTGTATTTAACTAAATATTTATCCAAACATAATGTTCGCAATGTTTATTTTACTCCAAACGTTACTGTGTGCTTTTCCAATTATCTGTAAACTTTCTTCTCTGTTTCTCCTTACGCAATTATGTTTCTTCAGCTTCATATAGAACTTAAAGAATTTCAACAGCTCGCAGCCGTTACACCACTAACCAGTTCAGCAATGTGATTAAGGAATTTTCAAACAAACCAGTAAAATTTCTAAACCCCCTAGTCCTTATACGCACCCTCATTTACCGGAAGCACGTAAGTGAGTCAAGTACTACCACTACCACCATCAGCAGCAACGGTAGCACCCTCCTTCGGCATCTTCACCGCAGCAGCAACCACCTCCGACACCCCGTAAATTGTGATCGAACCTCGATCCTCCCCATCAGATACGAACTTCTGCTTCTATCTGGTAGTAATCTCGAGGTTCATCCTGTTAACGAGTAAACGGCAACGCACCGTACGAATTATTACACTTCCGCTCGTTCCACGCCCGTTTCTCCTCTCCACCCTAAAGACTACCCTCTCTTAATCTGAAATCTTTGCCGATTTATGCTGCTTTGTAAATGGGTATCGACCCCAGATTTTTTGTTGGGGATAAACGTGTATTTTAAAGTTCTTAGTTACCGCCGTATATAGAAATCGGAAGAAACATTATTATGACATGTGTTCATAACGGCAAGACAACACTAAAACCTGGTAGTTAACTCTCTAATGCATTAACCTTAGCCTGTGTAATGTATGAAGTGTACACGTACACAACCATTGTCGTTGCCTATCTAAGAAATCGATTGATATAATCCATATTTTTATATCCTCCTTAATTTAAGCAATGCAGAGTGTTTTATAAAAATATGCAATTCTTAAAAACCCTCGTAACTTTTTTATTTGTGAAAATGCTTGATTTATATAAAAACCTTATTAGGGCACTTTTTGGCGCAAAATTCTATGATCTCAATTATTTTTCTTTTAAACTGGTATTTTTTGAAATATTATCAAGACTTGTGTTTTTTTATATGGAACACTCTATATACCTTTACAGTATTGAAACGCACATAAAATTGCCTTTAAAATGATATAGCACACTTGGTATTTTATTTAAACAGTTTTTGCATAATTTGATTTTGTGTTTGCAATTTCACAGTATTTTAAGATGGCTATGGATGATAACTACGCAATGTGCTCCGCATTTATTTTATATTGTCAATATCAATTTTCTAACACCAGTTTGCATTAATATTACCGCTTTGTTATCCTATAATTAAAAAATGTATGCAAATCATGAAAAGTACGACATGTTAAAGTGTTTTATACAAGCAAGTAAAAATGAGGATGCGGCATCTAACATTTACTAAGATCGATATCCCGAAAGACAACAACCATTCAGAGACATTTTCGCCAGATTAAAGCAAAATTTAATAAATTTAAAGGCAATTTTATGTACTTTTCAGTACTGTAAAAATATATAGGATGTTCCATATAAAAAAACACAAGTCTTGATAATATTTAAAAAAATACGAGTTTAAAAGAAAAATAATTGAGATTATATAATTTTGCGTCAAAAAGTGTCCTAATAAAGTTTGTATAAGCCAAGCATTTTCACAAATAAAAAAGTTACGAGGGTTTTTAAGAATTGTATATTTTTATAAAACACTCTGTATTGCTTAAATTAAGGAGGATATAAAAATATGGATTACACCAATCGATTTCTTTTTAAAATCGAGCTCCAGAAACATAGGTTAGTTTTTGTCTAATTCATTCAGAAACGTTAAGTTCCCTATTAAAAGTATCGAATTTAGCCCACCCTGCACGACTCATCTACCACCACTCTTATTTATCTACGTTAGTATCGACGTCGATGTCGTACTATCTTCTTTTGAATCATTTGGTATCATATTTGGTGACCTATTTATCAACTTCGTAATTTCACAAATTGTTTCTCCGTGTCAACGTAATTTTGTTTTTATTTCTGACATACAAACAAAAAATTCTGTAATGAAGCTGGAACCTAAACTAAAAATATACCTCAAGACATATTTTGCAAACATATCCAAAAAAATCTTCGAAAAATAACCAGAAAAATAATAGGAATGGAGTGGAATGCTCTTATTGGAAGATTTGAAAAGAAGCCAAAGGATATTCCTCCAAACACTTCTTCTTGTTCAAGCAAGACTTCATCTTCTTCATTCTGATCGTTCTGATTTTCCGAACGTTGTTAAGTTTTCTTATCCAGGCACCCGGGCGGTGGAAACCGTTAAAAGCACCTTTCTCTATAACCTGATCGTTTTCTGCACCAACCAGTTGTGTGTTCGTGTTTGAGTGGGATTTTGTGTACAAAATTGCCTCTGGATCGATTCAAGAATAGAACGTATTAGTAAAATATATTGAAGCTACTACAAGAAATTATAATTAGTATGCTAAAAATACAAGAGCTAATTAATTAATTACTTACTTCAGATATATATTGATAAGACGCTAGCCTTAAATATCAGAAAAATTTATTAGCAAACTTTTTAGTAATTCCTTTTTAATACCTATGAAACCTAAAATTTCAATTATTTTCGCATCAATCATTATTCAACGTCGAATACTCTATTCCAGCAAGAGAAGTGCGTGCGAAAAGAGCCAAGAATAACCGGGAAACGAGGAATCATCGTAGTAATTTGAACCATTCTTCGTGTACGACAAACAGAACAAGCAAGTCAGTAAGATCGATATCCAATCGGAACTCTCGTTTTCAATTACCCGTCCGTTCCAAGTTCACGGTTCAGAAAAAAGTCCTTAATTTCAGCACACGGCATAACGCAGAAAGAACGGGCGACTCCTAGAAGGCACGCAACTGGTGACATTGCACATTCCTTTTATAATCAAGCGCGGGAAATGTCGATTGGAAGAACGAAGTGGCAGCGGTGGCCTCTTCGCCGAATGCGATCTCGAACTCAAACCATCCGCTTTCTGTGTTCTTTAATCTTCGGGGCCTTCCCCGATTTATACCATACACGCTTCGAGTTACGCTTGATTATTTTCTAATATGTTCTCGGTTATACGCGATATACAGATATGGAAAAGTAATGAATGACGTTGGTCGGTTGCTAGGTTATATAGCAGTAAATCTGTTGTACTGTTTTTGTATTATTTTCTGTATGTAATTGCCCCGCTGTTGTTCTGGTGATTGGATTTCTGATAAAAAAGTGATTGATATGCCATATGAGGGAAATATAAATTCGTAACACTGTGATGAGGTAATAATTCAATGCCTACAACTTGTAAGTGGGACGAAAATATATTTACGCGGATATTTTTTGTTATATAGGATCGTTCTTTTTAGAAATAATAGTTCCTAATTATGACAAAACTCTTCAAAATAAAATTATGTGGTACATACATGAGTATGTGATTTGTAGGAGCATTATTGCAGTACACTCTACACAGTATTGATTTAGTACTTCTTCTTCAGGTCTGGTGGTCTGGCACTATGGCATATAGAATTAACGAAAGCATTGGGCACATACTAAAATCTCATCTTTTCGAAGAATATATTCTTTTAGTTCAACAACTTGCGACTTGTAAAAAAATGTAACAAAATATGTAAAAAACATTCTTCTTCGCCACTGGGTCAAGACAATGTGTGAGAGTTTTTTTGGTGAAACAATATCATCACTTTCTGAGCTTATTTCCTCAATAAAGTTTTTTGCATTTGCTACCCTTTCGGCATTTTTCAGCATCAGGATCTTCAGCCAAGAAAATGATTCACTTAGTTAAGGTCTGCCTATGAGCCGTGGATGCCGTGGACAAAACTTTCACCTAATTTAGAGGAGGGTCAAGTAACGTTACTACAGACGATAGCCATATCTTCTACCAACATGGATTTATGGTAGGTTTTTGTCTAAAATCCATTGAAGCAATCATCTTGATCTAATAACCGAATTAACGGCATCGTATTTGGTGGTAAAACGTCGAGTTTGACTGACGTTAAGATAACTTAAATTCTGTGGGTAACCCTTACCACTTATCATTGCTGCAAAAGTAACCTTATGCAATCTTTAGATACGTTAATACTGCAATTCTCCCTTCTTTTGATAAAAACGGTCTTTCGACATTTTTTTTCTTATGAAACTTCAGTCTCATAGACATTAAAAACTCAAAGTCAACTCTGGAAAAGTTGTACCGGTTTCATGATCAGTCAAAGCTAGTCCAAATTTATAGTTCATGCTTAAGATTGCGGCAATGCTTGAACACACGATTCAGACATATTTGTACGTCAAAATGGTGTAAAATGGGACAGTCATAAATGTGAACTCTAAATCTAAGTCTTAGCTCACGGCCTGGTTGACGTAAATGTTGTTACGAATGTGTAAAAGTCACGTGCTCAAGCATCGGTACAACTCTAAGCATGAATTATAAATGTTGGCGTAATTCTCCTTGAATTGTATGCGCTAAGTTGCAATTCCTAATGCAGTAAATCGAAGAGAATGGTCTTATTGATGCTTAATTAGGAGATTTAAATCAGAAGACGCAGAAGAACCAATATTTATTATTGCAAAGTCAAAGCAATCATAGAGATGTTGATATTTTACATTTTACTAGTATCATAGTGAAGATGGGTGATTTACTAAAGAACAATGAAAACTTCACATTCAACCTTTCTTTGGTTCTACTTGCGAAACAGTCCCTAGCAGATTTTGAAAATTTCTTAGTTTCTAGATAACTTTGATTTCATGGAACAAGCTGCTACGAAGAAGAAGATTAAATCTACAGTTATAGAATTGATGCTTAATGTAGATTTCGTTACTGAAATACAGTATTTAAAAGATTCTGGCTCAGAAGGAGCCTTTCCTTCCATTATCAGGAAATGAGACTGAGTGAACGTTGGCCTCTTCATCAACACATGTACAAAAATATTTCACAGTTTTAGTTCGACATTTCATCAGTGTATATGCTTCTACGTGGAAGGGTGCTTTGGTCTGACAAGCCCTTTATGGTATGTAAAACGCTCACAAATTTGTGAAGACTTTACAGGACTTTGGTGGCCAGCTTAAATCCAAAACTCACCAAGTTGTCACTATATTCATTTAAACGACTCCTCAAAATTTTGAGCACACTTTGAGATAGTAACCGTGAGCTTTCAGCAATCTCATTTTGAATATATTCCTTTAATTATGGAATCGTGTTTAGTTAACCTTCTAGTGTCTTATCTATGCTTTCAAGAAGGCCCAGAAAATATCTGCTCTTGATAGGTTAAGTCTAATCTGTTACCATAAAATAAAAGTAATACAAATATAAAATTCTATCCATCTCAGAGGCATATTCCTGTAATAACGTAGACAGAAAATTTACTTCCCTCTATATACAGAAGCAAGTATAAAATCTCCACGTGTAAAGCTGAATTTCTTCAGACTGTCACATTGGGCAAAACGCAGTTCGGAAATAATTCAATATATATTTCAATCTCTTCATGTGGGTGAATCCGAAAATCAAATAAGGTGCCCTAAATGGGCCCGTCGGCGCTATGAACAAGTGCCTGCGACCGCAGCCACCCCCCAACGGTACCATCCCTACTGATTGATACATTTTAGTTCCCCTATAGTGCAATGACGCCCTGAAGTACTAAGTTGCTTACCCAAGGGGATTTGATTACGTATAATTTAAAAGTGTCACACTCCGTTGTAACAACGAATACTTTGGAAAATATTTCTACAACGATAGAAATGTTATGGGCAACATATGGATAATTGCTGAAATAAAAGGAGAGTTTGATTAACAAATTTAATGCGATTTGTAAATCGATATCTAATATTTATATCATCATATATTGAAGCTGTTAATTACTAGTTATTCTTCTGGTAGTGTTTTGAGTATACAATTCCAAATGCTGAACGTATAGTTATATTAATATTAATATTAAATTCACAAAGCTATAAATGAATGAGAAACTAAATACATGGCTATATTTAAAGCCTTATTATCAGTCATTGGCTGAATATTTGAAACCAAGCTATTATTGGTTACAATAATTAGCCCTTTACATCGTGAAGTTACTGGAACGTTTTACGGTTTAACAATTTAACAGTTTGCAAAACTCCAGGACTGCATTTACTAATACATTAAAAGAGTTACCAGAAAGTTTTATTCGAAGACTGATTAGGATGCTAAACGCTTTGCTTGATGAGAAAGTTTTTCATTCTATCCAAGTTAGGGAAGAGATCCGTAAATCTTTATAGCGTAAACGTTCTATGGGAGCAATATTTTTGGATTTTGCAAACAATTAGACTTCTATACAAAACGTCATCAACACTGACCTAATTTTTGTCATAATATCCTACATATCCAAATAGACTTTCAGTGTTGGAATGAATGATTCGGTCACCATTAATGCAGTGGGAATATGCTTGTTACAGCACTGTTGCCTACCGAGTTTTGATCTGTTTTCACTACTGGACTTTTTAAGTACTGTTGTTATCAAGTTAACATTTTTCAGATATACAACGTTTCTTTAAATCCCATTTTGACACCTAATACTTTCATCGAGACAAGTGTTACTAATATCCACACCGGAAATGCTGAAAAAGGTGCTCCAAAACTGTTGTTCGTATGAATTGATGAATTATAAATAAAGATTTGACAGGGCATGCGGTAGGATTGACGAGGAGTAATAGAGAAGATGATAGAAATTGTGGTCTTCATTTTTTTTAAAAGGAAATGAGTAATATTATTTAAATCTGATGATATCCACTACCTACATGATACCTTTGCCATTAGTCAAATGTATATAATAAATACCTTTAAATTACAAATATTTACATATTTCAAGTTCTTTGTTTTTCCCTTTTTGGAAACAACAGACACTTAAAAATTGCTGATATAAATTTCTTTCAACAAAAAATATTGCTTTCGTTGCGGCAAATACATTCCTATTTTAAATTCACTACAATTGCTTTTAGAACTGTGAAAGTAGCTTTAACCTCACTATTTTCCTTCAGCACTGAAATGCAACTTTTTTATTACATAAAACGTTCAAAAGACGACTATACGTAAACACAGAACCACTTAAAGCTAGTGATACTCCCCTTTTACGCGCTACGGGCTCCCGAAAATTCGAGCTTGCCCTTTCCCCATATTATATAGCGGAGAACATTAAAAGTTGAATATAAAGCGGGTCGCATAAAAAGTAATCAAACTCGCGCCTGGATTTTAACTTTAGCCTCGTAAAATCGAGTTACCCTTGGCTCGTCAAGGAAATACTACACACACCGTTGGAAAATCATCCGCCTATATGTAGAGGGCCTACAGTAGCTCAAGTTCGCGATAGACAGGCCGTAAAAACATGTCACCCTTGTTGGGGTCAGGGCTCTACATGAATATTGGATTATGCAGAGTGTGCCGACGACTCTAACCCTAAAAACAACCGAATATTTTTTTCTCTTTAAATCCCTATTCGTCCGTTTTTATATGCTATATTGTGCTATATTGCTTAACTAGTTTCTTACTTTTCATATTGCGGTTTCAGAAAGATGGCCTAGCCACGCATTTTTATTGTAAATCTGTTCTTGTTATTTCAACCAATCAATCAATCAATTTTTTGTTGAAAAAGTAAAAATAAACCGTTGCCTGCACTCAAGAGAAAACAAATTCGTTAAATTTACAATTTATTATCAGTGCATAATATAGCAATACATTCTATTAAGAATCTATAGGGTACGGTACTGTAAATCTATTCTGCTCATCCAGGTTTAAAGTAATTAAGAAACCTATCGAATTTCCTGATAAAACCACGGAATATTACCTAGTAAACCATAACATGTGCTTCCATCACCATAAAATGTTAAACCAAGAAGACGTTATAATTATAAACGACTATAACTTTAGAAGAAAGGAGATTAAACGGTTCAAAGTTCAAATTGCAACTGCGTACATTTAGGGAGAGTTAATTGCATACCTATTACATAATACACAGTAATTTACCACTTACTTTATATACCTATCATAGCTATTAATTTTTGAGATAGAGATACTTACATGTTCTTCATGTCTTCTTAACGGTTCTGATCATTACTGTTAACTTAGTACTGCGTGATATGCTCTGTATAATATGTCAGTGAAGGTTGGAAGTTTAAGGGAGTGACGCAGATTGAAGACTAAGTAGTTAGTAGGACCCACCCTCAACAATTACTGACAATTCTGCTCTTCAACTTGTTTTGCAAACGTTCTAGGGATAATCACAGAAAGAGCGGCAAAATATAAACGTTGTGAGTTGAGTCAATGCCCTAGCAAACTGTATACAAATATATATTGTTATAGCTATTTGCGAAATATCTCAGAAAACAATACAAAGACACTAGAATACTAGCTAAAAATTCAGCAAATGGAGGTTTTGTACAGCTGCAACCAGATGTACTAACTCGAAGGTCTGTTCAAGAGAAGGAAGATTTAGATTTAGGCAAAACCATTGTGATTACCGAGCAAAATATTGTCCAAGTGGTAGTAAGAGAAATCCAAGACAGTTAACTCGAACGACAAAGAAAATTTTATATCGAACACTTTTGCAACTTGAGCGTTAAGCTGATAATGTGAGAAAGATGAGGAATCAATGACGTTAGGAAACGAACAATGATAGGTTAGGAGACGCACCACCAAAGAAATACTGCAATTTATGTGGAGGATGAAGCTCGTTGAGAAACTATTAGACCATAATGGGTCCGTACTAAATGTAGAGCAACAGGCATATGTATAAGCCTTGTCACAAACTTATCAAAGACAGCCGCGTCAATCAAACAGGCGAAGTTCCGGGACATAGTCAGCGAAAGCAATCCGCGTATGATCTCTCTCATAATACTATACCTCTCCCCAGGACGTTTTGTATAAACAGGTTGGCCAAATGTTCTTCCACTAGGCACGCCTACGCTGAAGTGCCCTAGAGTTCCCTATTGGGGCTTGAACTATTCAACTTCTACACGAGCAACATGAATAGTAGTCAGCTTGTTTACTATTTCGTTGGATGGTATGCCCTTATGCTCCGGTACCCACACTAAAGCGGTTGTGTTGTGTCCTTGTAATTTTGTAATTCCTTTTGACCCATCTGCGTACCGGATTTGGTCTCGAATCCCAGTTCAGTTTTACTTTTCACTCATTCCAATCTAGTACAACCGTGAAGGGTTTGTCGCAGGAAAGTTTGGGAATCATCGTATCACAGCCCATTGCAAAGATAGTGTTTGTGATTTCGGTCTTTATTCTGGCATGCCCCGAAGGCGTCTGGCTTCTACAGTTTCTACCAGACTTCAGTCTGGCTCCTTTAGGTGCCTTTATGTGGCTGTGTACGCCGAAGACATTGCGGTATACGCGTCTTTAAAAAACGCCACGCTAGTCCACAGGAGATGGCAAAGCTATTTTTCACTGGGCACGAATGTAGACCACCTTCCTCGAGCATCATTGTTGAGAAACGGAGGCTACTTTATAGCTTCCAGCTACAGTACATGGGAGTAGTCGATGAGGCTGACTTTTCGTCACCACTTTTCTACGGTCGGGTGTAAGTGTCTAAGGCTGCGTTCGGCTCTAGCTCCCCTGACATGTCCCAAAGTTCACTCAGCCTCAGGATAAGCCCTCCCCTGATCCAGCGTCACAAAATCGCAAATTAAGAACTGATAAGGTATTGTACATAATCATTTCAGCACCCTGGTTCGTAATGCCCAAATTCGCAAAGCTCTAGACTTCCTATCTTTATTCGTACACGTGATGTCGCTGCCAAGTACCCTCGAAAGGGCTGCTCGGTCAGAAAACCCGTTGATTCTGAAATTTGAGGACCTGGACGTTGGCAGACCGCCTTATCTGAAACAGGCGACTAACCTGCTGCTAGGATGCGACTTCCTAATGTGTCCTTAGTGACAAGATCGAATATTCCGTAACTAGAAAGGTCCAAAATCCCACAGTCAAGAAAGTTAAGGAACAGCTTGTTTAGCCTTTCATAAAATCGAAGACCGTGAGGTAGAGCAATAGGCAGTGTCAATAACTGCCGACTAAAGAAATTAAATATAAATTTGTTTTAAAAATTGAAGAGATAAGCAGTAAGCAGAGCTTTGTACGTGCATGTCATTTTAAAATCTTTTAAGTTTTATTACCATTCAGACTTATTAAATTGAACTCAGATAATGGATACGCCAATCATCAATCAATCGGCTCATACATTGCTTTATCATTAAACATATTAATAAGCTTTAGGCTGGCCATGTCTCTATTCTTTTTTTTTGCAAATATACTTTTGTAGTTGATGTTTCAAACAATTAAATGTAATTAACGCTATATAAAATAAACATAATTTGATAAAACTGGAAAATCATTACTGAGGAACTTATGTATAAAAAATTACGAGCAATCACAAAAATAAACTAGCACAGGATAAACAATCTCCTTCAAAATATGAAATGAAATAAGGATGGGTATGTTTGGTACAGTAATTTGAAAAGTTTCTGATATTTCTAGTCATACATGAAAGTCGCAGTCCAATCACACATTGGATAAAAAAGTTCACTATATAAACGTATTCAAGACGTTTTGATTTAAACGAACCGCACTATTTCGTTTATCATGGGAATTCAAAGGAAACTGAAAATTAACATAATGAAAGAATTTACGTTTTCTCTATTCTATTCTCTGTAGAAGCGAGGGTGATAGGAGTCTTTCGCGGTTCGATGGCTCCCCAGCCACAAAACGTATACATACATAAGGTAAGCGGCTCAATCACAAGATCTCTCTCAGTCAGGGTGCCGAAGAAGTTGAAGCTTGGTTAGTAAAACTCGCGATTGAGTCGTGGGGAGCACTTCCTCTATAACTCACCCTCGTCCGATATTATTTTCATTCCGAAACATCAATTTCTTCACACCGCCGCATAAAATATGATTTTATATACATACGTAGTTATGCTAGAGGCGGCGCTCTACCCCGCCGTCCCCGGAGACAGAACGTATGTAAATACATAAAGAATCTTCTCCGTACAACTTTGTAGCGATATCCTAAGCATTCATGGGAGCTGAGAAAAAATTGTAACGTAGTAAAGTTTTTATGCCTTCATCGTATAGTTTCCTTTGCGACGCGGTGCTTTTTACGATTATGCTTGTCGCGGTCTTTTTATTACAGTCGACGCCTAACGACCATAGGAAGTTACACTAAAATGTTTGTTCATTGAAATATAAAAAAGAAACAAATCTAATGTTAAGAGCTGAAGATATTCTACAATCAACGTTAACCATATTCTAGCCTTTAAGCGTATATAAGTATGTACTCGCTTAGATAAATATAAAATGTCTCGGAATTGTCTTCAAACATGTCTAGATCTAAGAAAGAAATACTTTCTATCAATGAATTTTATCTAAGGGATATATTTTATATGCGCAAACGTTTCAGCGCCTTAAGGTATTAGTCTAAGACATACAGAACTAAATTAATGGTTAATCGAGAAGAAAGTATTAGCCCACTGATCAAGAAGCATGCTTGCATCGTCTATTTGGTGTGCTCCTGAAAGTAAATGAATCGCCTATTGCAACAAGTCACATTTTCGCCCGTATTGAGTTTTCTTTAAAGATGTATTAGTTAAACGTCTCTTTCGTTTAGTACGGAAAGGGTATAAGTTTAAGGTTTACTGTAGAAAATTAGATGTGCCATTTTCATTTACTGCAGAAACGATACGAGTCAACGACTTGTATCGCTTCAGCAATATACATATGAGTTTGGTCGACAGCAAGTTAATGTATGTTGCAAATGTGGGAGATTGTCTTTAAAAATTAGAAGTAAGTAGTTAAACGACAATGCGAAACGAGTTGCCTCAGCTGAGCTACTTGTACACAAGAGGCGCCCGAAAAAATTCTACACTACTTTGCAAGAGTCGACAACGAAATTTATAAACAATGACAATGTATTAGCTTTGTCATTTGACTATATGCAAAACTTGAAACTCTCCAAAGTTCCAACTCAAGACTTGTTTTATTTAAGGCAATTGACAGTTAGCGTATTTTGTGTGCATAACATGAAAACTAATAAAGTTGTATACTTCATATATCATGAAAGCATCGCTAAAAAGGGGGCCAATGAAGTATGCTCATTTCTCGCACAATACATTGAAACATACGTACCTAAAACCGTGACAGAACTCCACATTTTTAGTGATAATTGTTCGGACCAGAACAAAAATAATACCATCATAAGAATATGTCTTTCCTTAACAGATTCTGGTAGCTTTGATAAAATTGAACAATATTTTCTATTACAGGCCACTCTTCTTTAACCTGTGATAGGGATTTTGGCTTGGTTAAAAGAGCACTAAGAAAAGTTGATAGAATTTATACTCTTCATCAGTATGTCGAAATTTTAGCCGTTAGTCCCTCGAAACAGAACATAAACGTACATGTTGTTGATGGAAAAGAAAAATTTCAAAGACTGGTGGCGAAAACTTTATAAAAAAACAACTATTTCAAACGAAACGTCGCAGAGAGGGATGCCAAGAAACCAGAAGGTACATTTTAACATAAGCAACTTCCATCACTTTTCTTACGGAAGTGAAGCAGGTACCGTTGTTACAAGGGAGTTTATTAATAATTTAGTAAAACACGCGTTTCGTTTAAAAGTGGCTATTAATATAATGCGACCTGAGGAAATAGCCAATCCATCTGGTAAAGTTCCAATTAACTCCGATAAAATGGACCACATAAAAAACTCGGCAGAGTATGTCGATGATCACGAAAATACTACTTGGCAAGATATATTTGACTCGCCTACTGTACAATAAGGTTTCTTGACTTATTTTTATTTCTTTAACTATAATATGTCTTGTTAAGGTTTTGTTAATCCTGGAAATTGATTGCAGAAAGGATACATGTTTCAAGTTTTGTTCATTTCTTGTGCATAACACATGTCATTAATACTTAAGTCTAAAAATAACACTAAACTCTTAAAATCTAAACAACGAAATTTAAAACAAACACATTTTATTGTTTTTCTCGAAATTTTCATTCATATTTTTGTCAAATACAGCATACAATCGACTGTGTACCGCACCTCTCATTATCTCTCATCTTAAACATCGTTTCTAAATTCTTCCCCGTAACAGCTGTTAATACATACAGTGAGGATATGACATCAATGATGTGATATTCAAAGAGTAATATAGAATTTCAGAATATCTGTAATGGTAAAAGATTTTGAATGAGGAAAGCCAGACATCTAGAAGCAAATGAGTAATATCCAGATCAGTGATGTGGGGTTTAAAAGGTAGCTGAGAATGAAAAAACATTTCTTAAGTCTTTGATCTGGTCTACTCTAGCAATAATGGTTCCATTAATGTACATAGTATTGACGAGTAATAGTTTTGGTACGCTTAGTACTTGAAATAATAACACATTTTTCAGTATTCACGTGAACTTGAATATTTAATATTTAATTTTATTGAAAATCTTGGGGTTATCAGCAGAGGCAAGCACTCTATATACTAGTGAACTTAAGAGATTATTGATATACATACATGCCAATACAAAATATTTTCAAATGTTCAGCGTGTTGAAATCACTGCTGGGTTTTAGTATCCAGTGGCACTTACTTCAATAAATTTTCCAGTTTATTTTAGATGAAATAGAGACATCGCTCACTTATACAGGGTGTCCCAGCTGACGCCGTTTCTTTGATAATTTGTTTATTTTACAGTATAGAGAAAAAAGTTTCAAATAAAAGTTGTCCCTATTTATACGATGCATAGCTAGAAAATATTTTCAAATATACAGGGTCTCCCAATTATAGAAAAAGCGTATATAACTTTATTATTTTAAATAGATCACCGTATATATTATATATTTCTTAGATTCTACATGACATTTTAAGTAATTTTTATTAAGACCATCCTAGACCTATGTGCTTTTGTTTACCAGAAAATAAATATTTTATCAAAAATTTTGCAATTGAGCGCTCTCGTTAATGAGCTGTAGGATCAAAACTAAAAGAGGTAGGAAATTTTGGTTTACTCAAATTGATACGTCTTGAATTGCTTTACTATTTCCTATATTAACATGTACGGATCCTGTTGTTGACATACAATTACTGGCGCCAATATTTGGAAACATTTAAATGCCAATATTTTTTTTAATGGGACAGCCTATATCTGTTTACAGGGTTGGATGTAAAATCTCTTTCTTTTGATATCAGAATGTACCCACTTATCTTCAACCGTTTTAGAGAAAAATGTATATTTCGTCTGCTACTCTCGAAACAGACCAATTAAATTTGGATAAAGTAGGCTACGTAACAATAATATTATGACAGATATATTTAATAATCATTTGTACCATTTATAATTATACACAAGTAATAAGCTCAATTTAAATTTGCGCCAGTAACTGTATGTCAACAAAAAGATCCATAAATGTTAATATAGGAAACAGTAAAGCAATTCAAGACGTATCAATTTGCGCAAACCAAAATTGTCTACCTTTTTTTAGTTTTGATCCTACAGCTCATTAACGAGAGCGCTGCAACTGTAAAATTTTTGATGAAGTATTTATTTTCTCGAAAACAAAAGCACATAGGTCTAGGAAGGTCTTAATAAAAGTTACTTAAAATATCATGTAGAAACTAACAAAAACATAATAATATATAGTGATCCATTTAAAATAATAAAGTTACATACGCTTTTTCCATAATTAAGACACCCTGTATATTTGAAAATATTTTCTAGCTATGCATCGTAAGTAGTAAGGCTAAGTCACCATCAGACCAGTCACTCGACGTGGACACCCTGTATAAGCTGTATTTTGACAGCTAAAATCTGTCAAACTGTCATAATAATAATAATAATCCATGCCTTAGCATCCCCCAACAGCTTGCGCCAATTACAGGGGGCATCGGCTGGCCATGAGTTATTATTACGCCTGCGGCTGTAGACCGACTTAAGATGTTACCTTTCCGCATTTGCCGTGGAATTTGGAAAACTACAGAAAACCAAACTCAGAAAGGAAGCACCGGGGTTCGAACCCGGTACTGCCGGACTGCTAGTCAAGTGTGCAAGCCACTAAGCCACCAGCCCGACATAATTATGACAATTTGGTGATTTTACACAGGTTTTAGATGTCAAAATACAGCTTATACAGCGTGTCCACGTCGAGTGACAGGTCTGATGGTGACTTAGCCTTACTACTATCGTATAGAGACAACATTTATTTGAAACTTTTTTCCCTATACCTACTGTAAAATAAAAAAGTTATCAAAGAAACCGTGTCAACTGGGACACCCTGTATATTAAAAAATATGGGCTTGTTACTTCGGCACGTAAACTTTTCACGCATACACTTCCACTGAATATGTCCTCATAGATTCCGTGCTTTGAAACAAAGATTTTCTTTATTCACATGATCAACATTTGAGAATGTTACTTAGAGGTTAAACAACAAACAACAGATTGTACTTCCTAATTTTCAAGTTATTTTTCTTTAGTTTCATAAAAGCTAGTTTATAATTGGAAACGTTAATTCTTGTGAAAGCCTGTTAAATACCTGAAAAATAGTGAAATATTCTTTCGTAGGCAAGGGGTAATTTGTTTCATATTATCTCTAGATTTAAGTCATATTGACATGTTGGTACTTCGTTTACAAGATGTCAGTAACTTATTCAGGTATGTACACGAAGTGATAGAATATTCAACTTCCTGACAACCGGATTGACCAAAATCTCTGGATGGTACTCTATCGTACATCTAATTACTTCTCTTGCTGTATGAATGGTGCATGAAAGCGATGTGCAGACTCAGGCATGCTTCAAGATATACAGTCGAATTTTTGGATGTTGTACGTTACGTCATTAACAGCGTAATTAAACACAGATATACGTAAAATATTCATCACCGCCATTTAACGTACATTAGAGAGAAATGTCAACATGACATATAAGTCGATTCATACTGGTAACGTAACGAACAAGATACAAAATTTCGACTGTACAAAGTAAAACACTTGAAAATCTATGTTAGATTTTCAAGTGTGTAGTTGTGATTATTTACGCTGAAATTGGTTATTTGTAATATGAAGATTATCTAATGTAGTAATCTGGTTGTCATACTGAATCCATTATTATTAATCTAGTTATGTTTAGATATGGTCGGCCTTGTAAACAGCAATCTAAGACGTTACTTTATAATTAAGGTTTTTCATTTAGTTGTATATATGTATTTGTGTTTACGTTTATTGTCTTCGTACGTACTTATTAAGTCCCATGCTGAATTACTACCTTTATCCATTATAACCAGCTAGCATAAGTATTTAACAAGAAAATAAATTTCCCATTCAAATCGTAAGTTAAGATGTTAAGAAGATAATTATTGCTTTTACATTGCTAAGGGTGCATCTGTCCACCCATAGTTTGTTATCAATGCAATTTTAAAGATATTCAAGTGACACTAAAACCGTTCATAAACGAGGTCTATTATAGCTTCCATCATTACCGTAAGTCAGTTTAGCACGTACATACATATTTAGTGTTGCATGCACACTACGTGTGTTGCCTTTATACGAGTGCTTATGATTTGTAGTGTATTAAAATACAAACTGCGATAAGTTTAACGTGCCCTTTTATACATTCCTGTTATTATACTCTGAAATTGAAATAGTATTTACGGCGATTTACGAGCTTGTCCAGTGTACTTACCTCTCGCTTATCGATGCAGTTAAATCTAAAAGCTTGTCATAATAACTATTAAAAGTGTTGTAATTTAAATACATCCTTTTTCTTCGCGAGTTATTTATATGATGCCGTTGTACGATATATTATGTACTTTACACCAGGTAATATTATTTCTTTTAGTGGTTGGAGGTAAAGTGGGATTTCATATAAGGATATACCTTGATGGTCTTATTTAGTATTCATTACATGAGCATATAAAGTTTGTATAATATGTGTATATTTACGTGTACCTACATACGAATTTATATGATTTCCATACCATAATCTTTCGAGGTACCTACAAGTAATTGACATCGGAGAAACATGAAAAAAGTAAAAAGAAAACATAACTGTAGCGGTAGATGGATGTATTATTTAAAAAGAAAGTAATAAATTCAGTTCATGCGAGTTGAATCTAATTTTGGAAACAATTACGTTTCGTTTAAGGAACAACAAATAAAAATCAAAACAACAGAAAAGGGTAGTCATTTTGCAGTAATGATAGGATAAAACAAATAATTCTTCAAGTAAACAACAAAATACAAACACTATCATACAACAGCACATGGAAATTTTTAAAATGAACCGTGGTACTAGAACCCTATAATTATAAATAGATAATAAAGAATGGTCAATGTACAAATGACAATAATGCACCTGGAAAAGCTTCTAGCGAGTTAACAATGCAAATATATCAAATAAATTTTTAATTGATAAACTACATAATTTAATGTCTATTAGTACGTTTATGCTAGAAATATAAGAGATAATATTAATAGGTCATTTCCGTTTACTGAAAAAAGAAAAATGAAAATTATCTTCATCTGCAGTAAGCTCAACCGTCCGAAGGCCAGTAGATGTCATCCAAACGGGTATGCAAAACACCACAGACGTTTTCACAGACAGGTTCAGTTTCTTGCTGTCAATTTGACATTATCGCTTCCTTCTATGTATTCACTATACTACTATTTATTGTTGTTCTCCTATTATTATGTTTCTGTTTAGTAATGAATATGTTCTCTCTTGAAGAAAAGAAATTCGTAGTGAAATATCATCATCGCAGGGCAGCTGAATGTTTCACACAATACGGTCTTGAGTGAGTTTTAAAAATAAATATCGCTCCTATAAGTTAAATAAAGCAAAATAAATATTTCCTAATGATAAACATGACAAATTCGACTTTTTTGTAAAGCACTTGTCGGACATTGCATCAATGTCAAACTTGGTTAAAAACATTATGCATTGATGAATCCTCTTTCATCTTGCATGGACGTCATAATCCCTCTGTTACACGCTATTGATCTAAAGACAATCAATACGTAACTTACAACGCTCACACTGAATAACCCCAAAAGATGAATGTGTGGGCGAGTCTTTAGACCACATAATTGGCCCTTTTTATTGAAGGCAATTTAAAGGCGGAAAGATATTTACACCTTCTACAATATACTGGGTTACCGTACGTAGGAAACCTTCAAAAGTCTGAACAACGCTGATGTCTGGTTTCACCAAGACGGCCGCCCAGCTTTCATAATGCAGTTATCGTACGAAGATACTTAGAAAAATAATATTCGAATGAGTGGTCGCATCCTGCGATTCTAACAAGTCTTTAGCAGTGATCCTCCAGCCTACTTTACTATGGAGTGACCATTATGGAAGTTTAACAAATATTATATTATTTTCCAAAAGCTATTCTGTCAAGTCTCTGGGATTACAGATAACTGAGGCAAAAGTACAATACTTTTTCAGCCATCAGGGCTAGATCTCAGCACCAGGAGAGACCTCAGCACCATCACGGCTTTACTCACTGGCCACGGTCCTCTTAGGTACTACCTGAAGAAGATGGGCAAGGTGGACCGCGATAGATGCCGATTCCGATCGGAACACAGCGAGAAGACGTAACACACCACGTGCAACTTCGAGGCGGTGGTAGAATCGGCTAGTATTAGAACTACAGCCCCCAAAAAAGCCGTAGACTACTTCAAAAGTCTAGAGATCAATTGGGACTAAAAGATAAAGGATACTCACAATACATCTTAAAGGTTGCAGTGAAAAGCCTAGACAACCCACATCTGATCTAATCTAATCTAACGATTATAAATAGCTTTTCCTCGAGTATTTATAGATATCAATAAATTTATTTATCTGCGTAAGACGACCTAATTGCTAATATATGTTGATGGTTGACAACCGTATCCTCAAACTTCAAAGAAAACCAACAAACCGCTTTGGCAAAGCCTTCACAAGAAGCAGCTATGGCTGTACCATATACAGGATGGTCCATTTAAAGTGTAACACTGTAATATCTTCGAAACCATTAGTGTTATGAAGAAACGTGTTAGACAAAAGTTTAACTATATGAAGGGGCTCATTCGATGGCACTACTGTTGTCACTATAAAGAAAGACACAAATGTCATAGCAAGGTCAACTCTTTTTTTTCAAATAGCATATGGTATTTTTTTATCAAATTCTAAAAGAGTAATAAGTTCTGAATAGAAAAATAAACCATATATCACCTTAAATTAATATTAATGGAGATATTTCGAAAAAAATGAAGACATAATAAAAGTTAGTGCAGCAATGTTTTTCCTTCGTTTGTTAAATGTAAAAGTAGAAAATAATAGTTTAATTAATAGTAGCTACAAATTATTTACATAAGGTAAATAATGGAAGAACGCAGACGGCTATCGAATTAGATGTTCAAATTGGCGGCCACCAGCCCCAATGCACTTTTGTATTCGCGGAGAAGAATCGCTATATTTATTTTAAGTATACAATATCGACTTGTTGTATATGACACGGAACCAACAACTCCAGAAAACATGCAGCAGAAAATAAGACATGCATGTGTAGACATTTCTGAAGACATGTTACTGCAGTCGGCTCTCCATCGTACTCGTTTCTATTGTACATAAGGGTTATATTTATAAAGTTTTAGGGCACTTTGAGTCAGTTTAGTGACGTATTGAAACAAAATAGTGCTTGATAAACTTACTGGCTTTCATTCTATTTATGTAGAAAGATATAACTCCTGACGATTAACTAATAGTATGTAAGAAGTGTAAATACATATCATTGACTTATTTCGCTGGCTCAAATGAGTGGGGTGGAGAGATTTCTGCTTCATCGATAAAATATTTAACTAGACTTGAACACTAATTAGTTAGAAGTTTTTCTATTAAATAGAAAAATGGTTATAGGTATCAAATTCCTAACCTCCACTATAAGTAGTTAGTCGATGTTATCACGCTTATAATTTTTATTGGCAAATCCTGCCCTGTATTTAACTAAATATTTATCCAAACATAATGTTCGCAATGTTTATTTTACTCCAAACGTTACTGTGTGCTTTTCCAATTATCTGTAAACTTTCTTCTCTGTTTCTCCTTACGCAATTATGTTTCTTCAGCTTCATATAGAACTTAAAGAATTTCAACAGCTCGCAGCCGTTACACCACTAACCAGTTCAGCAATGTGATTAAGGAATTTTCAAACAAACCAGTAAAATTTCTAAACCCCCTAGTCCTTATACGCACCCTCATTTACCGGAAGCACGTAAGTGAGTCAAGTACTACCACTACCACCATCAGCAGCAACGGTAGCACCCTCCTTCGGCATCTTCACCGCAGCAGCAACCACCTCCGACACCCCGTAAATTGTGATCGAACCTCGATCCTCCCCATCAGATACGAACTTCTGCTTCTATCTGGTAGTAATCTCGAGGTTCATCCTGTTAACGAGTAAACGGCAACGCACCGTACGAATTATTACACTTCCGCTCGTTCCACGCCCGTTTCTCCTCTCCACCCTAAAGACTACCCTCTCTTAATCTGAAATCTTTGCCGATTTATGCTGCTTTGTAAATGGGTATCGACCCCAGATTTTTTGTTGGGGATAAACGTGTATTTTAAAGTTCTTAGTTACCGCCGTATATAGAAATCGGAAGAAACATTATTATGACATGTGTTCATAACGGCAAGACAACACTAAAACCTGGTAGTTAACTCTCTAATGCATTAACCTTAGCCTGTGTAATGTATGAAGTGTACACGTACACAACCATTGTCGTTGCCTATCTAAGAAATCGATTGATATAATCCATATTTTTATATCCTCCTTAATTTAAGCAATGCAGAGTGTTTTATAAAAATATGCAATTCTTAAAAACCCTCGTAACTTTTTATTTGTGAAAATGCTTGATTTATATAAAAACCTTATTAGGGCACTTTTTGGCGCAAAATTCTATGATCTCAATTATTTTTTCTTTTAAACTGGTATTTTTTGAAATATTATCAAGACTTGTGTTTTTTTATATGGAACACTCTATATACCTTTACAGTATTGAAACGCACATAAAATTGCCTTTAAAATGATATAGCACACTTGGTATTTTATTTAAACAGTTTTTGCATAATTTGATTTTGTGTTTGCAATTTCACAGTATTTTAAGATGGCTATGGATGATAACTACGCAATGTGCTCCGCATTTATTTTATATTGTCAATATCAATTTTCTAACACCAGTTTGCATTAATATTACCGCTTTGTTATCCTATAATTAAAAAATGTATGCAAATCATGAAAAGTACGACATGTTAAAGTGTTTTATACAAGCAAGTAAAAATGAGGATGCGGCATCTAACATTTACTAAGATCGATATCCCGAAAGACAACAACCATTCAGAGACATTTTCGCCAGATTAAAGCAAAATTTAATAAATTTAAAGGCAATTTTATGTACTTTTCAGTACTGTAAAAATATATAGGATGTTCCATATAAAAAAACACAAGTCTTGATAATATTTAAAAAAATACGAGTTTAAAAGAAAAATAATTGAGATTATATAATTTTGCGTCAAAAAGTGTCTAATAAAGTTTGTATAAGCCAAGCATTTTCACAAATAAAAAAGTTACGAGGGTTTTTAAGAATTGTATATTTTTATAAAACACTCTGTATTGCTTAAATTAAGGAGGATATAAAAATATGGATTACACCAATCGATTTCTTTTTAAAATCGAGCTCCAGAAACATAGGTTAGTTTTTTTGTCTAATTCATTCAGAAACGTTAAGTTCCGTATTAAAAGTATCGAATTTAGCCCACCCTGCACGACTCATCTACCACCACTCTTATTTATCTACGTTAGTATCGACGTCGATGTCGTACTATCTTCTTTTGAATCATTTGGTATCATATTTGGTGACCTATTTATCAACTTCGTAATTTCACAAATTGTTTCTCCGTGTCAACGTAATTTTGTTTTTATTTCTGACATACAAACAAAAAATTCTGTAATGAAGCTGGAACCTAAACTAAAAATATACCTCAAGACATATTTTGCAAACATATCCAAAAAAATCTTCGAAAAATAACCAGAAAAATAATAGGAATGGAGTGGAATGCTCTTATTGGAAGATTTGAAAAGAAGCCAAAGGATATTCCTCCAAATACTTCTTCTTGTTCAAGCAAGACTTCATCTTCTTCATTCTTATCGTTCTGATTTTCCGAACGTTGTTAAGTTTTCTTATCCAGGCACCCGGGCGGTGGAAACCGTTAAAAGCACCTTTCTCTATAACCTGATCGTTTTCTGCACCAACCAGTTGTGTGTTCGTGTTTGGAGTGGGATTTTGTGTACAAAATAGCCTCTGGATCGATTCAAGAATAGAACGTATTAGTAAAATATATTGAAGCTACTACAAGAAATTATAATTAGTATGCTAAAAATACAAGAGCTAATTAATTAATTACTTACTTCAGACATATATTGATAAGACGCTAGCCTTAAATATCAGAAAAATTTATTAGCAAACTTTTTAGTAATTCCTTTTTAATACCTATGAAACCTAAAATTTCAATTATTTTCGCATCAATCATTATTCAACGTCGAATACTCTATTCCAGCAAGAGAAGTGCGTGCGAAAGGAGCCAAGAATAACCGGGAAACGAGGAATCATCGTAGTAATTTGAACCATTCTTCGTGTACGACAAACAGAACAAGCAAGTCAGTAAGATCGATATCCAATCGGAACTCTCGTTTTCAATTACCCGTCCGTTCCAAGTTCACGGTTCAGAAAAAAGTCCTTAATTTCAGCACACGGCATAACGCAGAAAGAACGAGCGACTCCTAGAAGGCACGCAACTGGTGACATTGCACATTCCTTTTATAATCAAGCGCGGGAAATGTCGATTGGAAGAACGAAGTGGCAGCGGTGGCCTCTTCGCCGAATGCGATCTCGAACTCAAACCATCCGCTTTCTGTGTTCTTTAATCTTCGGGGCCTTCCCCGATTTATACCATACACGCTTCGAGTTACGCTTGATTATTTTCTAATATGTTCTCGGTTATACGCGATATACAGATATGGAAAAGTAATGAATGACGTTGGTCGGTTGCTAGGTTATATAGCAGTAAATCTGTTGTACTGTTTTTGTATTATTTTCTGTATGTAATTGCTCCGCTGTTGTTCTGGTGATTGGATTTCTGATAAAAAAGTGATTGATATGCCATATGAGGGAAATATAAATTCGTAACACTGTGATGAGGTAATAATTCAATGCCTACAACTTGTAAGTGGGACGAAAATAAATTTACGCGGATATTTTTTGTTATATAGGATCGTTCTTTTTAGAAATAATAGTTCCTAATTATGACAAAACTCTTCAAAATAAAATTATGTGGTACATACTTGATTATGTGATTTGTAGGAGCATTATTGGAGTACACTCTATACAGTATTGATTTAGTACTTCTTCAGGTCTGGTGGTCTGGCACTATGGCATATAGAATTAACGAAAGCATTGGGCACATACTAAAATCTCATCTTTTCGAAGAATATATTCTTTTAGTTCAACAACTTGCGACTTGTAAAAAAATGCAACAAAATATGTAAAAAACATTCTTCTTCGCCACTGGGTCAAGACAATGTGTGAGAGTTTTTTTGGTGAAACAATATCATCACTTTCTGAGCTTATTTCCTCAATAAAGTTTTTTGCATTTGCTACCCTTTCGGCATTTTTCAGCATCAGGATCTTCAGCCAAGAAAATGATTCACTTAGTTAAGGTCTGCCTATGAGCCGTGGATGCCGTGGACAAAACTTTCACCTAATTTAGAGGAGGGTCAAGTAACGTTACTTCAGACGATAGCCATATCTTCTACCAACATGGATTTATGGTTGGTTTTTGTCTAAAAAATCCATTGAAGCAATCATCTTGATCTAATAACCGAATTAACGGCATCGTATTTGGTGGTAAAACGTCGAGTTTGATTGACGTTAAGATAACTTAAATTCTGTGGGTAACCCTTACCACTTATCATTGCTGCACAAAGTAACCTTATGCAATCTTTAGATACGTTAATACTGCAATTCTCCCTTCTTTTGATAAAAACGGTCTTTCGACATTTTTTTCTTATGAAACTTCAGTCTCATAGACATTAAAAACTCAAAGTCAACTCTGGAAAAGTTTTACCGGTTTCATGATCAGTCAAAGCTAGTCCAAATTTATAGTTCATGCTTAAGATTGCGGCAATGCTTGAACACACGATTCAGACATCATAAATGTGAACTCTAAATCTAAGTCTTAGATCACGGCCTGGTTGACGTAAATGTTGTTACGAATGTGTAAAAGTCACGTGCTCAAGCATCGGTACAACTCTAAGCATGAATTATAAATGTTGGCGTAATTCTCCTTGAATTGTATGCGCTAAGTTGCAATTCCTAATGCAGTAAAACGAAGAGAATGGTCTTATTGATGCTTAATTAGAAGATTTAAATCAGAAAACGCAGAAGAACCAATATTTATTATTGCAAAGTCAAAGCAATCATAGAGATGTTGATATTTTACATTTTACTAGTATCATAGTGAAGATGGGTGATTTACTAAAGAACAATGAAAACTTCACATTCAACCTTTCTTTGGTTCTACTTGCGAAACAGTCCATAGCAGATTTTGAAAATTTCTTAGTTTCTAGATAACTTTGATTTCATGGAACAAGCTTCTACGAAGAAGAAGATTAAATCTACAGTTATAGAATTGATGCTTAATGTAGATTTCGTTACTGAAATACAGTATTTAAAAGATTCTGGCTCAGAAGGAGCCTTTCCTTCCATTATCAGGAAATGAGACTGAGTGAACGTTGGCCTCTTCATCAACACATGTACAAAAATATTTCACAGTTTTAGTTCGACATTTCATCAGTGTATATGCTTTTACGTGGAAGGGTGCTTTGGTCTGACAAGCCCTTTATGGTATGTAAAACGCTCACAAATTTGTGAAGACTTTACAGGACTTCGGTGGCCAGCTTAAATCCAAAACTCACCAAGTTGTCACTATATTCATTTAAACGACTCCTCAAAATTTTGAGCACACTTTGAGATAGTAACCGTGAGCTTTCAGCAATCTCATTTTGAATATATTCCTTTAATTATGGAATCGTGTTTAGTTAACCTTCTAGTGTCTTATCTATGCTTTCAAGAAGGCCCAGAAAATATCTGCTCTTGATAGGTTAAGTCTAATCTGTTACCATAAAATAAAAGTAATACAAATATAAAATTCTATCCATCTCAGAGGCATATTCCTGTAACAACGTAGACAGAAAATTTACTTCCCTCTATATACAGAAGCAAGTATAAAATCTCCACGTGTAAAGCTGAATTTCTTCAGATTGTCACATTGGGCAAAACGCAGTTCGGAAATAATTCAATATATATTTCAATCTCTTCATGTGGGTGAATCCGAAAATCAAATAAGGTGCCCTAAATGGGCCCGTCGGCGCTATGAACAAGTGCCTGCGACCGCAGCCACCCCCCCAACGGTACCATCCCTACTGATTGATACATTTTAGTTCCCCTATAGTGCAATGACGCCCTGAAGTACTAAGTTGCTTACCCAAGGGGATTTGATTACGTATAATTTAAAAGTGTCACACTCCGTTGTAACAACGAATACTTTGGAAAATATTTCTACAACGATAGAAATGTTATGGGCATCATATGGATAATTGCTGAAATAAAAGGAGAGTTTGATTAACAAATTTAGTGCGATTTGTAAATCGAAATCTAATATTTATATCATCATATATTGAAGCTGTTAATTACTAGTTATTCTTCTGGTAGTGTTTTGAGTATACAATTCCAAATGCTGAACGTATAGTTATATTAATATTAATATTAAATTCACAAAGCTATAAATGAATGAGAAACTAAATACATGGCTATATTTAAAGCCTTATTATCAGTCATTGGCTGAATATTTGAAACCAAGCTATTATTGGTTACAATAATTAGCCCTTTACATCGTGAAGTTACTGGAACGTTTTACGGTTTAACAATTTAACAGTTTGCAAAACTCCAGGACTGCATTTACTAATACATTAAAAGAGTTACCAGAAAGTTTTATTCGAAGACTGATTAGGATGCTAAATGTTTTGCTTGATGAGAAAGTTTTTCATTCTATCCAAGTTAGGGAAGAGATCCGTAAATCTTTATAGCGTAAATGTTCTATGGGAGCAATATTTTTGGATTTTGTAAACAATTAGACTTCTATACAAAACGTCATCAACACTGACCTAATTTTTGTCATAATATCCTACATATCCAAATAGACTTTCAGTGTTGGAATGAATGATTCGGTCACCATTAATGCAGTGGGAATATGCTTGTTACAGCACTTAATGCAGTGGACCGCTGGATTTTATATGTGAATATCAAGTTAACATTTTTCAGATATACAACGTTTCTTTAAATCTTTTGCCACCTAATACCTTCATCGAGACAAGTGTTACTAATATCCACACCGGAAAATTGTGCTCCAAAACTGTTGTTCGTATGACCGCTGGTACGAAATCCAAGTGATGAATTAGAAATATAAGATTTGACAGGGCATGCGGTAGGATTGACGAGGAGTAATAGAGAAGATGATAGAAATTGTGGTCTTCATTTTTTTTAAAAGGAAATGAGTAATATTATTTAAATCTGATGATATCCACTACCTACATGATACCTTTGCCATTAGTCAAATGTATATAATAAATACCTTTAAATTACAAATATTTACATATTTCAAGTTCTTTGTTTTTCCCTTTTTGGAAACAACAGACACTTAAAAATTGCTGATATAAATTTCTTTCAACAAAAAATATTGCTTTCGTTGCGGCAAATACATTCGTATTTTAAATTCACTACAATTGCTTTTAGAACTGTGAAAGTAGCTTTAACCCCACTATTTTCCTTCAGCACTGAAATGCAACTTTTTTATTACATAAAACGTTCAAAAGACGACTATACGTAAACACAGAACCACTTAAAGCTAGTGATACTCCCCTTTTACGCGCTACGGGCTCCCCGAAAATTCGAGCTTGCCCTTTCCCCATATTATATAGCGGAGAACATTAAAAGTTGAATATAAAGCGGGTCGCATAAAAAGTAATCAAACTCGCGCCTGGATTTTAACTTTAGCCTCGTAAAATCGAGTTACCCTTGGCTCGTCAAGGAAATACTACACACACCGTTGGAAAATCATCCGCCTATATGTAGAGGGCCTACAGTAGCTCAAGTTCGCGATAGACAGGCCGTAAAAACATGTCACCCTTGTTGGGGTCAGGGCTCTACATGAATATTGGATTATGCAGAGTGTGCCGACGACTCTAACCCTAAAAACAACCGAATATTTTTTTTCTCTTTAAATCCCTATTCGTCCGTTTTTATATGCTATATTGTGCTATATTGCTTAACTAGTTTCTTACTTTTCATATTGCGGTTTCAGAAAGATGGCCTAGCCACGCATTTTTATTGTAAATCTGTTCTTGTTATTTCAACCAATCAATCAATCAATTTTTTGTTGAAAAAGTAAAAATAAACCGTTGCCTGCACTCAAGAGAAAACAAATTCGTTAAATTTACAATTTATTATCAGTGCATAATATAGCAATACATTCTATTAAGAATCTATAGGGTACGGTACTGTAAATCTATTCTGCTCATCCAGGTTTAAAGTAATTAAGAAACCTATCGAATTTCCTGATAAAACCACGGAATATTACCTAGTAAACCATAACATGTGCTTCCATCACCATAAAATGTTAAACCAAGAAGACGTTATAATTATAAACGACTATAACTTTAGAAGAAAGGAGATTAAACGGTTCAAAGTTCAAATTGCAACTGCGTACATTTAGGGAGAGTTAATTGCATACCTATTACATAATACACAGTAATTTACCACTTACTTTATATACCTATCATAGCTATTAATTTTTGAGATAGAGATACTTACATGTTCTTCATGTCTTCTTAACGGTTCTGATCATTACTGTTAACTTAGTACTGCGTGATATGCTCTGTATAATATGTCAGTGAAGGTTGGAAGTTTAAGGGAGTGACGCAGATTGAAGACTAAGTAGTTAGTAGGACCCACCCTCAACAATTACTGACAATTCTGCTCTTCAACTTGTTTTGCAAACGTTCTAGGGATAATCACAGAAAGAGCGGCAAAATATAAACGTTGTGAGTTGAGTCAATGCCCTAGCAAACTGTATACAAATATATATTGTTATAGCTATTTGCGAAATATCTCAGAAAACAATACAAAGACACTAGAATACTAGCTAAAAATTCAGCAAATGGAGGTTTTGTACAGCTGCAACCAGATGTACTAACTCGAAGGTCTGTTCAAGAGAAGGAAGATTTAGATTTAGGCAAAACCATTGTGATTACCGAGCAAAATATTGTCCAAGTGGTAGTAAGAGAAATCCAAGACAGTTAACTCGAACGACAAAGAAAATTTTATATCGAACACTTTTGCAACTTGAGCGTTAAGCTGATAATGTGAGAAAGATGAGGAATCAATGACGTTAGGAAACGAACAATGATAGGCTAGGAGACGCACCACCAAAGAAATACTGCAATTTATGTGGAGGATGAAGCTCGTTGAGAAACTATTAGACCATAATGGGTCCGTACTAAATGTAGAGCAACAGGCATATGTATAAGCCTTGTCACAAACTTATCAAAGACAGCCGCGTCAATCAAACAGGCGAAGTTCCGGGACATAGTCAGCGAAAGCAATCCGCGTATGATCTCTCTCATAATACTATACCTCTCCCCTAGGACGTTTTGTATAAACAGGTTGGCCAAATGTTCTTCCACTAGGCATGCCTACGCTGAAGTGCCCTAGAGTTCCCTATTGGGGCTTGAACTATTCAA
Organism: Holotrichia oblita; assembly: GCA_023690525.1. Taxonomy (NCBI): domain Eukaryota; kingdom Metazoa; phylum Arthropoda; class Insecta; order Coleoptera; family Scarabaeidae; genus Holotrichia; species Holotrichia oblita. Next base: position 114,818,435 of record CM043018.1, read on the forward strand.
CTTCTACACGAGCAACATGAATAGTAGTCAGCTTGTTTACTATTTCGTTGGATGGTATGCCCTTATGCTCCGGTACCCACACTAAAGCGGTTGTGTTGTGTCCTTGTAATTTTGTAATTCCTTTTCACCCATCTGCGTACCGGATTTGGTCTCGAATCCCAGTTCAGTTTTACTTTTCACTCATTCCAATCTAGTACAACCGTGAAGGGTTTGTCGAAGGAAAGTTTGGGAATCATCGTATCACAGCCCATTGCAAAGATAGTGTTTGTGATTTCGGTCTTTATTCTGGCATGCCCCGAAGGCGTCTGGCTTCTACAGTTTCTACCAGACTTCAGTCTGGCTCCCTTTAGGTGCCTTTATGTGGCTGTGTACGCCGAAGACATTGCGGTATACGCGTCTTTAAAAAACGCCACGCTAGTCCACAGGAGATGGCAAAGCTATTTCACTGGGCACGAATGTAGACCACCTTCCTCGAGCATCATTGTTGAGAAACGGAGGCTACTTTATAGCTTCCAGCTACAGTACATGGGAGTAGTCGATGAGGCTGACTTTTCGTCACCACTTTTCTACGGTCGGGTGTAAGTGTCTAAGGCTGCGTTCGGCTCTAGCTCCCCTGACATGTCCCAAAGTTCACTCAGCCTCAGGATAAGCCCTCCCCTGATCCAGCGTCACAAAATCGCAAATTAAGAACTGATAAGGTATTGTACATAATCATTTCAGCACCCTGGTTCGTAATGCCCAAATTCGCAAAGCTCTAGACTTCCTATCTTTATTCGTACACGTGATGTCGCTGCCAAGTACCCTCGAAAGGGCTGCTCGGTCAGAAAACCCGTTGATTCTGAAATTTGAGGACCTGGACGTTGGCAGACCGCCTTATCTGAAACAGGCGACTAACCTGCTGCTAGGATGCGACTTCCTAATGTGTCCTTAGTGACAAGATCGAATATTCCGTAACTAGAAAGGTCCAAAATCCCACAGTCAAGAAAGTTAAGGAACAGCTTGTTTAGCCTTTCATAAAATCGAAGACCGTGAGGTAGAGCAATAGGCAGTGTCAATAACTGCCGACTAAAGAAATTAAATATAAATTTGTTTTAAAAATTGAAGAAATAAGCAGTAAGCAGAGCTTTGTACGTGCATGTCATTTTAAAATCTTTTTAAGTTTTATTACCATTCAGACTTATTAAATTGAACTCAGATAATGGATACGCCAATCATCAATCAATCGGCTCATACATTGCTTTATCATTAAACATATTAATAAGCTTTAGGCTGGCCATGTCTCTATTCTTTTTTTTTGCAAATATACTTTTGTAGTTGATGTTTCAAACAATTAAATGTAATTAACGCTATATAAAATAAACATAATTTGATAAAACTGGAAAATCATTACTGAGGAACTTATGTATAAAAAATTACGAGCAATCACAAAAATAAACTAGCACAGGATAAACAATCTCCTTCAAAATATGAAATGAAATAAGGATGGGTATGTTTGGTACAGTAATTTGAAAAGTTTCTGATATTTCTAGTCATACATGAAAGTCGCAGTCCAATCACACATTGGATAAAAAGTTCACTATATAAACGTATTCAAGACGTTTTGATTTAAACGAACCGCACTATTTCGTTTATCATGGGAATTCAAAGGAAACTGAAAATTAACATAATGAAAGAATTTACGTTTTCTCTATTCTATTCTCTGTAGAAGCGAGGGTGATAGGAGTCTTTCGCGGTTCGATGGCTCCCCAGCCACAAAACGTATACATACATAAGGTAAGCGGCTCAATCACAAGATCTCTCTCAGTCAGGGTGCCGAAGAAGTTGAAGCTTGGTTAGTAAAACTCGCGATTGAGTCGTGGGGAGCACTTCCTCTATAACTCACCCTCGTCCGATATTATTTTCATTCCGAAACATCAATTTCTTCACACCGCCGCATAAAATATGATTTTATATACATACGTAGTTATGCTAGAGGCGGCGCTCTACCCCGCCGTCCCCGGAGACAGAACGTATGTAAATACATAAAGAATCTTCTCCGTACAACTTTGTAGCGATATCCTAAGCATTCATGGGAGCTGAGAAAAAATTGTAACGTAGTAAAGTTTTTATGCCTTCATCGTATAGTTTCCTTTGCGACGCGGTGCTTTTTACGATTATGCTTGTCGCGGTCTTTTTATTACAGTCGACGCCTAACGACCATAGGAAGTTACACTAAAATGTTTGTTCATTGAAATATAAAAAAGAAACAAATCTAATGTTAAGAGCTGAAGATATTCTACAATCAACGTTAACCATATTCTAGCCTTTAAGCGTATATAAGTATGTACTCGCTTAGATAAATATAAAATGTCTCGGAATTGTCTTCAAACATGTCTAGATCTAAGAAAGAAATACTTTCTATCAATGAATTTTATCTAAGGGATATATTTTATATGCGCAAACGTTTCAGCGCCTTAAGGTATTAGTCTAAGACATACAGAACTAAATTAATGGTTAATCGAGAAGAAAGTATTAGCCCACTGATCAAGAAGCATGCTTGCATCGTCTATTTGGTGTGCTCCTGAAAGTAAATGAATCGCCTATTGCAACAAGTCACATTTTCGCCCGTATTGAGTTTTCTTTAAAGATGTATTAGTTAAACGTCTCTTTCGTTTAGTACGGAAAGGGTATAAGTTTAAGGTTTACTGTAGAAAATTAGATGTGCCATTTTCATTTACTGCAGAAACGATACGAGTCAACGACTTGTATCGCTTCAGCAATATACATATGAGTTTGGTCGACAGCAAGTTAATGTATGTTGCAAATGTGGGAGATTGTCTTTAAAAATTAGAAGTAAGTAGTTAAACGACAATGCGAAACGAGTTGCCTCAGCTGAGCTACTTGTACACAAGAGGCGCCCGAAAAAATTCTACACTACTTTGCAAGAGTCGACAACGAAATTTATAAACAATGACAATGTATTAGCTTTGTCATTTGACTATATGCAAAACTTGAAACTCTCCAAAGTTCCAACTCAAGACTTGTTTTATTTAAGGCAATTGACAGTTAGCGTATTTTGTGTGCATAACATGAAAACTAATAAAGTTGTATACTTCATATATCATGAAAGCATCGCTAAAAAGGGGGCCAATGAAGTATGCTCATTTCTCGCACAATACATTGAAAAATACGTACCTAAAACCGTGACAGAACTCCACATTTTTAGTGATAATTGTTCGGACCAGAACAAAAATAATACCATCATAAGAATATGTCTTTCCTTAACAGATTCTGGTAGCTTTGATAAAATTGAACAATATTTTCTATTACAGGCCACTCTTCTTTAACCTGTGATAGGGATTTTGGCTTGGTTAAAAGAGCACTAAGAAAAGTTGATAGAATTTATACTCTTCATCAGTATGTCGAAATTTTAGCCGTTAGTCCCTCGAAACAGAACATAAACGTACATGTTGTTGATGGAAAAGAAAAATTTCAAAGACTGGTGGCGAAAACTTTATAAAAAAACAACTATTTCAAACGAAACGTCGCAGAGAGGGATGCCAAGAAACCAGAAGGTACATTTTAACATAAGCAACTTCCATCACTTTTCTTACGGAAGTGAAGCAGGTACCGTTGTTACAAGGGAGTTTATTAATAATTTAGTAAAACACGCGTTTCGTTTAAAAGTGGCTATTAATATAATGCGACCTGAGGAAATAGCCAATCCATCTGGTAAAGTTCCAATTAACTCCGATAAAATGGACCACATAAAAAACTCGGCAGAGTATGTCGATGATCACGAAAATACTACTTGGCAAGATATATTTGACTCGCCTACTGTACAATAAGGTTTCTTGACTTATTTTTATTTCTTTAACTATAATATGTCTTGTTAAGGTTTTGTTAATCCTGGAAATTGATTGCAGAAAGGATACATGTTTCAAGTTTTGTTCATTTCTTGTGCATAACACATGTCATTAATACTTAAGTCTAAAAATAACACTAAACTCTTAAAATCTAAACAACGAAATTTAAAACAAACACATTTTATTGTTTTTCTCGAAATTTTCATTCATATTTTTGTCAAATACAGCATACAATCGACTGTGTACCGCACCTCTCATTATCTCTCATCTTAAACATCGTTTCTAAATTCTTCCCCGTAACAGCTGTTAATACATACAGTGAGGATATGACATCAATGATGTGATATTCAAAGAGTAATATAGAATTTCAGAATATCTGTAATGGTAAAAGATTTTGAATGAGGAAAGCCAGACATCTAGAAGCAAATGAGTAATATCCAGATCAGTGATGTGGGGTTTAAAAGGTAGCTGAGAATGAAAAAACATTTCTTAAGTCTTTGATCTGGTCTACTCTAGCAATAATGGTTCCATTAATGTACATAGTATTGACGAGTAATAGTTTTGGTACGCTTAGTACTTGAAATAATAACACATTTTTCAGTATTCACGTGAACTTGAATATTTAATATTTAATTTTATTGAAAATCTTGGGGTTATCAGCAGAGGCAAGCACTCTATATACTAGTGAACTTAAGAGATTATTGATATACATACATGCCAATACAAAATATTTTCAAATGTTCAGCGTGTTGAAATCACTGCTGGGTTTTAGTATCCAGTGGCACTTACTTCAATAAATTTTCCAGTTTATTTTAGATGAAATAGAGACATCGCTCACTTATACAGGGTGTCCCAGCTGACGCCGTTTCTTTGATAATTTGTTTATTTTACAGTATAGAGAAAAAAGTTTCAAATAAAAGTTGTCCCTATTTATACGATGCATAGCTAGAAAATATTTTCAAATATACAGGGTCTCCCAATTATAGAAAAAGCGTATATAACTTTATTATTTTAAATAGATCACCGTATATATTATATATTTCTTAGATTCTACATGACATTTTAAGTAATTTTTATTAAGACCATCCTAGACCTATGTGCTTTTGTTTTCCAGAAAATAAATATTTTATCAAAAATTTTGCAATTAGAGCGCTCTCGTTAATGAGCTGTTGGATCAAAACTAAAAGAGGTAGGAAATTTTGGTTTACTCAAATTGATACGTCTTGAATTGCTTTTTACTATTTCCTATATTAACATGTACGGATCCTGTTGTTGACATACAATTACTGGCGCCAATATTTGGAAACATTTAAATGCCAATATTTTTTTTAATGGGACAGCCTATATCTGTTTACAGGGTTGGATGTAAAATCTCTTTCTTTTGATATCAGAATGTACCCACTTATCTTCAACCGTTTTAGAGAAAAATGTATATTTCGTCTGCTACTCTGACGAAACAGACCAATTAAATTTGGATAAAGTAGGCTACGTAACAATAATATTATGACAGATATATTTAATAATCATTTGTACCATTTATAATTATACACAAGTAATAAGCTCAATTTAAATTTGCGCCAGTAACTGTATGTCAACAAAAAGATCCATAAATGTTAATATAGGAAACAGTAAAGCAATTCAAGACGTATCAATTTGCGCAAACCAAAATTGTCTACCTTTTTTTGGTTTTGATCCTACAGCTCATTAACGAGAGCGCTGCAACTGTAAAATTTTTGATGAAGTATTTATTTTCTCGAAAACAAAAGCACATAGGTCTAGGAAGGTCTTAATAAAAGTTACTTAAAATATCATGTAGAAACTAACAAAAACATAATAATATATAGTGATCCATTTAAAATAATAAATTTACATACGCTTTTTCCATAATTAAGACACCCTGTATATTTGAAAATATTTTCTAGCTATGCATCGTAAGTAGTAAGGCTAAGTCACCATCAGACCAGTCACTCGACGTGGACACCCTGTATAAGCTGTATTTTGACAGCTAAAATCTGTCAAACTGTCATAATAATAATAATAATCCATGCCTTAGCATCCCCCAACAGCTTGCGCCAATTACAGGGGGCATCGGCTGGCCATGAGTTAAAATTATTACGCCTGCGGCTGTAGACCGACTTAAGATGTTACCTTTCCGCATTTGCCGTGGAATTTGGAAAACTACAGAAAACCAAACTCAGAAAACAAGCACCGGGGTTCGAACCCGGTACTGCCGGACTGCTAGTCAAGTGTGCAAGCCACTAAGCCACCAGCCCGACATAATTATGACAATTTGGTGATTTTACACAGGTTTTAGATGTCAAAATACAGCTTATACAGCGTGTCCACGTCGAGTGACAGGTCTGATGGTGACTTAGCCTTACTACTATCGTATAGAGACAACATTTATTTGAAACTTTTTTCCCTATACCTACTGTAAAATAAAAAAGTTATCAAAGAAACCGTGTCAACTGGGACACCCTGTATATTAAAAAATATGGGCTTGTTACTTCGGCACGTAAACTTTTCACGCATACACTTCCACTGAATATGTCCTCATAGATTCCGTGCTTTGAAACAAAGATTTTCTTTATTCACATGATCAACATTTGAGAATGTTACTTAGAGGGTAAACAACAAACAACAGATTGTACTTCCTAATTTTCAAGTTATTTTTCTTTAGTTTCATAAAAGCTAGTTTATAATTGGAAACGTTATTCTTGTGAAAGCCTGTTAAATACCTGAAAAATAGTGAAATATTCTTTCGTAGGCAAGGGGTAATTTGTTTCATATTATCTCTAGATTTAAGTCATATTGACATGTTGGTACTTCGTTTACAAGATGTCAGTAACTTATTCAGGTATGTACACGAAGTGATAGAATATTCAACTTCCTGACAACCGGATTGACCAAAATCGCTGGATGGTACTCTATCGTACATCTAATTACTTCTCTTGCTGTATGAATGGTGCATGAAAGCGATGTGCAGACTCAGGCATGCTTCAAGATATACAGTCGAATTTTTGGATGTTGTACGTTACGTCATTAACAGCGTAATTAAACACAGATATACGTAAAATATTCATCACCGCCATTTAACGTACATTAGAGAGAAATGTCAACATGACATATACGATTCATACTGGTAACGTAACGAACAAGATACAAAATTTCGACTGTACACAAAAACAAAATACATCTTGAAAATATATTAAACTGTTCGCAGATTTTCAAATTGATCTAGTGAAACATAAATGCTATATAGTTGTGATTATATTACTTCCTTCTAATGAAATTGTCGAAAATTATTTGAAATAATAACGTTGAATATCTATTATTTTCATGTTGTGATTATCTGGTTGAAATCATACTTATCTAATCCATTATTATTAATCTTAGTTAATGTTTTAGATATGGTCGGCCTTGTAAACAGCAATCTAAGACGTTACTTTATAATTAAGGTTTTTCATTTAGTTGTATATATGTATTTGTGTTTACGTTTATTGTCTTTGTACGTACTTATTAAGTCCCATGCTGAATTACTACCTTTATCCATTATAACCAGCTAGCATAAGTATTTAACAAGAAAATAAATTTCCCATTCAAATCGTAAGTTAAGATGTTAAGAAGATAATTATTGCTTTTACATTGCTAAGGGTGCATCTGTCCACCCATAGTTTGTTATCAATGCAATTTTAAAGATATTCAAGTGACACTAAAACCGTTCCTAAACGAGGTCTATTATAGCTTCCATCATTACCGTAAGTCAGTTTAGCACGTACATACATATTTAGTGTTGCATGCACGCACTACGTGTGTTGCCTTTATACGAGTGCTTATGATTTGTAGTGTATTAAAATACAAACTGCGATAAGTTTAACGTGCCCTTTTATACATTCCTGTTATTATACTCTGAAATTGAAATAGTATTTACGGCGATTTACGAGCTTGTCCAGTGTACTTACCTCTCGCTTATCGATGCAGTTAAATCTAAAAGCTTGTCATAATAACTATTAAAAAGTGTTGTAATTTAAATACATCCTTTTTCTTCGCGAGTTATTTATATGATGCCGTTGTACGATATATTATGTACTTTACACCAGGTAATATTATTTCTTTTTAGTGGTTGGAGGTAAAGTGGGATTTCATATAAGGATATACCTTGATGGTCTTATTTAGTATTCATTACATGAGCATATAAAGTTTGTATAATATGTGTATATTTACGTGTACCTACATACGAATTTATATGATTTCCATACCATAATCTTTCGAGGTACCTACAAGTAATTGACATCGGAGAAACATGAAAAAAGTAAAAAGAAAACATAACTGTAGCGGTAGATGGATGTATTATTTAAAAAGAAAGTAATAAATTCAGTTCATGCGAGTTGAATCTAATTTTGGAAACAATTACGTTTCGTTTAAGGAACAACAAATAAAAATCAAAACAACAGAAAAGGGTAGTCATTTTGCAGTAATGATAGGATAAAACAAATAATTCTTCAAGTAAACAACAAAATACAAACACTATCATACAACAGCACATGGAAATTTTTAAAATGAACCGTGGTACTAGAACCCTATAATTATAAATAGATAATAAAGAATGGTCAATGTACAAATGACAATAATGCACCTGGAAAAGCTTCTAGCGAGTTAACAATGCAAATATATCAAATAAATTTTTAATTGATAAACTACATAATTTAATGTCTATTAGTACGTTTATGCTAGAAATATAAGAGATAATATTAATAGGTCATTTCCGTTTACTGAAAAAAGAAAATGAAAATTATCTTCATCTGCAGTAAGCTCAACCGTCCGAAGGCCAGTAGATGTCATCCAAACGGGTATGCAATACACCACAGACGCGTTCACAGACAGGTTCAGTTTCTTGCTGTCAATTTGACATTATCGCTTCCTTCTATGTATTCACTATACTACTATTTATTGTTGTTCTCCTATTATTATTTTTCTTTTTAGTAATGAATATGTTCTCTCTTGAAGAAAAGAAATTCGTAGTGAAATATCATCATCGCAGGGCAGCTGAATGTTTCACACAATACGGTCTTGAGTGAGTTTTAAAGAAAAATAAATATCGCTCCTATAAGTTAAATAAAGCAAAATAAATATTTCCTAATGATAAACATGACAAATTCGACTTTTGTAAAGCACTTGTCGGACATTGCATCAATGTCAAACTTGGTTAAAAACATTGTATGCATTGATGAATCCTCTTTCATCTTGCATGGACGTCACAATCCCTCTGTTACACGCTATTGATCTAAAGATAATCAATACGTAACTTACAACGCTCACACTGAATAACCCCAAAAGATGAATGTGTGGGCAGGTCTTTTAGACCACATAATTGGCCCTTTTTTATTGAAGGCAATTTAAAGGCGGAAAGATATTTACACCTTCTACAATATACTGGGTTACCGTACATAGGAAACCTTCAAAAAGTCTGAATGCGCGATGTCTGGTTTCACCAAGACGGCCGCCCGGCTCATAATGCAGTTATCGTACGAAGATACTTAGAAAAAATCTTTGATAATCGGCTGATTGCATGCGAAACATATCAGCCGAAGCATTGGCCAATATCCGTAAAAATTTTGTTGATAGGTTAGAGTACCGTGCATTTCAGCTTGTAGATCGTGTTGAGAATTTATTGCCTTAAGTTTCCCTTTAGCCTGATTTTCCATAGAATCTTGTTCTTTCTTATATTTTAAACAATAAATCTGACTTTTTTTAAAGCAATTTATATTATTTGTGGAAGAACTTTTCTCTTTAAAAGGAATATATTTAGTACTGTTAAAAACGGCGTGAGAATATTTATCTCTTTTTAAAATTGTTTTTATTTCCATAAGAATTGCAGTTTATAGCATTGCATCACGTCATTTCGTTTATTACTGAACGCGTCTGTGGTTTATTGCATACGCTTTCGGATGACATCGACTGGTCCTAGGACGGTCGATCGTACTGTATACAGGCTGTTCCATATCACTAGAATGTAAACAATATTTTCAAGCTTTAGATTATTTCAAATTTCGGAAGAGTTAAATTTTATAACGAAATTATCGCACGCTGAACATCATCTGTATTCTAAACGAAATAACCTGCAATAATTATAATTCTAAGAAATTTTGTGCCATTATTTAGTCTCACAAAAATTGTATACAGGATGCGGTAAAACTCAAGTACATATTTTTGTCGTTGTACTTAAATAGAACACTCTGTTTTTTTTTAATTAAAAAAAGAATGACACTTTACATATTTTTACTTTGACTAACCTTTTCATATTTCTAAAATGTCTAATTTTTTAGGTAGATATTGCCGATAACATTTTGCTGCGCTATCAATTCCCACATAGTCGAACGGCCGAACTACAAAAAAAGGTGGTGGTACTAAAGATATTTTAATTAAGAGTACAGAATGAGTGAAAAGCCAGGATATAGATAATAGGATTATAGAATTAATAAGAATAAAGAGAAAAAAACGTCAAATCAACAAAGACATGGAAGGATAAGAAAAGCAAACGTGAGGGGTAAACCGCAGAAAAAACTGGTACATTAATTCCTAAGATTATTACTAATTCCGCAAGTTACTCACTAATTACACTATTTTATAATAAATCCCTAGTAATTACCCTAATCTTAGTAACTCCTAATCTACTTTCCCATTAATTTACCAAATCAATTGTATCACTAGATCACAAAATATTGCAGAATAAGTCAAGGTTAATTCAAGAATTTTGCACTTGGGAATACTTGTCCGGACCTTTTCTTTTACTTTTCTACCACACCCCAAATTTTTGTTTACTTCTTCAGATTTCAAATAATAATCTACACAAAGTTTGCTTTTACTTGATACTACACAAACCCTAACTTTCGAAAATATTTCGAAATATTTTTTCCACCCTCGTTTCCACTCTCCTGCCCAACTATTCGTATATTTCATTTTAATTATTCTATTTTAATTTCTACAAATTTTAATCGCATTCAATAACCTATAGACCATACTTCTGTCCAAATTACGTTTTTATATTTTTTAAAGACCCCTCGCTTTAAACTTATCTCAATTCTACAACAATGCTACTTCGTTTTATAGATTTTTTTCTAAAAAAGTTACAGTCGCTATCTTGTGATGTGGCCTTTACAGCATGCCAAATTTTCAGTTGCTTGGTCAAAGTGCTCGAAAGACAAAACTTCTAGCTATTCTTAAGCACTGGCAGATATGTGATATATAAGTAATCAAAAATTCGTGTCCTTCTACTGAGAAACAAGGGCAAGAAATTCTGTTATTTTTAGGCGCATTTTTTCTAAATATCGAAAACAGTTACATTTTCGATTGTCTTGCAAAAATGCTAACGGTATATTAACGTCTTAAAACCAGCCATGACATAAAATGATCTTCGTAATTATCTGTATATCTGTTAGTTTTGACTCTGATTTATTTTGTTAAAACTTTCACAACCATTATATTTTTTAAAACATAACATATAAACCTCTTTCATTCAAAAACATAAAACGTCATTAAATGAATTATGTTTGTGGATGAATATATATTAAACAATAAATAGATTTCATAGATTAATTTAAACACGAAACCTGCCTAAGGAACCTTGTAAGATTCGATTTATAAATTGTATTAAAACAGTATTTTGCACTCAACTCACTCAATTTACGAAAATAATCTTAAATCTTGTGACCTTGCTATTTTTCTTTCTACCCTATTAAGTCAGCTTTATTCCAGATATGATGTATTTTCAGTCTTTCGTCGCAGCCACCTCTGTCTAAGTGCTCGATGGGCCATTTCTTACGCTTCACTTAACGTGCTGGAGGAAAATACTCCTTCTTCTCCCTTAAATTTCGATTTATTACATAAATCGTTGTATTCTCGTCGCGAAAATGTACATCCCCGATTGCTTTCTTTCAGTATACTACGCCTCATGTGTTATGCTGGAAGTAAATCACTGCTAAACGTATGATTCAGAATAAAAAATAATGCGAGCTGAGTCAGAAAGTGTCAATTTTATTTAATATGTTAGGGTGACTTCAAGGTTAAAGATACGTTTCTGGACAGAATTTCTAGGCAGTGCTACCGAGCCTATTGAGTCATCTTTATTATGTTGCTACGCTGAAGAGATACTAAAGAACACATGTTATTTTTAACTGTTAGTCTTAAGGAGTTTGGCGAAATTGCAATTCTTAAACACGTTGAGTTTTCAAGTTTATGGTTCTAGTAAATTTGTAAGAAACTCATACACATATGTTTCATTTGGAATAATGGAAATTTGGCGCAAAAAAATTAATTTGCACACAAAACCTGAACAACATGCGAATAAGGGTTAGTTAATGAAGATTCGTCGTACTGCTTGTCCAAGAAGGCTAATAAGCCAAGGAGGTCCAGTTAAAGTCTAACATTTTTTAGCATACTAGCCGCAACGAGCCAGACCTGAAAATGACCTTCAGGTCATTGTGACCTCCATAATCAATGCTCGAAACTTAGCCTGCTTTGAGAGAAACCAAAGCCCAGGCTAGCTAACACCAACAGATTTCTAATTTTTCATTAAATATTCCATTATTAGAATACATCTAGATAAGTATAATGTACGATTATATTGTTGCTTTCCAATCCCAGACGAGGCGAAAATTCATTAAAATTACCCCAGTATCAATTACTTAATGGGTGACTAGCAGCGCAGACGTATCATTTATTTCCATAATTCTGTTAACGTCGTGTCTGTACCATCTTCCCTTACGTATATGCTTCTTACACTCCACTATTCGCATTCTACGTAGTGTTACTTTCACAAATTCCAATAATCGCAATACCATTGATGCATTCTGGAAGATTACATTTTAATTCTGCTCAGTATGACCAACTGCACCCACTGTACTCTACGGAAACTCTGTTGTCGGTGGTGAAACTGGTGGGAGGTAATTGATCGAACGAAGGGTTCAGATAAATCCATTATCAAGGCTGACTTGATTAAGAAATAAATCATCACGTAAGTATTATTAAGGGGGTGACGGCATTCCGTACGGTAACTAGATCTCATCGCGATGAAGTGAATTAAGAAACTCGCCCCCTTCCCCGCACGTCAGTATTTAAAATGCAACTTTTCAGTGCATCATTCGAACAACAAGATATGCGCCATCTATCGCAACTTCAAGTAATGAAAGATTTTTTAATTAAGTTTTCATTACCCGGGGATGAATTAGACGCATAAGAAGCGAGCAGGAGGAGCAAAAAAAGGAGCTCGACTCGGATTGTATCGAGGTTCAGGGTTGCATCGAAAAATTCTAATAAATATTCATAAGTTGGCGCTGACGTGGACTAATTTCTTGCCTTAATTAATTGCCTTAAGCTAATTAATTATCCAAACAGGTGTCCTATACCAGTTCTGTTCAACATGAAATTGATGAAGGCGGAAAAACTTGTAATAGCAATTTATTTTTTACTATTTAGCAGAAGGAACAGCGATGTAACAAAAAAATATAAAAATAAAAACTAAAATGTTATCTCGAACTTATCAACGAATAAACGACGGCTTCTGTTCCATATACCGTAGTTTTTTAATTAAGATACATATTTCTTATATCGCCTGAAGAATAGGTTTGTTTCCAAACTATTTTGGAACAGTTTAAGTAAATGTTATCTATGATAATGTCCAAAAAAGAATCTGGGGCAGTCAAGTTAACTGTACTAGATATCCAAGTAGCAACATATTTACCATAATCAATCTCGAAGTTTGAAGATGCTTTTCCTTAAAATTAATACCTCAACTCAAATGCGCAGGTATCTACTATTCTAACCGTTTAGTATTTGATGATCTCTTTGTGTAGTACTGTAACTAAAAATAATAAATAAATTAATACGGCAGGTCAGAAGAAACTTTTATTTTTAGAACTAAAAAATTCAGTGTGCTGCTACTCCTTTCTCCATTGGGTTGATGCGTATGTACCGTTCAATGACTACAGAAACTCAATGACATTTAAATGATGATCATCTATGTATACAGTGTGGTCATAAAGTTTGGAACCAAGCTTATAACCGCATTATTTTACATTTTTAGGAAAAATGCTCGGACAGGTAAATTTTCTTTTTTAAAACTCCATCTTTTGACATACAATTTTTTTCTATGACGTCATTGGTTTTTAGAGTGATGACGTCATCAACCCTTTTTTAAATGGCAACCATATTATTTTTTTATCGTTTTTGGTAGATCTTTATATCCCCCAAATAGTGATATAAAACAATTGGTACGTTGCATCACAATTTTTTTTAAATAATATAAATTTAGAAAAGAAATAAGAAAATTTTATTTTTGTACAAAATTAAAATTAAATTAAAAAAAATACATGTGAACTTAAATTTATTGCAACAGTTAACATAAATTTTCAAAATGGACCCCACCCACCAACTGACACTATCCCAGCCGAGTGTAAACACTTCGTATACTCGCCTCAATTATGTCTGGGGATATTTGTGTAATTTCTACGCGAATTCGTTGTTTTAAAACTTCTAAATTGTCGGTTTGTTAAAATACATTTTCGATTTCAGATAACCCCACAAAAAAAGTTTAACGGAGTCAGATCAGGAGAACGAGGTGGCCATTCTATGGCGCCTCTCCGTCCAATCCATTTATTAGGAAATATTTCGTCAAGATAGTGGCGAACCTCTACACCATAATGGGGAGGTGCCCCATCTTGTTGAAACCAAGTATTAGGATGGGGTACATCACCATCCTCGTGATTTGGGAAAATAACAGCGAGCGCTGGAACCAGTTTAAATTCTAAATATTGCACAGCAGTCAAATTTCCGTCAAAAAAATATAGTCCTAAAATGCGTCGTCCAATCATTCCAACCCATATGTTAACTTTTCCTCTGGGCTGAGTATGACACGCTTGAGTCCAATGCGAATTGGTCTACGACCAATATCTGCAATTATGGCGGTGAACAGATCCATTTAGGCAGAACGTAGCTTCATCAGAGAACACGATGTTTTTCAAGAAATTTGCATTTTGGTCACAACGTAACATTACGTCTTCACAAAACTACAGTCGACGATCTTCGTCATCCTCATGTAATTCCTGTACAAGTTGAACTTTGTAAGGATGATAGTGTTCTTTTTAAAATAAGTTGACGACAAATGAGTGAGCTACCTGATTGGCTAACGCAAGTTGTCTGGTGGAAACATGATGCCTTTCTTCTGCTTCTAGAAGCATTTTTCATTTCACATCTTCTCCTATTTGAGGTCTACCTTGCCGTCGTCGATCTTTTACGGATTCAGTTTGGAATTGGCAATTGGAGGTCTATCAGGATGTTCATGGTTAAACAATTCGCATGCTTCTGCATGCGTTCTTTGTCTGTCCCCATACCCAACCATAATTAAAATTTCAATTCTTTCTCGCTCAGATAAATGTGCCATTTATATTAGCAAAAATGAACAATTTTTACGCAATGTCTAACAAATTTAACGTCAAAAATAGAAGTAAATAATTCAACAATGTTGTCGCCAGAGAAACAATTTCAAAATATTAGTTTTCTACATAATTTGTATAAAAAGAAGAAAGAATGTCATAAAGAAATATCTTGCAAAAAAGTGCGTGTTTTTGTTTTCGTAAATTTTTTGCATAGTAACAAGAGTACATGTGCTTTTTACGTCCGCTTTGTTTGTTGGTTGTTTTTTTCTGTTGTTTTGATCTGGAGCAAATAACGCAGATTACTATTGATCCCAAAGCATTTACACTCGGCTGGGACAGTGTCAGTTGGTTGGTGGGGTCCATTCTCAAAATTTACGGTAACTGTTACAATAAATTTAACTTCAGATGTATTTTTTTAATATAATTTTAATTTTGTACAAAAATAAAATTTTCTTATTTTTTTTCTAAATTTATATTATTTAAAAAAAATTGTGATGCAACATACCAATTGTTTTGTATCACTATTTGGAGGATATAAAGATCTACCAAAAACGATAAAAAATAATATGGTTGCCATTAAAAAAAACGTTTGACGACGTCATCACTCTAAAAACCAATGACGTCATAGAAAAAAATTGTATGTCAAAAGATGGCGTTTTAAAAAAGAGAATTTACCTGTCCGAGCGTTTTTCCTACAAATGTAAAATAATGCGGTTATAAGGTTGGTTCCAAACTTTATGACCACACTGTATAATGTTTCCCATGGATGACAATTCACTACACACACTTCAAAATTTGAAATTTTGAAAAATTGTTCCAAATTGCTTTAGATTTGTTCACTATTTTTTCTGAGTTTTGAACAATAATAGTAACAAATATATTAAAGGAGATTGGGATTAATTAATTAATGAGGCAGCATGCCAACATAGCATTCCTATTAAGCTCTTCCGAATAATAAATAAACAAATTGCTCAACACGCTTAACGTTTTCCGTTTAGTACGACCAAAACGAAACGTTTGTCAACTATATCTACTGATCGTACCGTCTGTAACGATCAGTAGTTGATTCGACGGTTTAAAGCGGTCTACAGACGAAACTGTCGGCTGTACAATGTGTTGTAACATCGTAGTTGGTTCGACACATTGAGCACATCGGTTGCAATAACTTCATGTGTCCTTCAACCAGCAAAAATTGTTGCAATTCGTGAGGTTGGAGCCCTATTTAAGGAGACATACTTAACGTCAGCCATAATGGTGACTGAAATTTCGAACTTCAAAAAAACGGCATATTTCCTCTTCAAAGGCTTCTCAACTCTAGCAACTACGCAGCAGCTGAAACTACCCATCATGTGGCCGCCCTTTGAAAACGAAAAGGGGCAGACGCCGTATAGGAAGCACTACAAATACTATCACAAAAATTATCGTTACTCCTACCTGTTCCTCACGATTTCAATCATGAAGATGGCGCACAAAAAAGCAAGAAATGTTATGGATTCGCAATAGGCGCTGCCTGAACATCTTTTATGGAGACACCGAAAGAATGATGTAACTGCAAGCTATGGGATAGTCAACCTCTAAAAGACAATAACTTCGAGTTAGATGAACAAAATAGCTCTGGATGTAAATACACTATTGCCGATTTGGAAGAAGGTAGTTGGTCTCAGTAAACTCCAAGAGATACCTTCTTCTAGCAATAACCGTGTAAACCTGGAAGTGACGGCTAAATGAATAGAAAAATGCCAAAAATATTTCTACTGGCTCAACAAAGAGGACATCCACAAAAATTTTATTTTAAATTCTCTTAAGTTGTTTTTTTATTCAGATTTCATTAAATTAGCGGATCTTGTCTAATACATTATGAAGGTATATGACCACTAGTTGCGTACATATAAGTGCACTTAGAGGACAGCAGGACATGTTCAAACACTAGCTACTCTACTTTTCCGGATCTTCTCCTAATTAAATGAATTCTACATGATCGTAATATTTCAGATGCGAAAGCGTACAGTGTCAACTTCTATATCTTTATGGACAAACATGTATGTTGAGATTATAGTTTGCTTACTGGCCCGTTAGTATATGTTTAGAAGTAATACAAAATTATTAATAATTGAAAATAGAAAATATCTAAATTACGATTAATTTAAGCTGAGGAAACATGATACTAGCTACACCATCGAATCAAAAATCAGAATGCAGCCGACTCTATTGGCACCAATACATCCTGTTTTTACATCGCGTAATGTTACTGCACTTCAATGCAGACATGTCACTGGAAATAAATATTTCATGCATCGCTATGCAAAAACTCAATTAACGAGGACATTAAATGATAAATATCAGTATAACCATTGATTGTTTTTGTATGTATCAGTTCCTCTAATCTTTTAAATGTTGTATTGTATGAATATTTAGTGACATTAGAGTTTAACATTACGTATTCATATACAAATTCTATCCGTAGCATCAACAGAACATGATTTCAATGACCTTTTATCTAGATAGAAATAAGATTATGAAATTGATACAAGGCATTTCACGTACGAGTTTTAAATAGATATTGCATCCCAATGAATGACAATCAGATATTCAGGTATATGTAGCAATAGTATGTGTAATACGTTCTTAGCAGGAGGAAAACGTCAACGTGGTATTAGTAATAAATAGTCATTGAATTCTTAAGGAAATTGTGCATGTATGTATTATACTATACAAAATAAATATACCAGTAGAATGTTTCCTATTTTATCCTTTAAATTCTTCATCATATTCATAACACTTTCCATAAAACTTCCAGAAAATATTGGAAAAACATTTTGTCAAACTGCCGGTTTTTTAACTGAATAATACTGTATCTAAAGTTGCAGTAAGCTGCAAGAATTGTCTGAACAAAATTAGAGAGTGTAAATGAAGTGGCTTATTTGCTGTACTACAACAGTCTTTCTAAAATGTGGTCCGCGAAACCCTGAGGTTCTATAGTGGTCACTCGGGGATTCACCCAAATGTAATTTTAATTTTTAACAATTATTCTCCACACTAATTTGGATCAGAGAGGCTCTTCTACCAAGAAACACAATTCGAATTAACAACTATATTCTATTCTTCTTCATTTAGATATGGTGAAGTACGTAACATTGATTGGCTTTATAGTTTTTTTGGACAGTCCCAGAACTAAGCTTACCAAAATCTGAGGAGACAATTTTGAACATAGTTGCTTCGTTTAACAAAGAAGCTACAAGCATATTTTATTCTAATCTTCAGATAGTTATGGAAAAAATCAGAGTTAAGCCAGCGAGAGTTTTTAACATGGACAAAACTGGCATAGCAATAGAGCAAAATAAGTGTCCTAATGTTCAAAAAGCGGAAAGACTATAACAGCTGTCTTCGTTAGGAGTGCAGCAAGTTATTACATACCTGCACAGAAAAATCACATCCATATGGAATCACTTTCGTCACATACATTAGAACACCTTCAGCTGCTAGATTAACTTCTTTGAGATCTCTGAAGGACGCACATTGCAGACTTGCCAAAATAGAGAAAATCATTTTAGGCTTTTGTACTTCAGGGATCTATCCATTTCATTTAGATAAGTTGAGAAAATAGTAGAAGCTGGCTTTGATATATAGGCCCCGATATCATCTAAGTTAAAACGTGCTGTTACAATGCCTAATGCTGAACCAAATTCACCACAAAATTGTCAAGAACCTCAGCCAAGCATATGTAAAAGCAATAATCCTTTTTGACTTTTGCTTGAATTCCAGAAAGAACTATCAGTAAAAAATCAAAGAAAATATCAAAAAGGAAAGCCATTACAGAGAAACCAAACAACAAATGAAACGACAATCAACACCTGTCTCATCTGCAGACTCTTCAGAAGATGATTTATCTGGTTATGAAACAATTATTATTATTGCAAATTAGACGATGCAGAATTATGATGTTCATGCATATTATATTCATCTTGGAATCGTGCAGAGTGTAACAGCTAACACCTCGCACAATTATAAATAAATGCGATTTTTGTTTAAATTAGTACAACCCTACATCATGCTTCACAATACCATTTACTCCTATTATATCATAGTTTAGCAATAAGCATATATTTAAAACATACTTGTCATCATTTAGCCATAAAACTATGTACAAAACTGTGTGCCATCCTTTAGCAACAACAATGTTTTTAAGTTTAATAACTTTCTCTGTTACATATTTTGGGATGACCCCATGTGTGCATCATTATCAACGCGTTGCCTAGGATTACTAGAAATTGTGGATAATTATGCGCGATTACACTTACTGACTTTTTATATAGATATTTTTTAATAACATAAAGTTTCTCAGGCGTTTTAATGTACAATACATATATCAAAAATACAACAATTACCGCATTTTGGTGTGTTATGGAATTTAATGTATTTTTCTCAGCAATAATTTTTGCGTAGTTTTTAGTTTAGTTATGTCACTCTTCCTTAATTGTCACTTGATGTGTGGTAAAATATAAATTGATTCAGTTTTTCAGTTTTTATTCCAAGCTTTTGCCTATGGATAAACTTTATTGAGGCTTTAAAAGTTTTAAAACCTTGAACTTCTGGGTAGTTTTTTTTTTTTATTTTACATTTAAACTTAATTTAAACTTAAAAGGTAGCTATTATTTTTTGTGCTAAAACCGTCTTGAATGTAAAGGATTAGAACTTTTTCTACCAATACTCTTCTACATTTTTCATATATAATGATTACAAGGTGACCCATCAAAATATAATATAATATAATAAGATAACGGAAAACGTTTATTTAACAATTAATGCCTTTCTTGCAGAAAGATACAGAAATAAATGAAAGGTTTTGCATTTTACATAAATTTTACACTAGACAAAACGTTAATTCTAAAAAGCGTAATGCAAATATACTTGGAAAGATTGAAATAAAGCAATTACATACACAGCATAACCATAGGCACAGTAAAAATTCATGTCAGCATAGTAAATGCCCGAATTGAACACCACCAACTTCTACATAACAGAGTAAATGATCACTGTACAAATAATCCAGAGCTGACGTTTTGAGCAGAATATGTTGAATGTTAAGTAAACTTTTCTCCCCGTCATTGTCCACGGTTTGAGTAAATATTAGCAAGTATGGTGTCCCCCTACAAAACGAATTTGATGTTCTACAATTTTTTTTTCAAAAAGCCACCGTTTCAGTGATACTTTATTATTTTAATCTGTTTCGTTTTCGATGGGTCACCCGTATGTAAAAGATTTCCACTGACAATATTTAAATAGTGTATTAAACTGAAACACCTAAAATCTATTTATTATACATATACCACTCCGTCTCCCTGTAAATGTATATTAAAGCAAATTGCTCAATAGGTAAAAAATCAAAGCCACATCTTCTGCCAGTTGAACAATAGTGTTAGCCTCTTTGTACCACTGTAGAACAGGAAATGCGATTTGTCAAACTCGAGACAGCTAAGAAACAATTTCACAATTTACTGTATAGACCACATTTTATACATAATTTTTCTGTTTAATGCCAGACATCTTAGTTTTAGGTCAATAAAACAGTAATAAATTGATTCATTTCTGTTTTATCGACCTAAAGGAAAGATATTCGGGATTAAAAAGATACGTACTTGCAGGTCATAATAATTATATATTCATTACAATTGCTGTATACAAGTATCCGCCCACATATATCAAACAAATTGACTACTGAAACACCTCACAAACTTCTTAATGTTCATTCTACGACTCCGCAACATGGTGATAATAATTTGTTCTTTTAAATTGGTGATCGGTGTCTGTTCGTCTCACTTTAACTACCGTCGCGTCATAATCCATATGGTAATCATAAACGCGAAGATTTACTATTATTTTATATGACCGTAAAATACGATATTCTGGTAATTGGACACCGGGAGGAAGTTAAAGTTATGAATATATTATTCATATTTTGTCTGCGCCGTGGTAGCCCGTTCACAAGTTCGTCGTTAGTTATTCTTGGGGTCCGAAAATAATTCCCCACTGGTTGAAAATAAACCTTCCTGTTATTAATGCTAGATAGTTAACTACATACAGACACATATCCAACTATTATAAAAGAGGACTACTAAGTATTAGACATATATACTTCCTTCTCTTAGATTCTTTAAGTTTTATATTGAATAGTTTCATTTTCAAATTATATTTTAAAATTGTAATACAATAAGTGAAAAAACGATTCGTATTTCTCAAAACATTGTAACCATAATACGCATAATACATCACGTTTTTACCTTTGAGATTAACCTCGGATTGATCCACGCAGTTTTGACATCGTTATCCAACAGTTTGTAGCAAGCCTTCGAGATAAGCTGAGGTCCGTCGACCGCAACTGAGGAAGGGTGGGTTCTCGACGAGACTTGTGAATGCTGTTGGAGCTGGAGCTGCTGTTGCTGTTCCCTGATGGTATGCGAGGACCTAGAAAGATATTAAATTGCCTTGAATTAATATTACGACTGCTTGACGTCGGGTGATGCGAATTTGTCAAGTATTTTAATGCGATCCGGGCAAGTTGGACGTTAAGGGGGCCAGTTTTATGATTGATGTGAATGGTGGCGAAGTCAAAGACGAACGTTTAATAATATTAATGTTTACGTTAGATGAATTGGAATTGGATACGGGAAGAAATGTTTCCTTTAATTTATCAAAATTCGTGAATCATCTCTTCATAAAAAATGTATAAGTTCTAGAAACACACGCATAGAAGTGTAGGACTGTTAAGGAATTGAATAAAATGAGTGATTTGGTTGTAAAAATATTACATTTACTTTACTTTGTATAGCGTAGTCTTCTAGCCTTTCTTCGACAGCGTTAAATTTTGCTATAATTTAAACGTTGACATAATTGGAAGCTACATTTAATGTATCAATTGTAATACAATTGAAGAACTCTAAACATATGCTGCAATAACGGAAATTTGTAAAATATTTACTTTTTATTTCTATAGTTTAGATGCTTCGCTATAGTAAAGGAAATTTACCAATTTGTAGAGACAATTAAGTTAAAGAGTTTCAGGAAAGTAGATAGAATTGTTATCAACTCATATGTGCTTGGATTTGTTTTATTATCTTCTATCTATCTCGATGTTTCTATTAACAAAATAATCAACACCTCTACCAGTGACCATGAAATGGTATTTACTGCCATTCAATAAACACTTCTGCGTAATTTGTAGTGTTGTATCATTCACATCGTGGGCGATATTTCGAGCATTATCGAGTAGCTCGCCATACGTATGAAAGGACGCTTAAATTGCAAATTAGAATGCAGTCGTGTCTTGTATAAATATCTCACTATCGGTGAGCACGCTTATCAGCCCAACGATGAAGCAAGTGACCGAATTTTTTGTAACAGGCGTACGCTGCTGGCATGTGCATCAGATTTGCCACGCTTAGTAATCTGTATACATTAACTATGTGATTTTATATTTTTTACTTTAAATATGAACATTGAACGTCACCTCAAAATGTATTATACTTATTACATATTCAGTACAGGAAAATAATAATAAATAATAATAATAAATAATAATAATAAATAATAATAATTACAATACAATACAATAATAATAATTCAAGTGTTCTAACGTTAACAACACAAGTTATAATGAGGTTAGAAAATTTGACACCAAGAAAAGTAAAGCTTTATTTTTTTGCTATTAATGGTCCGACACCTAACAGTATAAGGATGTGTAGTTTAAATAAATAATGGTTTGCTATCAATTTTCTTAGGACAGAATAGTTTTTCAATGATATCGAAGGCTTCCACGGTCTGAGTCTCTGCTATGAGGGCTTCCGGGTTTTGATCGCGTCATAGTAAAGTACATATATATACAATACAAAATAAAATAAAGCAAAATGAAAAGAAAAAAATACAAAAAATATACATATATACAACTTACTCAAACACGACGTTTCGCCACTAATGTAAGTGGCTTCTTCAGGAGCAAAACTTGGTGAGGGGCGCCAGAAGGTCACGGTGACTCGACGTGTCAACCACGCTAGAGGCGAAAACCTTCTCACAAGGAGAGGTGGACGTGCGGGTGTATATACACCACTGTGCAGGGAAACGGAACGGTGAGCGCGAGGTAACGATGCGGAACAGTGAGCACGGGTCGAAGAAGCGGAAAGGACGGGTTTCCAAATACTGGAGAGTGGGTAACCAATATCACGATTGAGATTTTGGGGATGCCTCTGGATCTCGATAGCTTCCCTTACCTTTCGTGGAAAATAGCGATGAGACTTGCTCACAACAGATACCTGATCAAACCAAATTTTATGGCCCGTATCAATAAAGTGTTCGGGTAAGGCTCAGTGTGTTGAGGAACGTGACTTAACATACCGTTGGTGTTCTTTGATTTTAGTTTGAATAGAACGTCCAGTTTCGCCAATGTACATTGAGCGACAGTCACAGGGAATTTTGTAAATTCCTTTATGCAGCAGGGCGAGTGTCCTTGGGCGAAGGAAGAATTTGGGAGATCTTGTTTAAAGGTTTAAAGATGGGTTGGATATTTTGCGATCAAACCCCGGAAGCCCTCATAACAGAATAGTTTTTAATGTAAAACCAGTTTATTTGTGATAAAATGAAGTATCAACGATGAGGTTGTTTTGCTACATAAATAATTCACATCATATTTAAGATTATGCAATATGTTTCAAATTATGTGAGGGGGCAGGTCTTCCAAATTTAATTTAAAATTGTCTGTTGCAGTTTGCCTGTAATCAGATGTTTTTCTGTATTAAATTTGTGCTCTGCTCTCTAAAAAATGCTTGTAGACGTTTAAAAGGCTATCTGTTCAATGAAAATCCAGATCAGGTGTCGAATTTTGAAAGAACAGGAGGTTATTTTCAATTACTGCTACAAGTATTAATATTTGTATTAATATTCTTGATAGGGCAGCCCAGACTTTGGGATTATACACTGACCCCTCACCCTCCCCTACACTCATTAACTCGAAATTTTGAAAGTTGTTTCAGATTGCACTGAATTAATGTTGTTGTCATGCAGATAAGTTTGCAATTGACGTTTCATAAATCATTCTGGCATCATGCTTAGTGAAGGGCTATAAACACTTTTTAGAGAATTTTGAAAAAAAAAGAAGCTAACAATATGAGTGAAACGTCAAGTACAAACCCACCTATGCGATAACACACGAAAGATTGCAACGCAGTAAACAAAAACCGTGAAAACCTATGCTCAACTATTGTTTCAGGTTGTTTTACATTGTTCCAGGTTTTTTCTTTTTAAAATTCTTGAAAGCAAAAAAGAAAAACATTTTTTCAGTGGACTCTCTTTTAACAAATTTACAATTTTGAAAGTTGCTTTCGAAACATCGATCACCTCCCCGTCCTTCCCTCCCCCGGCTCCTTACTTCTTTCTTGAAATGGAACTTTTGACGGTTGTTTTAACTTGTTTCAAAGTTTTAGCCTTTACATACTTTGTAAAATAATTGACAACAGTTGGTGACAACCCTACTTTTCCATTCAACATTCAAAATTTTGAAAATTGTTTAAATTTGTTTTATATTGTTTCAAGGTTTTCCAGTTGCCTTCATACATATTTCGTAAAATAATTGAGAAGAGCGAAATGCCGGATTTGAATTTTAATCGCAATTTATGAACGAAGCAATTACTTCATAGGAATTCTGCTCTAGGTCTGCTCAATGTAGACCTAACCTAGAATAACGTGGACCGATTTTGAACATTAATCGAATTGCTGCTTGGCAATAGATGACAGAAATTAAAGAAAAAGCAAATGTGTGCAATATAGAAGCAGTAAAGACAAATGAAAATGCGTAATCAATAAAATTTACTAATTGTTTACTAGGATTACCCCAACTTACACCAAGAATGAACTTCCTGTGGAAATTATTTCACCTATTATCCCACGAAATTTATGTATAATAAATGCGTCATGACAGCACAAACTTATACCTCGTATACATACATATAACACCGCCATTAATATTTCACACGTATCGTTTGATTGCGTGTCTTTTCTCGTATACGTCTAGTTGGTTGTAATTAAAACCACTCATTAATATGTCAAGAAAAAGCTTAGGAACAAATGATTTTTTAAACACGAGTTTCTGATAGCTATGAAGTGCTTTGATTTCCATGTTGATTAGAACAAAATTACTATGTAAATTAGTAGCAATAGTAATAATCCTAAAGAATAAATGTAGAAAATAATGCATTCTTGAAGGTGACTGACTGCTTCTTATTTGAATGAAAATGACACGCCCTAACGTCAGGTATCCCCATCCAATATTAAATGTTAGCATATAATAATTGTTGGTCTATGCTGTGCTGGCTTACATGTTCACTTCATCGCACTAAAAAGGTAAAAAATATTTACGAAAATATAACTTTTCCTCTGCAGCATGTCTAGCATTTTTTTTCGCTAACCTCTTCAATTAAATCGACGGCAACTTTACCTGCTGTGTCATCCTTTATTTCGCATTCTCCTCCCTTATCGCACTTTTCGTGCCGTACCTAGCCCGTTAAATTGTGTTTACCTATGCACCGACGTCTGATCTTAAATTTTTAATTAAAAATTTGCTTGTACCTCTACAGTAAACACATACGATGTACGACCTGCAAATGTAACATACAAAATTCTCTTTCTTCGTCAGCAACATTATTTTATTTCTTTGATCTTAGTCTCTGTTATTATTCATATATTCTGTTTGTATCGTTTAAGTTGGACAATTTTGTTGAATAGTTAAGTTAAACCGTTAAATGCGGCTTCACGTATGCGTATGTACGTTTGTTTGTGAAATATTTTGTAAGGTTTTTAAAGTATTATCTCATAACCACCACCACCATTTCAAATTCAAGTTGTGACGAGGAGTTTTCGTGTTTTAGTCACGTTTCCTTTACTGTGTAATAAACACATGGTGGACAGTATATATTTTCTACAAATTCACATGTGTAAAGTTAAAAATCTGTGTTGATATATGATTTCTACAACAAATTTTAATAATTAAACACAAATACATTATTTCGAAACAACAGATTAAAGAGCAGCACATAAAATTGAATCCTATAATAACATAACGTACTATTCTACTACTACCTCTGGTAGGTACTTGAACTAGAGCCATTTTTGCACTAGTAGTATTCAAAATCAAAATTGTGTCGTTTATCTTCAGAGTGCTTAGACAAAGTAGTTTCACTGATGATGTTATGTGTAGCAATGATGATTGGAGAGATTGTAACAAATGCTATATCGGTCAAACTAAAAAATATTTAAAGAAACGACGTTTCACTCAAGAATGTAACATGCCTTTGAAATTTAATGCCTAAAAGGTCCATACTACCCTCTTCGTTGTAACTGCCGGTAGCCAACAATGCGACTCTCCCACGTGCCCATCGCTTAAATCCCCAAGAGTCTATTTTACCTCTAGGATATGAAATCCTAGTCAGTAGAAGAGGAGCTGTACCAATCAGAAAAGGTACGCTATTTTCAACAAATCCAGAAGCCAGGGAGATCCAAAAAGTAACTCCTAGCAGGCCAACAATTGAAAATCGGCTGTAAGGAAGAACACAGCCAAGAGAGATAGATTAAGTCTCCTAATTTCTCTAACCGCCCAGCCAGAGGAAGAAGTTATGAAAATATACAACCTCGTGTACTTTATGTATGATATAAAATCGTGGATATTTCTGCATCATGTTGTGCAGCGCAGCAGTGATCCAGGTTACTACAGTGATCATGATACATTAGCGCTACTAATGGTTAGGGAGAAAATGTCAGAAACAAAAGCTGGCGAGGGTTGGTGCGAAAGTAATTCTTAGTGATACATCTTTCAGCAAGTCCTTTGTCACACAACCACATCATCACATCATTGGTCTGTTTTGATTCAGAAATGGTCAAGACAGATTTGATAGAATCGTTCTCCAAAGCTGAGTCACAGATAAATGGAGTAACTAACAGATGGTTAAGAATATCCTACCAAAAGGTTTAGCTCATCTCCTAGACTCAATTCTTAGAAGTGTTGGAGGCGTGTTAGATGTCCTGTCTATCTCGCAAAGGATTAACTGAGTGTCTAATCATTGCCGCAATTTTTTGAAATCCATACGTAATTGTGAATTTGAAAAATTAATTTAGACGCATTAAAAAGTAAATTTATCCATAATCAGACATTACTAAAGACATCACATCTCAAGTCAATTTGGAAAACTTCAAAAATTTAAGTTTCAAGATACTAGTTTTATACATTATTATGCTGTTCATAATCCATAATGGATTGAATATCAAAATTTTCAAAATCCATGGTTTGCCTGCCAAAGGGGGCAGCCGACATTCATTTGTTCAAAAATTAAATTTTTGCGTTGCAAATATTTTAAAACAACATTTTCTGCTTGATGTTTATTCAATTTTTTTTCGTTTTTTTACCATGCTAATGTATTTTGCATATACATTCTGGCACTACGATTTCTTCTAATGAAAATATTAATGTTCAAAGTTTGCCTTTGTTTATCTTATCAACTATAGAAATTGGGTATAGGAAGTTTGATATTAGATAGAGATGCTGAGATTTCTGTACACGAAAATGTTATCATACCATATATGTACAGAATATGCTATTTAAGAAAATGAAATATTGTTCATTGCATGAAACTGCGTAAACATTCGATTCAGATGAAATGTAGTGCCACAAAACTAAAATACTAGTAATAAAAAAATCTTTTTGCGAAATGACTGGCATTCTTTAAGAAAACAAACGTAAGTAGACATGTTTAAATAAGTAGCATTTTTCAGGTTGTGCTCCTATAGGCCATCTATAGCATTCAGAAACTATATTTTCCATAAAGTCCATTTTGTGGTGAGAATGGAAAACCTACAGATAGAACTCAGACCCCGTATGTGAAGACAATTTTGTAGTCAATTGTAGACAATTTGTTAGTCAACGATTTTCATTAATTTTATTTATGGAGCATATCTAAATAGTTCAATGTAAATAGCTTTCTAAAATAAATACAAAAGAAAACAGATCAGAAAATATACTTTCACACTTCAAAATACACTCCAAACCATAAATTTTATTTACGAAAAGCTATACATTTTATGCTGACGCAACAGCGCAAACAGATACCGTATGAATGAAATAATGACATCAATTATACGAATGACTTATTATATCGACTGAAACTCATCAGATTAATTAAAATGATTAATAGTATGACCCAGAGAAATAAAAAACAACCAAATTCATCATACGCTGCGTAAGTACCGTAAGCTTATATTACACGAAGGACAGGATCTCATATAGCAACTAAACTGGGCAAGCACTTGGATGGTACGTCCTATAATTGTATGTATAATTAGTAGGAAATATTTAAAGGAATACCCCTATTATCCTGTCAACTATAATAGGATAAGAAAGATTAAGATGCCGACATATTATAAAATTAGTCATAGGAAATTACAGGGTGCAACGTACAATTGGGAATTATGGCACCACACCCTATTCTCATCTCGGATTTATTTAAACTCGTTAATGGAACATATGGGATATATCATCGATCTTCTTTGTTTTTTGAAGTGGATGTTCAGATTGTTTCCCGGTTATCTTATATATATGATCTCTTGCGTTTCAAAGAAGTATAAGTGACATGGTGGTCCTATTTCATAATTATCGAGCGAAGTGATGATCTGTACAGCAGTGGCTATAAGTGTAAATTGTTTCAAACCCAAACCCGGCAGCTATTTCGTATAAATACTACTATCAACGTTTTGTGTCGATTTCATTCTAGTTTGACTAAAAGACAACTTAATTTATTTGTCTTTTAACACGGCTTCTACTTGTACAGAGTTAAGTTTATGCCCGTGCGTTAATGTCTTTTGTTGCCTTTTACCTTCAGTAATTTTGTATCCATTGCCTTTTTTGGTTTCGCTTCACTCATGCATATTTTATTCAACTCTCTAATCTAAGTAATAATTTGTCACAGTTGGGTTACGTCATAATTTTTTTAAAGTTGGTTTTTCTTCACCTTTTGTTGCCGATGTTTTAACGATTTGGAATGTTCTACTCTTTAAAGCTTCCAAACCTAGAGCCTGATGTATTTCTGCCATTGTCATACATTCAGCCATGTGTCTGTTCGTTTGCTAGTACAACTAGAATCTGAGAGCTACTTTTTTTCGTTCTTTATCTGCTGAATCTACTATGTAGATGATTGCTCCAGTATTACTATAATAACATCCCCAATATGGCCTTATACTAGTTTGGTACCGAGTTTCTAGGATTTTTAAATCTTGATGAAATCTCTCGCCCAGTACATCGCTAGTACATCAATCTTCAGAACTTATCAAGAAGAACTTATCCTCATGTTACAATCTATCTAGGCGATAAAAATTTTTCAAATATTGATTGCACTAGATCTTCATAATTGGAGGACTTTTTTTATTTTCAAGAAAATTGTTCTCGACCATCATGAATGAAGTCCAAGCTTTCGTTAGAGCTCGTTCATGGAGTTGATGAAATTGAGATCTTTCATTAAAGTTCTAATTTGAGGTTCATCAAATACCCCAGCTTCAGCTTTTTCGTAACTTGGTGGTGAAAATGTTTTACAGATGTACTGGAAATAATTACCTTGCAAATCTAGAGCATTAGCTTTACAATATTACTTCACAAGACCTTCAAATGAGGTCTATTAAAGATTAACATATAATATTTTTTCTCTGACATCTAGGGATGTTCTGGGAAAGCGGTGTTTCTGAATGCAGTGTTGCTTTCTAGTTCGGGTAGAAATTTTGTCTATTTTCTTTGAAAGCGCTATACAGACAACCCAGTTATGATCTGTATACTAGTAAATTTAGAACCCTCTCAATATCGTCATATACATTAATATTTCCTTTGACTGAACGGAATATCTAATAGGAATTGAACCAAAAACATACTCCTCGCGAAATAGGACACACTTAAGGCTTCTACTGGAACTGTCGATGAACAGACGCCGCTCACTTGAGTCGTATTCTACAATGCCCATTTTAATTAGCAAACCTAGCACATTGTTGCAAGAAACAGATTCCCCCTCTTGTTTAAAATATTGCAGTAGATCATTTTCTCAACTATGATAAAAAGTTACATATGTTACTACGTACTTTGCTCTAGTACCTTCTTTTCATTTAATCTTGAAGCTATCAGTTCTGATGATTCCTTTGGTAGGCCCAAATAAGTAAAACATTGTGGTCCATCATTAGAAGTTATATCTTGATAGTCGCCATCTATGTCTGAGTCTTATTCCTCGATAGCATCTGCCATGATTTCAGTAACAGTACTCATGTGAAGGAAGGTCTTCATAACCTGGCAGGGTATTTCATCGAAATGACGCACTGGTAGAATCGCGGAGTCGATATTAGGATTTACAATTTTATTCTTATTCTTCTTATTATACTACCTGGTTTTTCGGTTCACATCATATCCTTCCAAAACCAAAAGTCAATTTTTGGTGTTTTCCCTCCCTGTACTGCCACAAATTTTCCGCACATGGTTGACCAGTATAAAGTATGAAGATTATTTATGTATGTACATGGTTATTCAAGATATTCCGCTACTACTACTAAAATACAGTAGAAGTGGCCACTACAACAGAACTTTGCGCTAAGTAAATACATCAGTCTTTCGTGAAGAAGAAAAGATTATATCACCTGTGGACATAAAACTAGGTTTAACAAAAGTCAACACTTGTATAAGAGATCCTACATCATACATATTTCACGCTAATGACCACAATATGTATGTATGTATCTTAAAAGGTGCATTTTACGTTCTCACTTAAACTTATGACAGGTAAATACAAAAATATGTTATCGGCGCTGATGCAAAACTGTCACTTTTATCAACATTGCTACCCTCGCATCAAGTATGCCGGCGCCTCTACATGACAACACGATCTACAACAATGTTAATTACTAAAATACCAAATGCTTAAAACTGCTTTCCGGAATGTAACTTTCCAATTTCAGAGCGCACTCAAGTGTAGTTAGTACACAATTTGATTTGTTTCCACAACTCTCGAACACACTCATGATCGAAAGGAAAGCGAAATTTAAAATATAATTGAAAAAAGGTTCGTGCTATGAATATAAACCTGAATACCTACCAGCTGGCAGCATGTGTAAGCAAACACCGATCCGAATAAGCATTCCGAAGTCGCCGAATCATTAAGTGCATTTTCGAATTCGTTGAAGGCCGAACCATTCACCCTCGGTTACCCTTCGGAGGGCTCCACGGAATTGAGTACTGAGTTGTTCGTGCTTTTTTCTTCTATACTTGATTTCGCAATTTAGAGAACGCGCAATTTATCAATGCAAAGGAATCCGCATCCAAGATCGAATTACACCACGGTTGTGTCGTTGCACTTCTGCGGCACTCAAAACAGAAGGTTCTTCTACTTCCCTAACCGAATATTCCCTTTCGTTCTACAGCTTATTCGTAACCCGGCGTCGTACCGGAGAAATGCGAAAAACAATAAAACAATTTTAAATTTGAGTCACGTTAACGGAATATGCTCCGCGGCCATAAATCATGGGGATCTTTAGAAGCACCCTTCCACTTCTATCCAGGTTCTTGTATTTCCGCGATTCATCCCCAATGGCTTTCTGCGTCTTCTGCATGATGGTAGAAACGCTTAACTTGGGTAAGTTTCCCAGTTGCATGTAATATGCGGCGATCCCTTCTTTGTAATACCTACAGTCATTGAACAAAATATTTTAACGCTCCGAAAATTTAGCTGTAACGTATTTACCATAGATTTCATACTAAAGTGTCTGTTGTAAAGTAGATCAGAATGTTTTAATACAAGAAACAAATTATGAGTATATCGACCTGTACAGTACAATGAAATTTGAATACAAATGTCTTACAGCTCTTTTGCATAAGCTTTTCAGAAAATAACATACTATATACAACTGCAGTATTCACGCGATTCTGTAGAGCAATTTGTTGTAGAATTTGAACTACAGAAAACTAAATTAAGAAATGAAGCACCAGGGTTCGAAACGTGGCTCATAGTGGTATAAAACATACAGGGGTAACTCTCAGTATTTCTAGTAGATCTCAGTAGAAATGCATATGTATGCTTGCAGATGGTAGTGCTCGATTACTGATCTGCTCTAAACTACTTGAGGTTGATACACTCCTGATATTACTATTGGTCCACTCTGCAAAGTAGTACTGTTCACCAGTAGTTAAAATGCTTTTGTCTTTATGTCATATTTACCCTCTTTTTCTGGATGTTGCTAGTTATGCAAGTTATTAGATATGCTTCATCAAATCGACTCCACCTTCATGAATCTATACTTTGCATAGCTACCAGATAAAGAGCTGAAACAGAAGAGATATGAGTTCCTTGACGACTGAAACCAATACAAAACAACAGTTATTGAAGAAAAATAACAAATCTGTTCTAAAGTTTGTTCTATTTCAAGATAGGGTTCGAGAACAGAACACCACACCTTAAACATTTCTTCTAGCGACTGTATTTCCTATCCCCTTCCTTAAAAAATCCCCCTTGTATAGAGTTATGAATACAATCTATAATGCCGCACCTACGAACGTCTGCAAAAAATAAATTCGCCAAGTAAGCAATAGCAAGGAGTGAGTGGCGACACTTTCCTAAAAGGTTAAGGTATTAAGGGTAATGAAGCGCAAAGGAGACTTTAATTGAAATTTTCACCGCTTCTAATTGACTGGAAATGTTAAAAGGTCCTCCTGTGCTCCCGCTTTTCTCCATTATTGTAATCATACTTCTAAATATTAAGAATCAGCTAATTGACGGCAGGCCGAAGAAAATCCCTCCTACTTTCTTTTTTAACATTAGGCTTATGAATTAATTAACCGTGAAGATTTAAATTCAGGGTTTGATATTGTTTGTATTAAATGCTTCGCTTTGACAAACTGAAATGCTGTTACACTATGTATTCTAGCGTTAAGAAATATATTTTGAAAACGCTATTGGGTTTTTTTCTCTAAATATCATCAACTTCAGTAAAGGTATTAAATCAGTATAAAGTGATTTTAAAAGATTTTACCCAATTTGTAACGAATTTATCTTTTATTATACTTGAAATATTGGTGCAATTTAAGATGAACTTATCTAGTTCAGTGTTTATAAGAATAAGAAGCGCCTGTAAAACAGATAATGGAGCCATTGCACCTGCAGAAACTAGTGATATAGACATCAGTGCTCCTAAGTGAAAATTGCTTTGCCAACAAAAGCAATAAACTTTCAAATTGCTGTTGTGACAAACAGACTGCTGTAACCTTCTGGCATTTTTACGGCATATGTTTGTGTTCTCAAAACTTAAATTCAAGCTTGAGTGGAAAATAGAAGGACTACTGAACACAGATCCTGTTCATGGCTAAAGTGGATAGAACACCAATTACAATGACTTCGTTATTTTATGAAATCAAGCAATGAAAAGAAAAAACCCTAACAAAAATCTTATGAATTGACATGTTTGGATGGCAGCACTCTAGCAATGCCAAAGAATAATTTCAAGACATCTATTTTCTGATGTATTCAAACAAATTAGAGTAAAAAAACTCACGTAGCTTGGCTGCTGTACTATTTGGTCACTAAAGTATAGTGTTTTTGACGATTTGTAGTTTGCAATTGATCCAATCCCTACGACGCATCTTCAGAAAAACTCACACAAGAGCAATACAAGAGACTTGAAAGAAATAAGCATTTCCAGAGCTTGAGATGAGAATCCTGTTTGTCTTAAGATGCGTTCGGTTTTGTTATCTTCTCATTTAACTAAACAATATGTCGCAAGTTTTGTTGCGCGTCGTCCAACCAGCGGTCGTTTTGGCAAGCACATCATACAAAATAAAACTTTTGCAACAATTTAAAAAAATAGAAGAAAAAGTTGAAACGTGTGGAATTTTGTGTAAGGACCATGTATTGAGAAAAGAAAGCAATGTTTTTCAAATGAAAAATAAATTCAAAGAAACAGACGACGAATCCTAGTATTGCTAATTTGGCAGTAGTACCGGAAATACTCGCCAAACGCAAAGTTTTGTTATTGTTCTAAATATAAAGTCCTGATGTTAAGTATAATAATGACCTAATATTTTCCAAATTGCATTTTATTGTGACAATTGTTTCGATTTGTTAATGGTACAATTGAGGGTATTAGTAGATTTATTCTTTCCTCAGATTGAGATATTGTGTAACTTCATTGGTGTTCGAGACAGATGGGTCAATGAAATCAATAAGAAATGAAATTTCCTGCGGTTATTTTCTTTTCTTTGCTATCTCCACACACACAAAAAAGTACGGTGTTGGATTCAACACCGATTTTTCACCGTCTGCTAGTTCCCTCACGTCCAAATGCACAAGTAGTTAAAAGACACGGATTTGTGTAATTGAATACTAGTATCCGTACTTCGGAGATAAATTACACTTTTACGTAGCTACAGTTTCACTTTACAGTGTAAAATTTATTCTATGCGGAGTTGGCTTGATATCCCAATGAAGTTAAAATTATTTGGTTCTGGAAATGCCTTTAATCGGAGGCAGTGTTGTCATTACTCTGTTACAGAGTTAAGATACACTTATTTTGTGTTAACAAGATTCCGTTACAGAGTTGGATACATTTCTTTATAGAGTTACAAGCACTCAATTATGGAGTGACAAGCACTCCGTTGTGGAGTTATAAGCACTCCGTTATAGAGTTGCAAGGACTCCGTTATGACGTTACAAGCACTTCGTTGTGGAGTTAATAAGCACTCCGTTTATATATAATTATTTTTTGACAACGCAGGGTCCCACCCTCGTGAAGTAAAGCTACAAAACATAAGTTATCTTTTTACCTCCTAACACTACATCAGTGTGTCAACCTCTAGACTAGGAGATCATACAAAATTTTAAATTCTATTATCCAGGGTTAATACTTAAGCACATTTTATTAAAAAAGGATCAAGTAGAATCTGCTTCAGAGTTAACAAAGTCCATAAATGTTTTAGAAGCACTTTATTACAATAAAACAGCCTGGAATAAGGTTACGTCAGCAACGATAGAAAATTGCTTCCAAAATGCTGGTTTTCAGAAAAATAATGGCGATTCTATTTCATACGAATGGGATCCAGAAGATTATCTGCCTTTATCTTTGATAGTCCAAATGGAAAGATGTGCCAATGAAATGAACGTGACACAAGAAAATCTCGAAAATTATATTAGAATCGACGATATTGCAACAACAGAAGAGATGAGTTTGAATATTGAAGATGCGATTGAAAACATAATTGAACAATTGATCCTGCACCAGAAGAAGAAGAAGAAGACAGCGATCTTGGGCGTGCCACTGTTGGAAGCAGCAGCACAATTACTACATATAATGTAGCTTTCAAATAATTAACGATTTAAAAACTTTTAACAAATGACGACTACATTGCATTTCAACACCTAAAAAATTTAGAAGATCACTTTTAATCTAATTTTGCTAATTTTTTAAAGCAAAAAATTCTAAGTATGCATCAACGGAGCATTTTAGAATTTGTAAATACATAAATAACTTTGGTAGTAGCTTTACCTTATAATTTTTATTTTATATTTAAAGTTTTATTTGATTTTCCGTTTGTTTTTCCTATTTTATTCTAAATACCATAATACAACTATGTACATATACATATATGTATGTACTTTTATTCTAATACATATGTACTTTTAGGAGTTTAAAATTTCTAACTACATGGAGTACAGTTAGAAACATGTCCGAAAAGCGTTAAATTAAATTTTAACAAATTTTTAGAGACAATTTAACTGTTTTCAGCAAACCTACAACTCAGTTTACAAAGTGTTACGTTATGTGGTAATGTCGCTAACATTACGGCTATTTCTTGTCAATCTTCTTACGTTTTATATGAATGATTTTGGCGGCTATGGATTACAAAGTAAGAGGCACTTCCATCTAACACGCAGATTTCTCTAATTCCAAAGCTTGCGCGAGAGATATTAATGCTTGTACAACGAGTTTTGGACAAATATTCCAAATCATGATCAGACATGATAGACATACCTAATCTACGCAATTCTTCAAATCTGTATGCTTCATGACACATCTTGACAGTCTTGTTTCATTTAACCAAATCGTTAAAACTCACCGCCCAGTAAATACCGTAATTAACCCCGAAATGAAATCCAGTAACAAATTTACAACATCTCTGAGATTATGTGGCGTATTTAATTTCAATGCTAGTGATAAAAATTTCGACGCAACGCAACACCACACAGCGACGACTAATTTAATTAAAATATCTTACGCGCATGGAAAACGTTCGCGTTCGCTGCTGCAAGTCGCAGGCCGCACGCTCTTTATTAACAATAAATTTCACCGCAGCCTACCGTAATTGCGCGCTTTAGTCGACCGCATCGACCTAAATTCGTATGCCGGTCTGTTCGTTAATTCCTTCATTTAATACAATTATGGACATAAGTATTCGTAAAATACCAATATCACTACTTTACCAAAATTGTTAGTGTCGGCTTAAAAATAAACGGATAGTTTTTGGTGCAACTTTTAATAGTAACTATATATTATTATTAAGACAGCACATTAGTTACAATTCAATTCAAGATATCTTTATGATTCAAATACTTATATCTTACATCGCCTCTGTACACTGTTTAGCACGATCAGGTCCGAACAATGGAACAGCGATCTTTTAAACATCCAACTTGCGTAATTAGTGTGTAAAATTAGTTCCAATATAGATTTTATCTCGGCGAGATGCTAAGCTACTTTCTTTCGTTTATGCTCGCTAACGTTAGATCGTACGTTGCTTACTACGTGTAAACGTCATTAACGCGGGATACTAATTAAATTCTATCCGAAATCATTATACGTATTAAGGATCGATGTAAATTTAATGAACACGTTACGGTTTCCTTCCTACAGAGAAGATATCTGTATAATTAATGGTTTATCTGGTAAACAGTTAAGGCGATAGTCTATGATTTAGGTCTGTAATATTTGTAAGCCCAGTACGCATTTATTAGATATCGATATTGTTTAATCTAGTCTGTTGTAGACTCACTCAGAAATATAATTTTGAAGGTTATTCAAAAGAAGCATCAATTCTTAAAGATTGCAAAGGATATTTATATCAACATCCACCACGATTATTAAAAGAAAAAGAACTGAGAGTAATTTTCTAACTTCTCTGATTATGTAAGCAATATTAGGTTATGTTAAATCAATAGCAAATGTTACGAATGTTGTGGGTACTACAAAAGTCTAAAACGCGTATATGTATGTACATACATAGCTCAGGTTTAAAGTTTCTGCATTGTAGTATGTATGTACATACATAACTTCACAGTTCAATTAAATCTAAAGTATTATCGGCGGCAGTTTTATAGTTTCAGATTAATATTTGGTTAAACGAACTGTCAAAATAAATTTATTTAGGTTCTTGTGGCTTTAAAATTGAGCTATATTAAAAATGATTAATAATCAGATGCATACAAGAGTATTACTGGAAAGAACCCCATCATGCTTGCAAAACAAGATCTAAACCCAACCCAAATAATAGAACTCTTTCCGATATATACATATGTGTACAAGCTTCATTATTTACGAGGTATAAGATGCCGAAAAAAATATTTTTTTGTATGTTATTAAATTGGAATTATGCCCATATTTTATTTTCTATTTAACATTTCAAGTCAAAACAGTTAGTGGTTTGAGAGAAAAAAAAATTCTTTGCGAATCTTTTATTTTTTGTTTGAAGTACGGCCACCTCCCTCATATGCAACTTACAAAATGTTTCTATTCAAACGGCTACCGGTTTTCTAAAATGCCGTTTGAAAGCAAGCTTTTACTTAAGCTTGTTAGTATACACTTCAGAATATACATATGTATGTACATGCGCCTTAGCTTGTTACTTCGTTTACTGGATCTATAACCTTTTCAGCATTTCTGCACCCATGCGGAAGTAATCGTGACGTTACACGATCCGCACATAAAGGTGTTGGTCCTGTTCAGTCAGCACATCAGTAAGTCACCAGTAGACTAATACTTCACCTATCTGTTGGTGAAGTAGTGAACTGAATATCTGCAGGTATTGTACAGTAACCTTGAATGATATTGTGTAGTTGTACATTTGAAGTTCTTCTCTTTAACATTATACAGAGTGTTTAAAAACTTAGTTGCTTAAATAAGTTCAATCTTCGGAAAGCAGATTTTTGTAAATGAAAAGGTATATATTTTATTAGATATTCCGATTCTACAAAAGATTCTCTTTTAATCCGTATTAGGTGTTCCTCTACCTAAAATGGAAGGTGAATAAGTTAATCATAATAATAATATTCTGTATAAGTAATATTCTGTATAAATAATGATTAATATAATAGCATCATCAGTATGAATTTCGACTAGTATAAATAATGACCAGTATAAAAAATGGCCAGTATGAATTGAAACCAGTATGAATAATGACCCGTGTGGATAATAACTAGTATAAATAATGATCAGTATGTATAAAAACTTGCATAAATAATGACCTTTAAGAACCAGTATAAATAACAAAAAATAACAAATGTCACTACATTTTGGCACTTGATGACGTCACTCATTTATTGAAAGCATAAAAATAAGATTTATTGA
Organism: Holotrichia oblita; assembly: GCA_023690525.1. Taxonomy (NCBI): domain Eukaryota; kingdom Metazoa; phylum Arthropoda; class Insecta; order Coleoptera; family Scarabaeidae; genus Holotrichia; species Holotrichia oblita. The sequence goes on from CM043018.1 coordinate 114,857,373, forward strand.
AAGCATTGAAAATAAGATTATTCACGTAATTGGCCATTACACGTCACTATATGTGTAAGTATATGTTTAAGACGTAATTTTAATTACTTCCTTATTATCTAGAACTGGCCCACTTTGATATCTGCAATAATGTGTAATATGTAATTAAGTTAAAAGGTGCCAATCTATCAAAACACTTTTAGTAACGTGTTTTTTATTTTACCTTACAACTAACCTAAACGTTTCACGTCCAAAGTGTTGAAAAAGTACTTCTAAAAGTCATATATAGAACCATGAATAAGAATACTAACTCTATGTTAAAAAATATAAATACATTAGTTATTATTACACAGAATTGAATTACTTCTACATCACTATCTTTATTAAACACCAACAATTTAACTTCCATTGTAACTATCACAGTAAACCGAATGGTTTACTAGTCACTAAAGTAGTAGGAGTAATATATTTTAGATATTGATTAATTTTCGTTAAAACTAACAAATCAAATAATATATGTTCATTTTTATACTTATGTAATGCTACTATAAGGAACAATAATTTCATCTACTTGACGCTACAGAAGCTTAAATTCCTAAATTCTAATATTTTAATTTATGCTATAGGCATGCATATACAGGGTTGCCCACTTGGCCTCCTTTCTTAAATAGTAATATTGATTTGACCAGAAATCGGACGTTTCTCATTTGCAATTTAAAAATATTTTGAGTTTCCTAAGGACCTCGGTTTCATATGTACAGGACCGTACTTAGTTTTTTTTAACGTAACACCCTATATATTTTTATATTTTTGATATCTACATCGAATTTTAAGTCAACATTGTTCAGACGTTTATCTGGATAAGTCTAGCCCTTTAGGAGAAAAAACGTGTTTTTGTTAAATTTTCACCGAAATTACTGTTTATTTAAAAAAGCGTATCCATTCAATCCTTGACTGGAGAGTGACCAAATTCGAGATTATCATAATCTAGAATGTGTTTTAATTTTTTGTAGGTTGAGTTTTAACGAAATTTATTGTAGAGGGACTTTATTGATATTTCTTTGACAACCGCAGAAAAATTGGAAAAAAAATATTTTTTTTTAATTGAATAGCCTGTATATTTTATCACGCATGAACTCCTTTACAGGTTTACTATGTTTTTCGTTAAACATATCCTATACCCAAAGGCAGTAGTTTTTGAGATAATTAGCATTAATGTCATGTTACTCAAAAGGTTTGCCGTTCTTTTAAGCTAGACATTAAAATAAATAACAAACACACCGTATTTATATTAAATATTTCATTATTCATATTATTCAAATTGTGTTATCTAGTAGTAAGTTAAATCACACAAAAGAGAAATGGTGAAAAACATAAAATGCTTAACATCAGTTTAAAATAGCTTCAAACACCCTGCCGTGTTGACTTACAATTCAATGTAGATATCGCAAACGTACTATTTAAGAAAGAAGGCCAAGTGGGCAACCCTGTATTTGTTTATACATACATATATATGCATTTGTATATTGCAATGTTATTGGAAGAGCGACAAACTACAGTTACACTCAACAGGCAGTACGCTGGCCCTGCTGCTCTTTGGAATAAAGTATTGAGCCCAACGTATTTATCTATCTAGTCGTGTCCAGATACCTTTGAAGGTCACTGTACTATTAGCATGTAGATATTCAGTGCGGTACGTCACTCATCATTACTTACGGGTGACTTTCCGATGTGCTGACTGAACACGACCATTGAAAACAAGCTTTTAAATCAGAGTTAGTAGGAATTTGAAACTTCATTGAAAAAGTTTTCCATATTTTTGCGTAGTTAACATCTAATTATGAACAGTAGAAATATAACACTTTTTAAAGCGTAAAAAAATTGATAAATCAAATTCTTATACTATGCCAACATCTTTACACTTATTTATGGCGGAAATAAGTAGACACATCGCTCTCGTTATAATCTGAAACATGAAGTCCTCGAAGTAGATCCTTGAAAAAGTGAGCATTGAGACTGTGGTACATCTATCGCCTGACGTCACGCTCAGAATCTGCTTAACAGCGTTTGGAGAAAAAACTTTTGGATGTACATGAACCATCAATATTCCGGTTTCATGGTAGTGATGATTTTCAATCATACCTTTATTATCTCACTTGGGATATTTTTCCATACTGGCTTGTGCTTGGAGGAAAGCTAGATTTTTAAGGTTTCATAAAACTAAATGTCCTTCTTAATTAAGAAAAAAAACAAATAATTTTGTTTCTTGATACGAAAAAATAAATGCAGTTTGCCCCCTTCCCCTCCCCTCACACCTCTCCTCCACCCTATCTTGATTTTTTCTACCCAAACTATGTAGGAAACTATGTACACTAACACAGAACCATAAAAAAACTTATCACACATTTTGTACATTTCATTTACAAAAACTCATTTCCTTCTGTTCTAGCGTACCTAATCAAAAATAATCGAGGTTCCAGGTGGAGCCATCTATTGCAAAGTGTGTTAAATTGAATAGAAGTTGCACATCATTCATTTCAAATTGATGGTAAAATAAAAAATTGCTCAAGACACCACCCCATGTAAGTATCGTTCCCTACAAAAAAGCCTGTAATCGATCCCCTTCATTCTTACTATAACTAGAAACAGGTTATAAAAATGTACTATGGAAGCAATTATGAAGCTAGTGCTACATATGTTTAAAGCGTGTTGATTAAGATCTACGACATAGAAATTTTACATGCAAAATTGTGATTATTTTTGATTAAAATCGTAAAAGAAAAAGTTGTTTAGAATTAAAAGCTGCATGTCATTTACTAGTTATTTTGTCAAATATGCACAACATATCTAATGTAGCAATTTGATCCGAAGGTAACATTTAAACAACTTTTAACGGAATCTTTTAAACATTGTACTGCGTTTTACTGCATGCTGTACATATCAAAGACTAAAAACTTCTCATTTTATCGCAAAACAACTATTTACACTAGTTACTAATTTAAAGTTAAAACTTAATTGAGAAACGTGACCAGCACTGAATTTGCTCAACTAAGCATTAAACTTATGTTCTGTAGGAATTATAGTTTTGAGTTTCATTGAATACTCATTCCGTTACATTAATAATAAAGTTAAAGAGCCCGTAAAATTCCCGATCATTAACCGTTTAAGAATCGAAACTATCGCAAAAAGTAATTAAAGCGAGCAATCGCATAACGTTAAAGGAATAGGTTATAGAAATCTGCGAGAGCGAAGCGAATCAATTAACGCAGTTATTCCGCCCGCCTATTACCGTCGTAATCGTAAGTTAAATAGAGGCGAATGCTCGCGATCGCATTCGCCCACGTAAAACTTAAACTTTTCAGCTTCTCGCGCGCGCGTAATTATATCGCGCCCGTCATTAATCTATTTTTCGCAATATAATATCGCCCATTCCGAGTAATAAAACCTGAAAGGACTTTTATTATTGTATCCGGAGCGCGCTCTATAATGACGACGCCCGATCCGATTCCCTTTTAGATAATTGCCAATTTAAATTGATTCCGTAAAAATCCCTAGGAGCCGATGCTGCAGTAAAATTAAGACTTTTACGACTGAACTCGTAAAGTTAGTCGCTTCGACTTGCTTTTTTTCTTTGCAATACTGCCAATCGGAAGAGAAAAAAGTGAGGACTACATTGTACATAATCCACATTAAACTAGATGATAATCGTGTTCTAGAATTTCTATTTATAATTGACAAGATTACGATGATATTTTGAAATGTCAGTCGGGAATAAGTATATAATGATTTACTTATGTTAATATTATGAGGAAAGTAATTAGAGGTGCATACCTAATTCTCTCTTGTAAAATAAATATAGAGACATAGAACTGTATCTACATAATGTAAAAAAAAAAAAAATAGACATTAAACAGGGTGTTGATAAATAGTGAAATAAAATAACCATGACTTTGGATTCTAATGCAGATATGCCTTTTATGTATGATCGTCTCAATCGAAATGGATTGGAGGGAATTCCTTATTCAGGAAGCAGAACTTCATAAAAGTCTACCGAAAATGGAAACTTTGCTACGTTGTATTAATGTCTCCGGAAGGCCAAAATGAGTTTAAATTCCGGGAATGGAAGAACAATTTTGGACGAACTTGTAGACTCAGCAATTAGAAGAATTTCAGGTCGGGGAGATCTCTGCCTTACGTAAGTATGGAGAACACTCATGGAACAAAAACTGCATTACTAGCATATTCAGCGTGTTCAAGTACTTAGTGCAACTGATAATGGTAGTAGGTTGCTGTTTTATACCTCGCTCTTAACAGCACAGGCCCCGCATCCTAATGTATGAGCATTCTTTACTGACGAGGCCGGATTTACTTCAGATCGAATTTTTAAGTTCCATGTTATGCACAACTGCACTAAAAACCCTCGTACAATTGTTGAAACTAAACATCAACAGCGTTTTAGTTTGAATAGTGTTACATTCAAAATGCGGTGTGATCGTGTGTTTGGGATATTTAGTCAAATTTTCATGCATCTAACGCCATACGGTGGGCACTAGTTGAATCATCTGATTTTTCTGTAGCAATATCCTTTGTTTGGTTAGGTTAATTATTTAATTATGGTTTAGGATTGTGTTTGCCGTTTTATTTAAGGTAATAATTTTTCCAATTCATTTCGAAACGCTTCACCGTGTGGATAAGCGCATGTCTGCTAGGGGACCATCTTATAGTCGTTTTTGCTAAAGACCACGGGCATTTCGTTCAAATTTGAAATTTCGGGCAAGATGTGCGCACTATCTCTGATTCATACGGAGTACTAAATATTGTATTGTTGCCAAATCTTTGTAAGCTTTGTATCTAAAGGGATTATAATCAAACATCAAAGAAGGTTTTAATATGAAGAAGGAAAGTTTTTAACGTTATTGTGACAAAAACGTTTTTTTATTGTTCTTATTAACAAGAAATCAGAATAAATATGGTTAGCTATAAAAGTGTGCGATATGGCAACACGGTAACCGCAAATATCTACAAATTAGCAGTGTTTACAAATTATTATGTGAGGTTATAATAGGTCATAAACAAAACGATATCAAGTTTTGGGTGTGTTTGGTTATTCTTATTTGTGGTTCTATTTTATTATTTGTTGCTGGAGTAATAATATTTCATTGTAATATTTAGGTAAAAATTTATTTTTATGACTTTTCCAGGTGTGCACAAATATAAATGTAAAATTCCAGATTGCGATATTATTCCAATATTTTACCTGATTCGGGTTATCAAAATAAACATTTTTCACCCTCCCTTCTAATGATAGAAAACAGGTCTGGTTAAACTCTATTCAAAGTTCTAAGGCATGCAGATTTGCGCTCCAATCGTAGACTTGTTGTGTTACTTCTAAATCAGAATACTTAAAATTGTAGTATGAAAGACTTGAAAAAATTGAGTACTGTCAATTTGAAAGTGACGTAAGTTTAAGTAACAAACCGTACTTAAACTTATCTACAGTGCTGTCAGATAAAATCACTAGCAGTGAAAGTGAGTTGGATTCATACTCTTCGAGGTTTTATTTTCTTGTGCGATGAACTGGACACTTGCGAACAAGATCATTAATCAAGATCTGAGAGAGAATCTGCTTCATCTACTTGGTGTATTATGTCAGTGTTGTTGTCTTAATACAAATCCAAATTGTCATCAATTTATTGCCAATTTTAAAACTTATATTTTTAAATAATTCTTCTCATTCTATCGGATTCAATTGTGAGCAAGATAGTTGGCATATCTTAACTAATCTACAATTATTTATTACTTCTACTGAACCTGAAAGTGATAGAAATAGTACGTTGGATAAGAATGAATTAAAAGATTCTTCTCTAAATGTTCCAATTAATGATGAAAATTATTTAAATTATCAAGTTGTCACCTTATGTATGTGGATTCTTTCTAAGAAAGGTTAATTTACCTGACTATGAGGTTTGACATTTGTCGGTCTTCTAATGATAGATCCCAGAATCGAAACTCGAGAAAGATTAGGCAGCTTATGCATGTCTAAGACACAAATTAAGTTATTGAATTAATTTTTAATTATATGCACGTAAATACGTGTCTGTGATTTCTATATTTATAGATATAATCGCACTGATGAGATCAAATAAGATCGAAACACGTATTAAGAGCATATTTAGAACCAAAAGAAAATAGTACAGTAATTTAAAAATGCCGCCATCGCGGTTGTTCACGAATTGCCATATGCTCATCAGAGTGTGCTAGTGTAAGAGTCTAATTTTTAACGTGGAATGAGTCACTCTTATATGATATGCTCCTTGCTGTGCTCCTTTAATGTAATTTATCAATAGCCTGTATATTAATACTAGCTTGCTGTATAACTGCTGTATAACTACATAATATCAGCTGCGCGTATGCAAAATTTCATTCGCCTCATTTACTCCTACGTGAACTAATATCACTATAAAGTAAGATCGGTATCACTTTTTTTCTTTAATTGCGAATAACTCAGAAGGAATGGTATTTAGGTATAGGGTATGATGCATGAAATATGTGTAAAATTTATCATAGAAGTTGAATTTGTAATTTATTTTATAGCATGCTATTTAAAAAATCGAAGTTGTTTCCCACTTCCGGTTAACCGGAAGTGATATTCAACCATATCCAACTGCAAAATTTTGTTTTCAAATTCCTATCCGTTTGTATAATACTTTTAATAGGCCATTCTCACCAATCACCCTGTATTAACAATTGCCACCTGTTACTCACTTTCTGAAGTTCGTTACATGTAATGTACTGCATATGACACAGTAGCTAATTTTATTTTCAGAATAGCACAATAATGTCGCCGTGTTCTACAATTATAATTGTAGAATGATTTACTACAGTAAATCATTTGTGGTGTACACTACTCCCTTTAGACCGTAAACTTTCAAAGGTTCATAGAAAATATTTTGGGACCGGTCAAACACCAATTGTTAGCACAAACCATTTGTGTCTACCAAAAGAAGGCCTGTCAAAAGGATGTCAACTTTACCTAACTCAGGTGATACCTCATCTAACGTGGTGTATTGTTAAGTTGTTCTTTTTAATGCTCTATTTAATAGTATGGGGTTCAACCAAATACAAAGTGCACTGAATTTCTGAATTATGAAAATATTGCTCTTCCATTGCGCATGATTCTCTTCTCTAGTAATAGTACCTTTGTGGACCAATTTATCCCACTCATCTTTCAGCTCACCTTGCAAATTAAATGGTGTTCTTCTAGTAGGTTGTATTACTGATTTATTATTTGCCTCCACTTCCAGATCAAATTTGGTTGGTAAAGATTAATATCCTTCAAACATTATTATTTGAAATGTTGCACTAAATCTTTAACTTGTCTTCAACGCAACAGTGGTTTATGAATTTAACGGTTGACATGCATAGAAAGATAATAAAGGTCCTAGATAAATTTTAACAACTTCAAGCACAACTTTCCAGTTTTGTCTCTTGCTTGTATATAATATTTGCATTTGTGCGAAGACTGCCACCTCGATTTCTCTAAAATTCTTCAACATGTAGTTTGACTTGTTCATCTGTGGTCCTTTCCTACACATTATTATACATAAAAATGTATATCGGATTATACATACTGTAGTACCTGTATCTAAATCATAACTAATATTTGGCCATTCTTTAGTAAATTTGAGTTCTAGGTTAGCTTTAAGACTACTAAATTTCAAAGTACTTACCCACAATTTTTACGTATAGTTGCCAAATCTCCGGTATCAATGAAACTCGTTTTCGTAGCTTGTTTGGATTTTTTCTAATGCAGTAGCTAATTTTGTTTTCAGAACAGTGCAGAGAAATTTAAACTTTAATATCAAGTTAATTATTAACCACAAGAAAATATATTTGAGTGAAAACCTGTGGTCTATATACTCGTATTTATCCTTACTAATCATCAGATTTTGTTTGTATCTGAATGTCTATCTGATAGAAGAATTGATGGTCTCTTGAAATAGTTTACAGACTATGCTGTTGCTCTCGAAGAACATATACATAATGTGTAGTATATTGTTAAAGCATTCTATTCATATCGTTTCCTAAAGCACTTCAAGCAGCATTAGTTTGTTCCGTCCACAACAGTCTTGCAATATATGCTACAAAATACTAAAAACACTACACCTTGGGATAATAAAATCTTCATTATTATTATGTACCGCATTCAACAAACAATCGTTTAATAATCTCTTCGCGGAAAATAGAATTCGATGCAGAAAGATGATGTATATACATATACATACATATTATACACCTAGCATGGATTGAATAATTTACGATGTAGGCTGGTTCGACAACTAATTAGCTGTAGTTGAACGCCGCCTTATATTACCTGTTCGCAAGTTCTGTGAACCCATTAGAAGTTAAATATTAATGTCATCCTCGAATAATTATGAATGCAATAATGGATAAAATGGCATGTCCATTCAACCGTAAGAGGTCACCTCCACATAATAGGTTTAGTCAATGAATATTGCTGGGAGACAGTAGAAGCATAGAATTTATACGATAACAATTAGTCTATTAATAAATTAAGTATCAATATAATACTGTCTCTCTTTGACTAGTCTAACTGACCGACAATAGTAACGTTCTATTTTGCAAAGTTTCACTATGTTAGTTACGTTGCATCATATTTCTTAATTCTTTGAAATGATCCTGAAATTAGGTAAAATTATATTAATCGCATTTATCGTAGTTAACACGTCAAGTGAGTGTAACCTGATACGCTTTATCCACCAGAGAGTTTTCTAGCTTGGCGTGGTTGACACGTCAAATACAAGTGTCGATTTAAATAAAATTACTTTACTTAGGTCAAAACATTGAATTACAGAAGATTTTTTTAAACAAATGTATGAGAATAAAAACACCTCTTTTTGAAGTCAAATGTAGAAATTGTTGTACTTGCTCTCAGTAAAGTTAATTTTTCATAGCCTTCTTCCTGTAGATATATACAAATCCCTATGTAGTATATAGGTATACATGTTAAAGGAAATAGCAATCACGTTGAACTTGCGTTCTCACTCGGTATTCTCTTGATGATATTCTAATAAAATTTTTCTGTTATTGACACCACAGGAGTCAGTTATCAGACCGCCTGTATAAGTGTATAGTTCCCTGCAAATGACAACGACTGATGCCTAACAATTAGGTGGTAGTTCAAGTGCTGTAAGTGCAATTCCAATAGAATCTTCCGTGAAATCAAACGACAATCAGATATCGTAGTACCGTCGGTCGTACCATTTAGCTGCAAATTGTCATGAATAACTCATTGTTGTAGGCGAAGAATAGATAGACCGCCGTCACTAACAACTATTACCATGAAGACAATGTGTATGTATAAATACGTAAATATATTCAAGAAAATCGTATTAACGAAGACAGTCGAATGGATATAAGAAATAAACTAGGTACGTGGAAAAGTAATTAATATCGAAATAATTATATTAATGAAATATTTGTTAAGATTTTAATGTTATCAGTTTTGACTATTCGCGTATGCGCTCGGAGATGGTGGTAAAACCAGATATACGCAGGGAAAGAATATTATTCTGACTGCAGCGCCACCTTGCCAAATATGGACAAACTTCTAAAGGACTGACGCGCGTCGTGACGCCCACAGTACGCGTGGTGGATGTCAGATGGCGCTACATCCTTAAATCGAACTAAAATCGAACGCAGTACATAAACTCGTTTGTTGGTATGCTTTTTAAATTCCAAACTACATATTATATTGCGAAATTGAATTTATGCGTTCTTATTTTACTCTGATATCCTGACTAATCATTCTGCTTTATCTACTGTTAATTCTCCTCGATCCTGAATTGTACACTGTTTTCAATGTTTTTTCAGACAAGTCAATTATTTTGTTTTTATTTTTAATTTTATCAATTCAAGCTTGAATGAAATTATTATAAATTACGCTTAGATGATCAATAGGTATTACTTCTAGAATTCACTAAAGTTAGTGGTAAAATTTAAAAGGCAATGCCATTTTAATAACTGGAGTGAAACGATAAAATGCGACTATGAATCAAATAATAATAGATATCATTTATAACTAATTTCATTAAAATATTATTTACATACAGGGTGAGGCATTAGTGCGTCGAAGCTCAATATATCCATTAATCTTAAAGATATCATCATTTATAACTAATTTCATACGAAAATCATAGATTTTCTTAACAAAATGTGAGCTTTTTCAAAATAATTGTTAAGATATCAAATTAGCTATGAAAAAATGATAGTAAAAGACCATTAAATCATATATTGAGATAAACTTATTAAATACAACACAACCACAAATGTTAAACTTTACCGTTACCGTTAATTAATATTTAATTATTCCAAGCCAAGTGTTCGGGATGTAATGATTTTAGATATAGGGAGTGGTTAATTGAAAGTGCATACAGTGTCCTTCCTTTCGTTAATATAAAATACAGGGTGTTCCATTTAAATAAGATGAGAAATAATGCATTTGCGTTTTGAATCCCCCTGTAACATTTTTCGCAATATTGGCAAAATATCACTTTGCTAAAACTGTAGCAATATAAAAAAGTCATTTCGGTACAAAAACAGTTACAAGTTGTTTCGTATGGAATACACAGGACGTTGAACATGCAATGATTTTCAAAATTGACTATAACTTCTGAAAAACTGGGAATAACTCAATGTAACGTCATATCGAAGGAATAGGAAGATATGCTTAATCTAAATTTGGAATAACATATAGTGTGTCCCATTTAAGAAAATGTATGTTTGGTTTACCCTGTCAATATGAAACACTCTGTATATACGAAAATAATTTTAAAATATGTAGCATAAGACTAGCTATAATTTTTGTATACATTTTGTGATATCTTTAATATTAATGGATATATGGAACTTTGACGCACTATTGCCTCACTCTGTATTTTACAACAAAAGATTAAAAAGATATTAAAGAAATATTCTATATAACTTACACAGGCTGTAGCAGATGTTACACCGGTTAAACTAAGCAGCACTAAACAAACAAATTTATAACCACTAATACATTGTTTGACATAATGTAACCTTAAAATCTGTTTTATCTAATCATTCTAAAGATAAACGGCATCATTTGGATTTTTGAAAATACCGCTATTGTAAAAAGTTATAAAAGAGATTAAAATTGTATAGGTATAGCTTGTAGATATAAGACATTTTCCGAAACATGGACTAGTGGATAATATTTTGTATTAAATTTGCAAGGAGATGATAATAAGGTTAAAGTCATGCAATACATATTACATATTAATCAACAATACCGTATGTCAATGCAATCCCTTACTTGCGTGTGTAGTGTTTATAATGCTGTTGGAACTTTTTTCCAACAACAAATTGTAAATCGAGTCGGATAAATTCTGCATGAAAAAATTTCACCGCTCCCTCGGAGTGTTCTCTCAAACACTTCGCTTAACCACTCCGGCTATCGACTCTATAATCATAATTGTTTTAGTGATGGATAATGATAACCGTACATATTTGGTAAATTTAGTAGTAGTATGGTAACACACTATAAAAGAAAATCAAAAAGCACATGTCTGGTGAAAATTGTTAATGCTTTAATATTATTATTGTCACAAATTTCCACTCTACGATCTAATTGTTTACCTCAATGGTCGTCGTGGTGTTTGTCAAAGATTTGATGACCAAGAGAACAATTGTGCTACACACTTGTTACAAGGTACTACAATGTTCATCCTGAAGAGTTCAAGAATTGAGTTAATACATTGATGCAAACAATCACCAAATCAGTACAACAAAGTATGGAACGGGAAACATTTTAAAGTGATTTGGTTTTGTCAAATATCAAATCGCTTGAAAAGAGGAGGTTCTATTAGTGAAATGAATTTCTTCAATGACAAATGTTAAAAGGACCAGTTACATATCCGGGACATAGTTAAGTAGTAAGAGCAAATATGGTGCAGATTATCTAAGTTTCAATTTGAATGGCAGAGATATTATCAATTTCAAATGGAATTGAATTACAAACGAAATGTAGAACGAAGTTGGTGTTCCTATAAAATTGCATTATCTCTAGATCAGGTGATGGGAACAATATTTATTCTTTAATCGGTTTCAATCGTTTTTGCCAGCAATGTTTTTAATTTGCTTTTACAGTAAGTATTTTATCATCTTCCTTCTTTCCAGTCGTCAATAAATTGTTTTTAAGTAGTTAGCACTAGATATAAGAAAAAAATGAAAGAACATGTATATATATTATTAACGTTACTAGGATTGATACTTTATGAGTTTAATGCTGGTTTCTTTCTTTTACCTGATATTTCATTCATGTCAATAAAGCGATGTATAAGAATCAATTTCTTCTAGAACAGAATTCAGTGTTTACATAATTTAACTTTTTCAACAACCAAAAAATTACAGCGCTAGATAATATTTTGTAAGAATTTTTATATTATTTTACGTACTAGAAACTGAAAACTGGAGTATAAATTGAACATTATTATGCACCAACTAATACTGCAGCAGCTAATCTTAATGGAATGCTCGAAACATGACTTTATATGATGTTATATTGAAGAAATCGTTAATGACAGCGATTCACATAGTCCAGCTAAAAGCATTAGGCATACATAAAAATAGAACACATCGCTTCACTTTCGAATATTACGTATTCTACGTTGAATAGGGATCCCCTTGTTTACAAATGTATTTTATTTTTTCAAAAACGGACATCCTCTGCTTTTGTTGCTTTTGCTAATGGAAAGTCAAACGGAAAACAAACAAAAAAGAAAAGTATCCAAAATCATTAATCCGTCCATTAGAGCGGATTTCATTCAGATATAATCTCAATGACTGCCTTACTATGCAGACAGAAGGAGAAAACAGTCAACACTTGACTATCATTTAATATTTCAATTGGTAATATCTAGGTAATAACGCGGTTTAACAAGTAGAGATGAGTAATTTAGTGTTTTCGACGATCAAATATGCTTATTTATGTGTACTGTGTAGTACACTTATAAATAGGACACTAGCTGTCTCTTGTTACAGTTAACCTTATGTAATGTAGACAGAATTGTAAGAATTTAATATGGTACCAAATTACCAATGGGGATTATTACTCTAAGCAAAAGGATGTTCTTTGGCGTGGTGTGAATATATTAACAAAATAAAACAATGATATCCATATCTTGGTACTATATTTTGATTAAAGTTTTCGATAAAGGCGTGTTTTTAAAGATACCAATAGTATAGCAAAAATATTCAAAGCGGTACTGGTATTTCTTGTCACAAAAATGTTTTCGTTCAGGGTCTCAACATGATGACACCACATTAACTTCGATCCAATGGTCAATCGTGAATCTAGGGATTTACTTGTGCTTCATTCTAGCAATTGAAATGTTTGCTATGGAAGATCTTGTTCTGTAATGAAACCTCCTTACAGTAATATTTTGCTCATTAATCCGAAGTCTCTAAATGGAAGCTCATGACAAGATTACGTTAAAACACCACTGTAGACGAGGACAAAGTATCAACACATCTGCAAGCAACCTGCAATGCCATCCACGTATAACGAAATATGGCCGCAAAATAGACGGTAGATCTGCTGGAGCTGGCATGACTGAAAATTCATGCAACACGAGGATATCCCTCGTACCAGCTTAGGATCATCAAAAAGACCGTCTCAATAACATCTTTTCTCTCTAAACCTCTCGGAATGGCTTAAATAAGCATCAGAAGTTGGAGCTCTATTTAGCTATGAATCGATATTGCTTATTGAGAGCTTCCAGGTTAGAAATTTCATTTTGAAGTCTCCCTGATATCACGGACTCAACAATATAGGAAAAGTATGAGAGGAAACTAATAGGGTTGGCATTCTGCGAAACAGAGAATCCTTAATGCGTTTGTAGAAAACTGTTTAAAGGGCGTTTATGCACACAGCTGGATAATGCCTCATTTACAGAATGACATTTATCAGAGTGGCTATAAGCTATGTACAACATCTGGAAGGTATTATCAAGCCTTTTTCGATGTTTTGTCTTTTCCTAACTTCTACTTCTATCCCAGAAAGTCTAATCAGCGACTGCTACACCAGTACATCATTTAAGGCGTCACAATTAGTGTTCTCCCTAAGGACTTTTGGTAGATATTTAGCGCAAACTTCGATCCTGTCAATCAAGCAATAGGCCAGGCAGGGTCCGTGAAGAAAACATCTTTTACTTTTCCTTTTTAGGGCTTTCGACAATCTCCACATCTTATTCAAATCGTACATATAAGTATATTTTTATATTTTATATAAATACGGGTATATACCTACATAGTGTAATTACATAATATGATTTTAAGATGTTTTATAGAGGTACTAGGTACTAAACCAAATCTATAGGGTGTGCGTTGCAATTTGAAAAAGAAGCGTCAAATAAGGGCCGCCCTAACGTATAAATATGCGAAACAATAATTATTTGGTATACCTACATATTAAGGGGTGAATAAAAAAAAAATTATTACTTTGTGACATACAATATTCATGCTATGTAAGGCATCATGCGGACAACAAGCAGGGTTTATAAGTTCGTTCTAAACGAAAAAAGACATTCGTAAAAAATAATCACGAAAGACGTTGGCAAACAGACAAGCGACCGCTTATTTATTAACAGACCATGTTGTTGGTTTGATACTTGATACAGAGATAACTTGATCCAGAAACATGTAAATAAGATTTACGGATAGAAGTAGGCTTTCTCTTTTCTTTGACAGGCATGGCTTTGTCCTCATTTTTAGCATATAATCAACCGACTTCGTTGTTCACGTTAAATCCTAAATCACGCAAATTATATTACTCAATATCAAATTTTTGCTTCGAAATTGTAATGAAAGTAATTAGTGCTTCCATAATCTGAAGAGTTATTTATTTATTTTCATGTTCTCTTTGATGTATCAAGAGTTCTTATTGTTCTTACTTATCTATCGTAGAAGGTGGAGGCAATTATTGCTTGAAGAACACGCGTACACAATACCAAAAGTTTCGCCTTAATTACAAATTCTTCTGTTCCGATATCGTCTACGAAGCGTAAGCGAAGCGTGCAGGAAACTTTTCAGCAATAAATGAAAGAGTAAACGGTATCGCTTACTCTAAATTCGCGAATAAATTACTTTCGATCGAAGAGGACTACATCGGATAAGCAGATAACAAGTTAGCATCGAATAAATTAAACGTTTTGTAGCTACCTATAAACACAATTCTTTAGCGATTAAGAGTCCGCTATGGCGTGTGGCAGGTTGCCTAGTTTTGACCAATTTTATTTCACAAATTACTTGAAAGAAATACGAAATTTAATTAATTTTATTTTTTTTATACATTAATTAACATTTATAAAATAGAGGTACAGAACGATTTTTTTATATAATGCAATAATTAAAAAGTGAAAGAGGTATTTGCAGAAAAACTAAAAAAACGCTTTGTAGAAAAATTTATTAATTAATTCTGTATGTCTTGGCCAAATTTGAGAGAAGTTTAAAAACAAATAAAAGAGAAAAACGTGAAATAAAAATTAAAATTACAGCACCCATAATGTGGCGGACTCTGCCGGAAAAATATATGAAAATGAAGTACTGATTTACATGGCAACACCGCAAGTCAGTGTTTACTGAGTGGCCTAGACACCGCAACGATGAATTGTCAATAATAATCAAATTATATAAAAATTGGAAATCGCATACGATCCATATTTACACCACGTCTGTATGCGGATTGATGCAGATGTATACCTATAGTGTCTTGTGTAGTAATGGAAGTATCTTTGTTGGATTCAAATCAGGGAATACAAGTTGTTGAACTTATTGCCGTTGCCGTTTTTAATTAAAATTATTTTAAATACCTACTGTTAGCGACAATAATTTTATTTACTATTCCACTAGAACTGGTTAGGTTAAAATGATAAAAGTATAAGCATTACACAAGCTTGTATTCAGACTTCCGTATGTAGACCACCGAATTGAGTACTTATTCATATGTAATTTAATGGAAAGTATATGTTTTACTGAGTTCAACACGGTGCCCCTTTTTTGCGGAGATCAGTCTAAGATACCTAAAAATGATCTAAAAAGTGCTATTTCTAGGTTATGTTTACGAGTGCTTTGACATTTCCCTAAGGATTTTCAGTTGGCAATAATAGTATATCCAATAAAAATTATGAAATATTTAAGTGGCAATTTTGAAACGTCAGGAATATAAAAAAGATAATCGTTTATATTTTGTAGTAGTTTTTAACAAATCATTAATTATTAATTGTTTATTGTATATAAACTAAATGTCTTGAATATAGCATATAGAGGTGAGGAGATAACAGTTACCGTGAATGGGCAGGTAAAAGAAAATTATAGTATTATTACAATGCAACTTTGTTGATTCGAAAGCGTACTTGTAGTTGCTTTTCCATTTAATTATGATATATTTTCTGATATATGTTATATGTTTCTTTCTGTATTTCACAATATAGTAATTTCCAAATTGTCTTGCTTTCTTATTTTATGTCTATTCCCTAAGTAACAGGATTAACGTGAATATGTATACAAATATATATGATAGTTATTGTGTACATTTTTTTCTCAACATTTCAGTTTTTTCTAGAATATTTTTTGCTACTCTACTGAAATAGATATAAATAATGTGTGTTAACATTGGTGGATCATAGTGGAGTATTTCATTTATTCATAGCAATATCTTTAATATATGTATTTTTTGACCTTTATGTACTTATCTTTATATTCCTGATTTATTTCCACTTAGAGGTCAATAAAACAATAAATAATTAAATACCAATTTATTCCATAACATATAATAATATGCTTTCGTTAAATAACTTCTTCAGTGGAAGAAATTGACATTTAATATGTGTCAAATTACTAATAATATAAATATAAATTGCCATGCCTATCAACAAAATTATCTAAAAAACAAAGAATTCAAAGGAGAAAAAAGTATAATAATGTACAAAAAAGATTACGCAGCCAAAATGCATTCATTATTAAACGATCAAAACACTTACATTACATTACAAAAAGACCCGACTAACAAAATTCAAAGTGAAAATAACCAATTAATCACTAGTTGGTTAAATAGCAATTATATAGACGAATCCGTAGCTAAACATTTAAAAATATATAATTCGATAACTCCGCGAATTTATGGCGTCCCTAAAATTCATAAAACTGATATTCCTTTAAGGCCGATTGTAAATTGTATACAATCACCAACATACAATTTATCAAAATTTTTATCCAAAATTCTCAGTAATGTTGTAGGAAATACAGAGTATCATGTAAAAAATTCGTGGGAATTTGTTAATTTCATTAACAAAAAATCCGTACCGTGTAATCATGAAATTATCAGTTTAGACGTTGTATCTTTATTCACAAATGTTCCTACAGATTTGGCATTAAACATTATAAACAAAAAATGGAATTTAATTCAAAATTATACAAATTTACCAAAAAATGAATTCATGTTGGCTGCAAAACTTTGCTTAAATTCAACATATTTTCAGTACAATGACACAATATATAAACAAATATTCGGTACAGCAATGGGTTCTCCATTATCTGCTGTTATAGCAAATTTAGTAATGGAGGACTTAGAGCAGGTCTCACTTGACAAACTAAACTGTCATGTGCAATTTTATAAGCGGTATGTAGATGATTGTATATGCTGCATACCAAATGATAAAATTGAACATGTTCTGCACACATTTAACACATATCATGATAGGTTAAAATTTACTTTTGAAAGAGAAAATCAAAATTCTATAAACTTTTTAAATGTAAAGATACTACATGATAACACACAAATAAAAACAAACTGGTACATTAAAGACACTAGTAGTAGTAGGCATTTAAACTATTTTTCAAACACTTCGGTAAATTTTAAAAAAAGCGTAATTAACAGTTTAGTAGATCAGGCTATTAAATTAGCTCACCCTGATTTTAGAAAAGAAAATTTAAGCAAAGTAAAAACAATACTAGAAAAAAATAGTTATCCTAAAGAGTTTTACAATAAATTAATCACAAAAAGAATAAATAAAATATATAACACAGGTACAAAATCAAATAATAACATATACCACACTATACCATATATAAACAATTTAAGCGACACAATAAAACACGAATTAAAAAAATCAAACATTCACATAACTTTTATACCTACCAACAATGACATTTATTCACAAATTTAAAAACACCCATTAAACATGATAATCAAAGTAATGTCGTTTATAAATTAGATTGCAAAGATTGTAATAAATGTTATATCGGACAAACCAAACAATATTTAAAGAAACGAATTTATAACCATCAATACACTGTTACACATAACGTCACCGCTGAAACTGCTTTATCTAAGCACTCTAAAGATAGACGACATAATTTTGATTTTCAAAACACTAAAATTTTAAAAAAGGAAAATAATTATAAAAAAAGATTAATTTACGAAATGATATACATTAAGAAAGATGAAAACGCGGTAAACTTTAGAACGGATATTGATAATTTAAGCGTTATTTACAATAATTTAATTCACGCATGAATTTTATTAATTTTAAGCTCTTGACTAGGTTTTTTTGCCATGTTTTTCCCTAGTCCTTGAACAGAATTGTTAGAGCTTGACAAAAAATAGATTGATATACGAATAATTCAAATCATTTCAATTTCTAATGTTGTATTAAATCATTATTCCTTCATTATTACTTGTGAATATAATTAAAATTCGATATATCAATGAATTCTTTGTTTTTTAGATAATTTTGTTGATAGGCATGGCAATTTATATTTATATTATTAGTAATTTGACACATATTAAATGTCAATTTCTTCCACTGAAGAAGTTATTTAACGAAAGCATATTATTATATGTTATGGAATAAATTGGTATTTAATTATTTATTGTTTTATTGACCTCTAAGTGGAAATAAATCAGGAATATAAAGATAGCAATATCTTTAAATCGCAAATGAAAATTCGATTTTTTTTTGTAATGTAATGAAATTAACATATTTCTTCAGTTATTTAATTTATTAGACAGATAATTTGGAGTAAACGTTCAAAATTATAATAATTTACTGCTTACAGCAGAATAATAGTAAAACGTTACATTTTTGGTACTAAAAATTCAAAACTTTGCCGACCTTGTGTAGTTATTATCAACCGTTGGAAGTTTTTTTATAAGCAGTATATCGAGCATAACAAAGGCAAGACACCGGGTGTGTATTTGATATTACAAATAATTACAGATATTAAAACATAATAAGTTATGTTGTTGTAAAGATTTCTTTATGAAGTTTGACAGATGTACTTTTATTTAATTTCATAATGAGTATTTTACGATTTCAGACTTTGACTAAATTCATTACACATACAAAAATAATTATGAAATAACATGCACTTATTACGATACTATATAAAATTAGTACATAGTTGCCAGATCCACTTTACCTACAAATAAACTTGCAGATAGACAACTTTAAATACTAACATAACATTTTAATCTAGACGTACGTTACTACCGCACGATATTAAGTAAAAGAGAACGTTGCTAAAACGTATGTCGTGCAAAATACTTCCGATTATCTTTTATCCTTATAGAACTTTATTGTCTCTGTCTTAGAAAAGTTGATCAGCTGGTATAGCGGACTCTTAAAATGTTTGCGTAACATCGACAATTATTGCTGTCCATTTTTCTTTCTAACTAATTCGCAAATTACCAAAACTGTAAATAGATTACAGAACTATGTCTACATCGCATTTAAAATCACTTAGAACTTACTAGAAAAATCACTTAGTTCACAAATAGATGTCAGAACTTTTTCTATTTGAAGTAGCTATTTTTAAATGATCTTGTTGAAATTGTCCTGTATTATTAAAGCTGTCATAAAACCTCTTCTTACCCAATTGGTGAGTTATCTCCATCATTAAATCTATAACTTACTAACAATAATATGTTGAATTATCTACTAGGATCACATTTTGATAGCATGTACGAATAGTGAACTGATCTCCTAAGCCAAATGCTTGGTCTTTAAGAGCAAGTGTCACATCGATGCGTGCACAGTGCGTTACGTATTGTTACAATCATGCTTAATGTATGGCAGTGCCATCTTTAGAAGAATAGAAAAGTTAAGTGGAGAATGTGGCAAAGATACGATCGTACAATGCCATCTTGTGGGAGGAGAGGAGCGATACTAACTAAAACAAATAATTTCGTTTTGATGTAAATATATTTCTGTTTATAAAAGGATAATCCTTGAATTAAGTCCAACTACATTCATTGTAAATATCGTTGGTTTCGTATAAAATAAAATAAAATAGTTTCCGGCTTCTTTTACGGTGCATAGAAACATCTTCTAATGGTATGTGCATGTATGAAGAATGCATATGCTACCTCCGGAACAATCCACCGTATTTTTTGCCAACATACTACGTAAAAATGAAATTCTCGTTTCATGTGTTCAGAAAAAGAGAAAAACTACTGTGCTATGTGCTGCCAAAATTTGTGGAAGTCCTTATTTGCTTTAGAAGCTTGCTAAGAAGTTCTTTTCCTCATATCTCCAAACTTTTTTGTAGATAATGACTGGTGTGTTGTTGTAGCAATAAATATAAAATATAATAAAAAAAATTACAGCACTCGAATGGAGTCTTCACGTTTCCTGCATCTAGTCGTATCGCAACAGGTAATTTCACCAAAATAAGAAGAAGACGTACTTTTGACAAGAAATAGGTTCTTTTCCTCATCCTTCCCTATAATTCGCATAATTTAAAAACACAGGAAGAAGCTTTGGTGCACGTATTAGAACTATTATCTACGTTGTGGTCATAATTCTTTAACCTTATGACGAGTGTTCTCATGAACCGTATTTTATAATGCATGTTGGTGATAGTGCCCAAAATTTGGGATTTATAAAAAATGCACCAACAACAGCGTAATATCATCTTTATAAGTACTCTGTATTCCTACCTAATTCATCTTGTCAATATTTATAAAAATCGTAAGGTAAATACCCCCTATATAGACATACGCAACTAACAAAGGATTATTTTGATTTTGTGGGGATTTATATAAATAGAAAAAGGTAACAAAAGATAGTGACTACAGAACATTTCAATAACAACAAGGATATCTAATTGAAATGTATAGTTTTCAACCGCTGCCTGTAAGTATTCTAATCGTAAATGATAAAATTATTCTTGGTTGTAGCGGTTTAACATTAATACATATTCATGATAATTAAAATTTAATTATCATCACTGTCATTCATCACCATACAATGTCGTGTTTCGGTTTTATAAACTTCATCAGCTTGCGTTTGTGAGAATATCTGTCATTGCATAGTGATGAATGACAGTGATATTAATTAAATTTTGATTATCATCAAAATGTGTTCCAATGTAAAGCAGCTACAACCAAGAACACTTTGATCACTTACAATAAAGATATCAATATTTTGTGATTGTGTCGAATAATTTGCAATGAAAAGCTATCAGGATTGGTACTGATTGCAGGCCGCAATTTAAACACCAGTAGATTAGATAATCGTCCACGGATAACAACGCGTAAGATGTTTAAATAAATTCTACTAATTCCTGCGATTGACTCATGCTTATTGGGTTTTCGTAGTTACATTTCGCACAAAGAATTTTTTCCACTTCAATCAGATTATCATAAAGCCAAACGGTGCTGAAGTCCTGGGTTCCTTTCATTTTAATAATGGTAATGAGTTTTATATATCAATAAGGGTCAGATACTCTGACCAGGTTACGTTAACATTGAAAAATTATTATAATATTGCTAGTTATTTGAATAGTGAAACATAAACGATGTTACTGCTATGTCAACGGAATGGTGCATCACATTAGCAGGTAAGCTGACGGAATCAATAATCCAAAATGTATGGAAAATGAATCCAGACTTTGTAGGGGAGACCAGTAACAAAATCTAAGTATGTAGCTGTGATCTCTAATGTTGGCACATAGATGCCACATACGTAGCCGAAGATACTTCGAGCATTATCAGGCTTGCGATCAGGCCTGTAAAGTTGGCTACCACACTCATGAAATTTCAAAGTTTGACAACGCCAACGTTTTGTGCTGCAAAGCAAAAATTTCGTGACTGTTACTTTTTCGAGATATCCACGTTAAACGAGTGGGTGTTCCTTGTTTGCCGCAAAAAGCATTGGCATACTCAAATTATAAAATCTTTTTTTTATTTAAATCAAACGCAAAATTACATCCGTACGCTGCTGGCATGTGTAACTAATTTGCCATGTCTATGTAGTGATCTCCCAATGGCGTATGTAATGGAAAGTTAAAAGATATAATTTTTTAACTTCTCATTTTAGACTCGCCTCCGGTAAGAGGAACAAACGAAAATGTTTTGCTTTTGCTTCTACATAGGTGGATTCGTCGAGAAAGACAGATTGGCCAAAAGACTATTGTATCCTCCTGCCATTTTAGCTTTCTGAGCCCGGTTGTACCCAAACAAAGAAGTCCAAAACCTGGTCGAAAGTTTTTCTGCTTATTCTGGGTTCATTTAATCAGTCGACCTCAAAGTAAATCCGCCTATCCTTGTCCGCTGCTGAGTAGTTGGAAAGAAAGATACTTATGTGTAACCTCAGTCAATTTAAATGTTTACCCTATTTTCAAAGGTTCGAAATCTGTTATTCAAATTGAAAAATAACACTCCATTTCGGTGCAATATCAAATTCTAATATACAAAATCAACTGCATAGATGATTAGCATTATTTATTATCTAGGTTAAACATTCGAATGTCTTAAATATAAGAAGAGATAAGGGATCCTGAAGATTGTAAATTAAATCGAAATATAGACTTTAAACAAAACAGTTTTTCTTTAGGATATTTATACAGACTGAACTTGCGTTCCTTTTGTCAATTTAATTCTTCCCAACGTAGTACCGCTGGAGTACTTACTGTTATTATTGTTATTTCCATTCCCACCACTGCGGCAAAATTTGATTTTATGTATATATGTATATGCATGCATAATGTCACTAGAATTCAGTATTACTTTTGTTATTACCTCAGATAAAAAATCTCTCGAACTAATAAACGACACCAGTAAATACGATGTCTTACTATAGAAACTTTTATATTCATTAAATAACAGGTCCACATCAGTAATAATTATGATGCGCGACTATGTGTTAACTTAAACGGGTTCTCTTATAAGTTATATTAATTAAAAGAACATTCTGTTATATACTTTCTTGAATGGTAGGTGTATTCTACATTTTCGCAGTTCAACCATGTGTGGTCTTCGCTACCCAACTATAAAAAAATAAAACAGACAGGCTAGTTTTACCTTCTGGGAATTTAGCAAATCCATAGTAGACAGAAACCGCATAACTTTACACAAGAAACTGGTTGTCTTTGATTTCCGTACGCAACGCACATATTAATTTTTCTAGTCTGCATTCTTGCCCTCACATACATACATGCCCGTTTTCTTTGATCCCTCTTCAGGATCTTCAAATAAACAACTCGCGATGTTTCTCTGTCTACATACATCTCCATCTGACTTAAGCCGTTAAATGAACGGGTACTTACAAGTTATTAAATAATCGTAGAGGAATTTGTAAGTTTCCTCGCTTTTAGCGTTAATTAATATTTTAGAATGTTTCTGGAGTCGAAACATCAAAACGTTTCACATTGGTGCGTTTCTGTTTAATATTTAAAGACGGCTTTATGTGCGGCGTATTAGCTAAAATTAGTACACCAATTTGTCTCAGAATTCAAATTCTAAAATAATCAAATGTTACGTATTTAAAATACTATTAAATGAGCTATTATAAATGAGGATCGTTCGTTGACATTCGTTAAATTGTAATTTAACTGGTACACATGCACTTGCATATATTCTACAGAACAGGGTGCCTTTCATATGTAAAACACATTTAAGTGAATATATTTCATTTTACACCTGTTGCGCTTGTCTTACAGCCTCGATAAAGGCAAGGACATTAGATTCGATTTTTATGCATCAAGTCGCTCGTTACGGTATCAATATTAGTCTTTATTCGGGATATATTTTTAGCACTATAATAAAATATGTTTTTAAATAGCGTAGGTTAACTTTTGTTGTGGATTGTATGGGTTATATTTAGTGTCGTTTAAATTTGTAACTATTGATATGAAAATTTCCATGTAAACGGGTTTAGAATTAAAACAACTATACCAATTTAATCTGTCTATATAAAAAGCGAGACAGAATTTTTAATTCACTAAAAAAGAATGTATCTAAAATTCCTAATTAGAGGATTTTAAATATTAATGCAAGTTAATTATATTACAAGCGCTGCCAGGAGGAATTTTGACATATCTAGCCTTACGGCTTTGGTTGCGGATGCTACCACCAGAATGCGCAGTGTGGTGTGTACGCTCAAAAACGAACTAACATATACCCAGGTAGCAAGCTGTCGTCAATATGACGTAGATTTTAAGTCATGTTGGTCAAAATGACGGCAACTGACGAATAAAGGACGATCATATAACGTGATTTTATATAAGTCATAATAACGTGAAATTTATCGGTCTTTATGACGTTATAAACACGTCCATTTTACCTTGCTTAAGTATTTACTATTATTTATTCATAATTATATATTTATAATTATATATTCTATATTTTATATCGCAAAACGCAATGTAACTATACATAGCTAGTTCAATTATGAACGTGTTTCTACAATTCCCTATATTTATGTTTGAGTTAACTAACTGATCGATAACATTTGTTCTCAAATTCATAATTGTTAACTGTTATAGAAAGTAACATTCAGATACCAATAGAATTGAAATATACACAAAAGATTATTTAAATTCGGGTCGCAATAAGCAAGTTGCTACCGATTGGTCAGAGGTAATGGCGCCTTTTCTATATGACGCCTGCGCCGTTAATAGCCGTTATAATTATCGCGGCATGTTCACTATTTTTGTGATCTTTGGGTGTCTTTGGGTCTGATCAGATCATGGCTGGTAATTAAATTGAGTCGAACAGTGGATGGTGTAGCAAATTATTTGTAGTGCGTGTTTTTCCAACAGTTCTTCCATAAATAAGGTACGTTGATTCTAGTCAATTCTAGTGTTACTTTTATCAGAAACAAGAGTTAAGGACGGGTTTCCACTCTAGTTGAGATGTATACTTTTTACTTTAGGTTGGTTAAATTAGTTAAATATATTATATTAATATTTGAAACTGTGCAATTATTACAAGATGCATTATGAAAAGCCGTTCGTTATTTATATTAGGTAATACTTGTCCTGTTAACTGATGTACAGTGTTAAACCTAACCTTACTTTTTATCAAGCTTTTCATGAAGTACCTATTCAGTTAAGTTTTTGTTATTGTAGATCTACACAATTTAAAGATGGCGTTTGTAGGTGTAGAATTTATTGATGAGGATAATGAAAGCGGTGATAGAAGTATCGGTGTGGTAAGCAAAAGTTGGTTATAACACCACGGAAAAAAGAAGTCTTCTGGCCGCCTTGTAAACAACAAATCCAATTTAATAAATTATTAAGAAATCACCATCCTGCTGATGATACTTGGAAATTGTATGGGGTATCTAGATGTTTTTTTGAATGTGGTCAGTTATACTTTTTGGCAGATTTTATTTCATTGTGTAGTAATAATTATTGTTATAGATGATTTTGAAAAAGCTACAAAGAAAATTAAGCAAGCCGAAGATACTTCCGATTTGCAATCAGATGCAGAAATTTGTAAGAAAAGGAAATACAAACGACCACAGCGTCTCTCTTACGGAAGTAGTGATGATGAAGGTTTATCAACACGTTTCCAACGACCTCCACTTATAAAAGTTGCAGGTATAAACTTATAACTTTACTTAATCTTAATTAAGTTACCTCAATAACCATTATTTTAGAAAAAAAGCAAATAGTCAAGAGGGGACATGTGACAGTTTTGACAATCGCAGAACTCATTTAATGCTGGATGCAGCAAGTGACGTCCGTTTATCTCCAAGTACCTCATTTCGTAGTGTCTCTACAAATAATGAAGATACTTCAGGTGGGTAGTAGTAGTTAGTAATAGATTAAAGTACCTAATCATTTAACTTTAGTTGTTAACAGAAAATTAATTACTCTGCTGAGTGAATTGAAAGAACAAAATAACGAAATACTGAATATTTTAAAGGACAAAAAAGTATCAAATGAACTTGAGACGGCCTATAAAAAATTACCACATCTTCCAGTAAAATTACCTCTAACCACTGAGGAGGATATTAAATGTTTGGAAAATACTTTGATATCTAAGGATAATTTTACTTCTTTGGTTAGTTTTGTTGTCTACCTAATAATAATAATATATTCAACTAATTTTATATTTTTCTACCAGCGCATATATTTAAGTACATTAGGAGGCCGAGATACCCACTCAAAAACTAACAAGATCTTGAGAACGCTTTTGAGTGATACATTAGCGTCCACTTATAGTTATTATGGTAAACGACAAAAAAAAATCTTTTGCTGGATTAATATTAAAGACAGTTGTTATTGGTAAGTTGACTTTTTTTCTAGTAATAAATGTATTCACACATTATTTTACTGTTCATTCAGAAGCGGTAAAAGCCAACTCTTTAAATATATTTGAGAAGGACATAGAAGATGCAATAAAGGTGTGGCTAAAACATGCACCACAGAGGTTGAAATTTTCTAGACGAAGTTTATAGATATTGTATTCCTTCATATGTTTGCATTATTTTTATAACATGTATATGTATCTATACTGAAACATACCCAGCATGTATAGAAAATCACAGTTGCAACCTTGTGTCAGTAAACGACAGTTTTATAGGAGAGTTGCTCAGGCTGCTAATGATACTCTTCAAGAAATAGAAGCTGAAGAGCAAATTGCAAATAATATCCCTAACTTGTGTAATCAAAATAGTAATTTAATTTGTGTCAGCAATGTTACAAGTGGTAATAGTTCTTCATGTTTAAATGAATGTTCTTGTGACAACTTGCAAATTGAAACTAGAGATTACAACTATATAGAAAACATCAGTAATAATACTTATTCATCTGTCAGTGATAATAACAATCTTGATTCGTGTATCATTGATAATCTTACCCATACAGCTTCTGTCAATCCATCCCCTGTTTCTGAAGCACAGAATGATTTGTCTAATCAAATATCAATTTGGATGATTAAACATAACATATCCCAAAAAGCTGCGACAGACTTACTACATATTCTTCACCCTTATATTACCAACCTGCCTTTAGATTGTAGAACGTTTTTACATACTCCTAAGTTTACGAATATTCAGCTTCTTGAAAATGACGGAGAATATTGTCATATTGGTTTACGCAAAAATTTAGAATATTTTTTAACAATAAATTCATCATACCCTTACAATTCCATTATTCTCAGTTTCAACATCGATGGTTTACCATAAAAGTTGTAATAAGCAATTTTGGCCCATTTTAGGTCTAGTGCGTAATTTTAAAACTGAACCTTTTGCCATAGGAATATTTTGCGGCTCTTCCAAGCCTAAACCTTTGTCCCTTTTCTTAAAACCGTTTATAACTGAGTTGTCTGCTTTAGTAAAAGAAGTGTTTACATTTCAAAATAAAAAATATTGTGTTGAAATTTTGAACTTCATATGCGATGCTCCTGCTAGGGCATTTATAAAACAAGTAAAGTCACACGGTGGTTATTCCTCTTGTGATAAGTGTATAGAAGTTGGAGAGTATATTGATAATAGGGTAGTTCTTATTGAAACTTCAGCAGAAAAAAGAACAGATAATTCATTTTCTCAACAAACAGATTGCGACCACCATGTTGGTATTTCCCCATTACTGCAACTAAATATTGGATTAGTGTCAAAATTTCCGATAGATTACATGCACTGTGTGTTACTTGGTGTAGTACGTAAACTACTGAACTCCTGGGTTGGTGGTTTGCCTTTAACTGTAAGACTTATTAGCCGAAATGTTAAGTTGATATCAAATAAATTAATGACCATAAGAAAATATGTGCCTATCGAGTTCAATCGTAAACCTAGATCGTTAGATGAATTAGGGCGTTGGAAAGCAACAGAGTACAGAACCTTCTTGTTATATATTGGACCACTAGTAATTAAAGATGTAGTAGATACCGCCATTTATGAACATTTTATGTTGTTGCATTGTGCCATTACAATTTTAATTTCGCCAAGTCATATCACAAACTTTGGTTGTGCATTTGCTGATACCTTATTAAATATTTTTGTAAAACATTGTAGAAAAATATATGGTTTGAATTTCTATGTATACAATGTGCATGTATTGTCACATATTAGCAGCGATGTACAAATGTACGGGCCGTTAGATTCATTTTCGTCGTTTCCTTTCGAAAATTATTTGGGACGCATAAAGCGTATCATTAGATCACCTAATAAACCTTTGCAACAAGCTCATCATAGATTAGAAGAAATTAATTTTAGTTTTATTGAGAAGTCGAAGCTAAAACATGACTATAGTTGTACATATGCTGAACAAATCCACAGTTTGGGCCCTTTAGCGGATTTTACAACCCCTCAGCAACAATTCAAAAAATTTATTGTCAAGACTTTGTCTTGATGATCTATAGTTATTCGAAAAGTGATTCATACTGCCTTATGAAAGATCGAGAAGTTGTACGGATTTTAAATATAATTCTTGCCGGAGATAGGCATTACATATTGGGATACCCATTTACTGAGTATTCTGCTTTTTATACTTATCCAGTTGATTCTAGAAAGTTCGATGTTTATGTTTTGAAAAATCTTTCACGAAGTTACAAATTATGGGATATAAAAGATGTACGAGCAAAATGTTTACTTTGTTCATTGGAAAATGAAGTTGCCTGCTGGATATCATTTCCAATAATTCATTCATATTAACATTATGCACTGTGAAATATTCGTGTCCATAAACGCGTATTAAAACGACACTACATGCTGGGTATTGTTTCCATTAAGTTTTCGTTTATACTTTAATAGTTTTATAGATCACAATAAATATTCGTGTGACAAATTCTTGTTTTATTTTGGTCCCATAAAATATCCCCAACACATTTATTTAAGGTAAATATATGACGTTAATTAGACGTGATACTGTGACGTCTTTTTTAAGTTGAAAAAAGACGTCACTGGGCTGTGACACTTTATCGTCATTAGAACGTGTTTTTTACGTAGAATAATAAGTCATTGTGACGTAAGATGTGACCAAAATTGTACGTGATAATGACGTGTTCATGCTACCTGGGTATGCAATATGGTACACGTATTCGTGAGTTTTAGACATAATACATATACACATATGTTAGCCTCCTGATATCATTGAGCCACTATAGTTCATTTTTATACGTTGGAAAACTTGATCTCCAAATTATTCAAAACAGTTAGTTGAGGGTCATTCCATGTTAATCAACTAAAACAATATGGTTTAACATCCATTACCACACATTTTGATGCATTCTGGCAACTGGTGTTCCATTTATGGATACGAATAATCAGATATAACCACGACTTCACGACTTGGCTTTGAGAATCAGAATTTAAAAAGTTAACTAACAAAGTAAAAGTTTTAATGGCATCACAATCTCAATCATCATAAACCATTTTAGAATTAAAAATATTACAAAGCTCACAATTAAAACTATCTCATATTCTATGAAATCGTTTTTTTCTTTTGTAAACAAGATTGAATTTGTATTAGACATTATTGAGATAATCAGTTCAGTTCTTCCCAGTGACTGCTTTTGGGTATTCCACGTTTGCAATAACATGAAGGATGAGTACCGCATTCATCTTATTCTCCATGCAAAAATATCAAGTTATCGTAAATGCAAGCGAAAAATCCTGCAAGAAATAAATCTTTCGTGTTTGCAAATAAAGTTTGCCACTTTTTACATAAATTAACTTTTGTAGCTTCAATCATCTAGTCGTCTATGACCTGGAAGCTATAGCACGATCTTGTCCTTTAAAAAGTTCCAAGGTCATTCGTTATGTTAATTTGTTTGTCTAGGTGTCATTTAAGACGCTTCTACCTAAATAAACGTTTGA
The DNA here is from genome assembly GCA_023690525.1 of Holotrichia oblita. Classification (NCBI taxonomy): domain Eukaryota; kingdom Metazoa; phylum Arthropoda; class Insecta; order Coleoptera; family Scarabaeidae; genus Holotrichia; species Holotrichia oblita. Next base: position 114,887,501 of record CM043018.1, read on the forward strand.
CGAGAAACGTCTATCACATTCTGTTTTTCCGAAACTGGTTGAGATAACTGCATTTGAGTTTCCTTTAAATTGATAAAAAAAACATATAGCTTGGGAGTTTGTAATGTATAACTATGGTTTTGGAACACTAAACACTTTAACCCACTAAACACCAAACACGTTTTAACTAACTACTTCTGCACCAAGAGATCCAGTGAAGAACTTAACTATGGTTTTATTGAGCTTGAGTATTATCTAACATTGGTTAGATTACTTAAACCCACAGACAGTAATTGACAAAGTCTTAATCATTACGGACCTTAGATTGCAATTATAAAAACTGCACAACGTTATTTGATGGGAACATGTCACAATATCTCAGCAAATGTGCACTCGGTTGATTTAGAATCGACTCAAACTGCCATAAAACCCGTTAAAAGTATGCTTTGTTGCGGCCCCCGAATGCAAAGCAGTAATAGTATGGTCAACTGTATGTAAATTACTACGTATGTAAATTACTATCTGTGTATATACAATATATTTTTCTATTAAGTCCAGTTTCATATGCAAGCGATCATTTATAAATTCCTAAACCGATAATTTCTTAATACGAGCTCAACATATGTATGGTTAAATCGCTATCGCATACAATTTCACTATAATTCTAAGTATTTATGTAACTAAGAAATTACATGAATAAGAATATGTATGGGGGCAAGATATAAAAGTCTATTACATATTAGAGTGGATCGAAAAACGCATTTTTTTTGCAGTACAATTCTAATAACGCGAAAAACTTGCGCATAGGCGTCAATATAAATGAAAAAATATTAAAAAAATGTTTTTTCAAAATTTTAAATCGCGCAGAAGGCCTAAAGTTACCAAAAAAGTCAAAATGCCGGTAAATTTCAAAAAAATGCAAAAATTACAAAAAATACATTTTTTGTTGTAATAGTGAAAAAGTGTTTTTAAGAGTCTCCTTAACGCATACAAAAAGTAATTAGACCCATACTTGTTTTACTGAATTTGCGCAAAAGCTCTAAAGTTGTGGGTTGTATCGCAAAAAAACGATATTTCATGATTTTCGACGACTTTTAAACATGTGCCAAAACCCATAAAAGTTTTATTTTTAATTTGTAATAGTGTAAAAACCATTCAAAATAGTTTTCCCAATCCAGAAAAAATACTTTCAGACCTGTTATTCCTTAACTGTATTCGTGCAAAAGGTCTAAATTATAGTATAAGTTAAGTTATAGTCCCGTAAAAAACGCCGTTTTCCATATCTGATGAGTGTTTATTTAACAGATTAGGTTTGTAGTAAGACTCTAACAAGTGATTTCCACATCCACCCTACGCAACCAACCAACCAGGGCGAATTTTATTTACAATATTTACAGTAACTATTTACTTTGTACAATGCATATGTTCGTTGTAAGCAAAAGATTATTTACATAGAAGCCCCTTTGAGTTCTGACTTTTAATTAAATGTGGGCATCAGCTGTCTTGATTTTAAAGTAGCTCTAATATAACCATCTCCATTTTCATGCCCGCACACTTTTTCTGCTGCTTCTGTAACCAGTTTTACATACCTCTCAACTGACTGGGTGTGGCATGGGAATTTGAGGTAGTTAAACGCTGCTAGCACTTTGTCTTTCAACAAAGAAGCAATGTGTTCAGTTGGCATCTTGGACAGTAGTGGCGGCAGTGTTAACTTGCAGATTGACCAATCAATTACTTCGGTATAGTCGTTTGCACTAAAATTTATTGAAGGTATTTTGAAGTCTCTTACGTAACCTTCAGCCGATGGCTCATTTCTGGATTTAAGGATCCTCCTGTAGCCAAGTTCTCTAATGTGTGGTCTCTCATCCATTATCATAGCCAACATAATATTTTCAGGGCGGCAACCGTGCTCGCAACTTTAGGTCTTTTGCGCGAATTCAGTAAAACAAGAATGGGTCTAAGTACTTTTTGTATGCATTAAGGACACTCTTAAAAACACTTTTTTCACTATTACAGCAAAAAATGTATTTTTTTGTAATTTTTGCATTTTTTTTAATTTACCGGGATTTTGACTTTTTCTGGTAACTTTAGGCCTTCTGCCCGATTTAAAATTTCGAAAAAAAATTTTTAAATATTTTTTTATTTATAATGACGCCTATGCGCAAGATTTCCGGGCTATTAGAATTGTATTGCAGAAAAAAACGCGTTTTTCGATTCACCCTATTACATATACTTTAGAGAATGAATGTTCGCATGATGGTGCAGAAAATGTCCTTCAGAACCAACCAATAATTCAAAAGTTTTTTCTGTGTATTGATTTGTTTTCAGTTTGACTGCCTTTTCGTTTACCTTCTCTATTATTTGAAATAAATTATTATTTGTTTACTGTGTGTTTTGTTATTAATTCTCGAATAAAATCAGTGTTTTTAACGAAACAAATTTAAGATGAACATAGATTCCTGTCTATCTGCTTTGATAAATAATTTTTCTTATGGTTCTAAAATTGATTTGTATTATTATTTTATTTGCGTTTATATGTCATTAATGGTAATGGGTGTTGGCAAATGCTATAGTACGTAATAACGCAGGTATTAAAAGATCTGAAAAAGAATATATTTCTGTAGCGATCTTCCCATTCATATCACATTACGTAGTTATTTTACCTGCTCATAAGCAAATTGCTTTATTACTACAAACATCCAGTTAAATGTTGAACGTTTCTGTGTGCGACGTTAGGTCTACGTCGCTTGCCGGGTGAGTCGATTTTAAATCAACCGAGTGTACATTGTCTGCTCACTGCTTCACAAGCAATACACAATTTCTTTGTAATCTTCTTCAATACCTGCTCACTGAATGGACAAAATAATATCTTTTATTATTTAATTAACTATCACTCAGAATTCACCATGGAATTTCATTTAATATAATAATTAACAAAGGAATCATTTATCTTACTTCTAAACTCTCAATTAACTAATCTAACATTAAAAATGTATTTGTTCTGCACAGATATTATCAATAAATCTCTCTTTAAATTTTAATTATGGACTAATTTTAAGGTTTCATTTCTAGTGAATAAATCAGTAAAAGATATGAAGCGAAAAAGCTGATATCATTCTATTTCGTCATATGATAGTTTTATAATAGTAAATACAATGCCTTCTTTGATTATCATTTTCCTTTTAATGATAATATACAGTCAGGTCCGCTTATAACGAGTACAACTTATAACGAACGTCCGGTTTTAACGAGTGATTTTCAGTGTTACGGAAAATTGTTCCTTAAACTTAATACAATTTGAGTTCGGATACAACGAGCTCGGATATAACGAGCACTTCTTTTAGTACGAGCAAATTTTCTGTTTGCCGCTGTGATTATAACGAGGACTCGACACATTCTTCGGCTGTTAACGCAGGCCCGATGTAAACAAACTTGTCATAACTCGTCTACTGGAAATTTATTCAGTAGTTTTTATAGCTTGTTACTAGTAACATTATCATCATGCCGAGAAATAGAAAATCCCTTACATTAGAACAAAAAATTTAAATTATCGATGACATTAACAGTGGAACATTTAATGCTAACATATGTAGAAAGTAAAGCTTGTCAACTTCGACTGTTTCCACAATTTGGAAAAACAGGAATAAAATTGAAGGGACATTAAATTCGAATATTTCTAAGTTAAAACGAATTCGAAAACCAGTTAACAAGGAAGTTGATCAAGCATTATTGCAGTGGTTTAAGCAAAAAAGGACTCAAAATGTGCCAATAAGTGGACCAATACTACAGGAAAACGCAGAAGAATTTTCCAAAATAATGTTCCCCAATAATGAAGCATCTTGTTCAAAAAGCTGGATAGACCGTTTTAAGAAGAGGTACCATATTTCATCTAGTAAAATTCATGGAGAAGGCGCAAGTGTTTCTGCTGAAACAACAAAGGACTGGTTAGACAAAGTTTGGCCCACAATAAGGAGAGGTTATTCCGGTGATGAAACTGGTCTCTTTTATAAAATTTTCCCGAACCAAACACTGAAGTTCCAAAAAGAAAAGTGTGAAGGAGGCAAAAAAAGCAAAGAAAGAATCACCGCTTTTGTCTGTGCCAACATGACGGGAACCGAAAAGAGAAAGTTGCTGGTCATTGGAAAATCTAAAGCACCTCGTTGTTTTAGGACTTGCAAAGTGTTACCAGTTAATTACACCGCTAATAAGAAAGCATGGGTAACATCAGAGATTTTCGAAAAGGAAATAAGAAACTGGGACTATAAACTACAAAAACAGAACAGAAACATAGTGTTAATGATTGACAATTGTCCAGCCCATCCTGCAATTGAAAACCTACGTGCTATAAAGTTAGTTTTTCTTCCACCCAACACAACAGCAGCCCTACAACCCATGGATCAAGGTATTATCGCCTGTCTCAAACAACATTATAAGAAAATGGTTTTATGCAGGATGATTTCTTGTTTGGATGAAGGTAAGGATTTTAACTTTACTTTGTTGGATGGTATATTAGCTATAAACACAGCATGGAATCGTGTTTCACAAAAAACTATTGTTAATTGTTATAAACACGCCGGATTTTATTCGGAATTTGATGATGATGATGAGATACCTTTGGCTCAGTGGATATTAAAGCATAAAGATTCAGAAGCTGTAGATGAAGAAGTCTCCCTTAGTTTAAATGACTGGGCTATCACAATTGATCTTGTGAAAGGGTCTTTAAACGCTGACATAATTAATGCATTTCAAGAAGTCGACGATTATTTGGTAATTTGCGAGTACCCATCAGAAATTGAAATTGCAGCAGCAGTTACAAAAATGCAATTTAATGAAAAGTCGGAATCAGAAGAAGAACAGGAAGAGCCAGAAAGCATCTTTGAACCACCAACAGCTCAACAAGTACTTAGTGCAATAAAAACCGTATCCACTTATTTGGAATTCAATGATTTCCAAAGTACATTGAAGCAACAGTTTGATTTTGTACAAAAAGGAATTGAAGATTCTTTGTAGAAGAAAAGTGCAACTCAAAAAAAGATCACAGACTATTTAAAATGAACATTACATTGTATACTTACATATAAGTACATACGTTTGTATGAATTTTGTTAATATGTATTCCATATTAAGAATTTGTATCTTGTTTATACATATTATACTAAACAAATATACATTCTATGTTAAATAAGTATGTAGTTACAAACCTGCTAAGAATCGCTTATGGCGAGCGTTTTTATATAGCGGACAAATTTTTTGGCACCAGCGCCATCGTTATAAGCGGACCCGACTGTAGTTCAAAAGTAAAGTCTTACTAATCCAATTTTTTTTCTACATTCCTCATATAACAAAGTTTGTTCGTAACATTTTTTATAAGCAAATAAGGAAGGAATAAACATGCTTTAGATGTCGTGGTGTGGTTGACCTGACCGAGATTAATTGAGATAATTGAGACATAACAAAAATTTGTGGATCATTAGAGATTACCTCGCGAGGATTATCATCAAGTAAAGGTTGCATCTATGAGATATAATAACTGACAATTGAGATATTAGGGTGTTGGCACTGGAAGAAGTAATCGAAATAGTTGCCAACTTCAAGGTTGAATTTATGTTGGTAGGTAACGGAAACCAACACCAGGAGAAACAAATATCCGCTCAGTGACAGAAAGGAGATTCCTGTCCGAGTATACCTACATGAATTGTTTGTGACGTAAAAACTGTTGTACAGGTGCACTCACGATCAGAGAAGAAAGTGGCCGATACAATCTGAGTAAGAGTCTTCTTTTAGGCATCCTGAACTGAGACTTTTCTATTGGTATACGCACGAGGTCGAAGATAGTCTTTTTGTACATTATGAAGAAATTAAAGCTCTATAGATGTGTCTAACATATTTTGAGCAAGAACCCGATGTAGATACAAGCTATATCTTTCTACTAATCAAATAAAGAGATATTGAGGAAAAGAAATAATGGGCACAACATTGGGAAAGAAGAAGTAGTCACTAAAAACAATAACTTTTGAAAAGAGCAATTTATATCGAAATTACAACACATTAAAATTGAAAATATTAGGAAACTCAATGCACAATTCAACACTAACCAGTTATGTTCAATGCATAGAAGAACATATGGATTTTCAGTTAGCAAAACCTGCAGTCCCAAGCAATGGAGAAAACAATATCACATGAAACGTTATCTACTACCATTAAAAAGTAAATAAATATGGGTGGTCATACAGATTGTCGAAACACAGGATCCGCTGTCACTTTTCGTTCTCTTGTAATTAACCTGTCCCGGAACATTTGTCCGACGCTGTATAATTAAAACAAATTTAATTTCTCTATAAAGTTAACTAATCTTTTCAAGCCCCTGTATTCACCAATTTCGTATATAATTAGATTCCACTGAATAAGTGCAAGCAGATAAAAGCAGTTTGTCGATTTGTTTGCATTTAATAAATCCATTAAAACCCAATCTAATTAATCATTACTATATAATATTCAGAGCAAAAGCCATCTTTCTATCTAAGCAAAAACACATGTTTGCGTGAAGTTATAAAGAAACGTGATTGTCCCAATCCGATCCATCAGTTATGGTGATTTAACATCATAAAGATAGCTCATGCATTTTGAAGCATAAAACGTTTTATATCTGCATTATGTCGATTACCTCGACCGTAACAACTCTCGACGTAGTAATTTTCCCTTTTCTTCAGAGAGCTACAATCTCGAAAGCCTAAAAGAAATACACTAATTGTGAAATGATTACTATAATTTCTTAGATTGTCCCTAATGCCCGTCCATTACACACGCCCAAATTCTAGGCATTAGCCGTACAAAAACCTCTTAAGAAACGCTTCGTTTTACTTCAACGCTGTATCTAAAGGTGTCGGGAGTTCTTCATGCTTCGCGTAGAAAAAGAAATCAATTGTCAGTGGTGAGATTTAATAAAATAAGCAATTGCGTGCTTCCTGCATGATATCGTCAGGAAATGGTGAACGGAAAAAAGCACAAAGCCGTAGCGTAGAATAGTTTATTACTTTACCATCGGGTAATGTTTTAGGGAACCGTTTCAAGGAGTCTTTTGTGGTTTTTTTGTTATTTCAGCTTCTAGATATTCCTATTTGCTCGTTGAGCCGTGCGGATTTTGTATTTTTCTTTCCCTCTGAGTAGCACAAATAAATTTCTTAGGCAGCGAAAATAGGCTTGTGTAATGCGGTACAAAGATATAAGGGCATTTATTCTCGTTGACATATCGCACTCCGAGAAAATGGGATTCTTAATTTGGTGTGTTTATTTTAGGAAGGTTGGATATTATTTCTGCTATAGTTTTATTTTAAATTGTATACGTTCCCTGGCAAACTACCAATATTTTAAAAAGCTGTTAGATGCTATATATGTTAAAATAATAAGTTCTCCAGCAAGAAAATATGAATAATTATCACCATCAGTAACTGGAGTGTTAGCGTTTATTCAGAAAATGTAAACTTCGCCTGAAGTTTACAAACTACTCAGGAATAAGGAGAGATATAATCTTGCAGAATGAAAAATATTGGCGCAATGTTTTTTCAAAAATTTTAAATCGCGCAGAAGGCCTAAAGTTACCAAAAAGTCAAAAATGCCGGTAAATTTCAAAAAAATGCAAAAATTACAAAAAATACATTTTTTGTTGTAATAGTGAAAAAGTGTTTTTAAGAGTCTCCTTAACGCATACAAAAAGTAATTAGACCCATACTTGTTTTACTGAATTTGCGCAAAAGCTCTAAAGTTGTGGGTTGTATCGCAAAAAAACGATATTTCATGATTTTCGACGACTTTTAAACATGTGCCAAAACCCATAAAAGTTTTATTTTTAATTTGTAATAGTGTAAAAACCATTCAAAATAGTTTTCCCAATCCAGAAAAAATACTTTCAGACCTGTTATTCCTTAACTGTATTCGTGCAAAAGGTCTAAATTATAGTATAAGTTAAGTTATAGTCCCGTAAAAAACGCCGTTTTCCATATCTGATGAGTGTTTATTTAACAGATTAGGTTTGTAGTAAGACTCTAACAAGTGATTTCCACATCCACCCTACGCAACCAACCAACCAGGGCGAATTTTATTTACAATATTTACAGTAACTATTTACTTTGTACAATGCATATGTTCGTTGTAAGCAAAAGATTATTTACATAGAAGCCCCTTTGAGTTCTGACTTTTAATTAAATGTGGGCATCAGCTGTCTTGATTTTAAAGTAGCTCTAATATAACCATCTCCATTTTCATGCCCGCACACTTTTTCTGCTGCTTCTGTAACCAGTTTTACATACCTCTCAACTGACTGGGTGTGGCATGGGAATTTGAGGTAGTTAAACGCTGCTAGCACTTTGTCTTTCAACAAAGAAGCAATGTGTTCAGTTGGCATCTTGGACAGTAGTGGCGGCAGTGTTAACTTGCAGATTGACCAATCAATTACTTCGGTATAGTCGTTTGCACTAAAATTTATTGAAGGTATTTTGAAGTCTCTTACGTAACCTTCAGCCGATGGCTCATTTCTGGATTTAAGGATCCTCCTGTAGCCAAGTTCTCTAATGTGTGGTCTCTCATCCATTATCATAGCCAACATAATATTTTCAGGGCGGCAACCGTGCTCGCAACTTTAGGTCTTTTGCGCGAATTCAGTAAAACAAGAATGGGTCTAAGTACTTTTTGTATGCATTAAGGACACTCTTAAAAACACTTTTTTCACTATTACAGCAAAAAATGTATTTTTTTGTAATTTTTGCATTTTTTTTAATTTACCGGGATTTTGACTTTTTCTGGTAACTTTAGGCCTTCTGCCCGATTTAAAATTTCGAAAAAAAATTTTTAAATATTTTTTTATTTATAATGACGCCTATGCGCAAGATTTCCGGGCTATTAGAATTGTATTGCAGAAAAAAACGCGTTTTTCGATTCACCCTATTACATATACTTTAGAGAATGAATGTTCGCATGATGGTGCAGAAAATGTCCTTCAGAACCAACCAATAATTCAAAAGTTTTTTCTGTGTATTGATTTGTTTTCAGTTTGACTGCCTTTTCGTTTACCTTCTCTATTATTTGAAATAAATTATTATTTGTTTACTGTGTGTTTTGTTATTAATTCTCGAATAAAATCAGTGTTTTTAACGAAACAAATTTAAGATGAACATAGATTCCTGTCTATCTGCTTTGATAAATAATTTTTCTTATGGTTCTAAAATTGATTTGTATTATTATTTTATTTGCGTTTATATGTCATTAATGGTAATGGGTGTTGGCAAATGCTATAGTACGTAATAACGCAGGTATTAAAAGATCTGAAAAAGAATATATTTCTGTAGCGATCTTCCCATTCATATCACATTACGTAGTTATTTTACCTGCTCATAAGCAAATTGCTTTATTACTACAAACATCCAGTTAAATGTTGAACGTTTCTGTGTGCGACGTTAGGTCTACGTCGCTTGCCGGGTGAGTCGATTTTAAATCAACCGAGTGTACATTGTCTGCTCACTGCTTCACAAGCAATACACAATTTCTTTGTAATCTTCTTCAATACCTGCTCACTGAATGGACAAAATAATATCTTTTATTATTTAATTAACTATCACTCAGAATTCACCATGGAATTTCATTTAATATAATAATTAACAAAGGAATCATTTATCTTACTTCTAAACTCTCAATTAACTAATCTAACATTAAAAATGTATTTGTTCTGCACAGATATTATCAATAAATCTCTCTTTAAATTTTAATTATGGACTAATTTTAAGGTTTCATTTCTAGTGAATAAATCAGTAAAAGATATGAAGCGAAAAAGCTGATATCATTCTATTTCGTCATATGATAGTTTTATAATAGTAAATACAATGCCTTCTTTGATTATCATTTTCCTTTTAATGATAATATACAGTCGGGTCCGCTTATAACGAGTACAACTTATAACGAACGTCCGGTTTTAACGAGTGATTTTCAGTGTTACGGAAAATTGTTCCTTAAACTTAATACAATTTGAGTTCGGATACAACGAGCTCGGATATAACGAGCACTTCTTTTAGTACGAGCAAATTTTCTGTTTGCCGCTGTGATTATAACGAGGACTCGACACATTCTTCGGCTGTTAACGCAGGCCCGATGTAAACAAACTTGTCATAACTCGTCTACTGGAAATTTATTCAGTAGTTTTTATAGCTTGTTACTAGTAACATTATCATCATGCCGAGAAATAGAAAATCCCTTACATTAGAACAAAAAATTTAAATTATCGATGACATTAACAGTGGAACATTTAATGCTAACATATGTAGAAAGTAAAGCTTGTCAACTTCGACTGTTTCCACAATTTGGAAAAACAGGAATAAAATTGAAGGGACATTAAATTCGAATATTTCTAAGTTAAAACGAATTCGAAAACCAGTTAACAAGGAAGTTGATCAAGCATTATTGCAGTGGTTTAAGCAAAAAAGGACTCAAAATGTGCCAATAAGTGGACCAATACTACAGGAAAACGCAGAAGAATTTTCCAAAATAATGTTCCCCAATAATGAAGCATCTTGTTCAAAAAGCTGGATAGACCGTTTTAAGAAGAGGTACCATATTTCATCTAGTAAAATTCATGGAGAAGGCGCAAGTGTTTCTGCTGAAACAACAAAGGACTGGTTAGACAAAGTTTGGCCCACAATAAGGAGAGGTTATTCCGGTGATGAAACTGGTCTCTTTTATAAAATTTTCCCGAACCAAACACTGAAGTTCCAAAAGAAAAGTGTGAAGGAGGCAAAAAAAGCAAAGAAAGAATCACCGCTTTTGTCTGTGCCAACATGACGGGAACCGAAAAGAGAAAGTTGCTGGTCATTGGAAAATCTAAAGCACCTCGTTGTTTTAGGACTTGCAAAGTGTTACCAGTTAATTACACCGCTAATAAGAAAGCATGGGTAACATCAGAGATTTTCGAAAAGAAATAAGAAACTGGGACTATAAACTACAAAAACAGAACAGAAACATAGTGTTAATGATTGACAATTGTCCAGCCCATCCTGCAATTGAAAACCTACGTGCTATAAAGTTAGTTTTTCTTCCACCCAACACAACAGCAGCCCTACAACCCATGGATCAAGGTATTATCGCCTGTCTCAAACAACATTATAAGAAAATGGTTTTATGCAGGATGATTTCTTGTTTGGATGAAGGTAAGGATTTTAACTTTACTTTGTTGGATGGTATATTAGCTATAAACACAGCATGGAATCGTGTTTCACAAAAAACTATTGTTAATTGTTATAAACACGCCGGATTTTATTCGGAATTTGATGATGATGATGAGATACCTTTGGCTCAGTGGATATTAAAGCATAAAGATTCAGAAGCTGTAGATGAAGAAGTCTCCCTTAGTTTAAATGACTGGGCTATCACAATTGATCTTGTGAAAGGGTCTTTAAACGCTGACATAATTAATGCATTTCAAGAAGTCGACGATTATTTGGTAATTTGCGAGTACCCATCAGAAATTGAAATTGCAGCAGCAGTTACAAAAATGCAATTTAATGAAAAGTCGGAATCAGAAGAAGAACAGGAAGAGCCAGAAAGCATCTTTGAACCACCAACAGCTCAACAAGTACTTAGTGCAATAAAAACCGTATCCACTTATTTGGAATTCAATGATTTCCAAAGTACATTGAAGCAACAGTTTGATTTTGTACAAAAAGGAATTGAAGATTCTTTGTAGAAGAAAAGTGCAACTCAAAAAAGATCACAGACTATTTAAAATGAACATTACATTGTATACTTACATATAAGTACATACGTTTGTATGAATTTTGTTAATATGTATTCCATATTAAGAATTTGTATCTTGTTTATACATATTATACTAAACAAATATACATTCTATGTTAAATAAGTATGTAGTTACAAACCTGCTAAGAATCGCTTATGGCGAGCGTTTTTATATAGCGGACAAATTTTTTTGGCACCAGCGCCATCGTTATAAGCGGACCCGACTGTAGTTCAAAAGTAAAGTCTTACTAATCCAATTTTTTTTCTACATTCCTCATATAACAAAGTTTGTTCGTAACATTTTTTATAAGCAAATAAGGAAGGAATAAACATGCTTTAGATGTCGTGGTGTGGTTGACCTGACCGAGATTAATTGAGATAATTGAGACATAACAAAAATTTGTGGATCATTAGAGATTACCTCGCGAGGATTATCATCAAGTAAAGGTTGCATCTATGAGATATAATAACTGACAATTGAGATATTAGGGTGTTGGCACTGGAAGAAGTAATCGAAATAGTTGCCAACTTCAAGGTTGAATTTATGTTGGTAGGTAACGGAAACCAACACCAGGAGAAACAAATATCCGCTCAGTGACAGAAAGGAGATTCCTGTCCGAGTATACCTACATGAATTGTTTGTGACGTAAAAACTGTTGTACAGGTGCACTCACGATCAGAGAAGAAAGTGGCCGATACAATCTGAGTAAGAGTCTTCTTTTTAGGCATCCTGAACTGAGACTTTTTCTATTGGTATACGCACGAGGTCGAAGATAGTCTTTTTGTACATTATGAAGAAATTAAAGCTCTATAGATGTGTCTAACATATTTTGAGCAAGAACCCGATGTAGATACAAGCTATATCTTTCTACTAATCAAATAAAGAGATATTGAGGAAAAGAAATAATGGGCACAACATTGGGAAAGAAGAAGTAGTCACTAAAAACAATAACTTTTGAAAAGAGCAATTTATATCGAAATTACAACACATTAAAATTGAAAATATTAGGAAACTCAATGCACAATTCAACACTAACCAGTTATGTTCAATGCATAGAAGAACATATGGATTTTCAGTTAGCAAAACCTGCAGTCCCAAGCAATGGAGAAAACAATATCACATGAAACGTTATCTACTACCATTAAAAAGTAAATAAATATGGGTGGTCATACAGATTGTCGAAACACAGGATCCGCTGTCACTTTTCGTTCTCTTGTAATTAACCTGTCCCGGAACATTTGTCCGACGCTGTATAATTAAAACAAATTTAATTTCTCTATAAAGTTAACTAATCTTTTCAAGCCCCTGTATTCACCAATTTCGTATATAATTAGATTCCACTGAATAAGTGCAAGCAGATAAAAGCAGTTTGTCGATTTGTTTGCATTTAATAAATCCATTAAAACCCAATCTAATTAATCATTACTATATAATATTCAGAGCAAAAGCCATCTTTCTATCTAAGCAAAACACATGTTTGCGTGAAGTTATAAAGAAACGTGATTGTCCCAATCCGATCCATCAGTTATGGTGATTTAACATCATAAAGATAGCTCATGCATTTTGAAGCATAAAACGTTTTATATCTGCATTATGTCGATTACCTCGACCGTAACAACTCTCGACGTAGTAATTTTCCCTTTTCTTCAGAGAGCTACAATCTCGAAAGCCTAAAAGAAATACACTAATTGTGAAATGATTACTATAATTTCTTAGATTGTCCCTAATGCCCGTCCATTACACACGCCCAAATTCTAGGCATTAGCCGTACAAAAACCTCTTAAGAAACGCTTCGTTTTACTTCAACGCTGTATCTAAAGGTGTCGGGAGTTCTTCATGCTTCGCGTAGAAAAAGAAATCAATTGTCAGTGGTGAGATTTAATAAAATAAGCAATTGCGTGCTTCCTGCATGATATCGTCAGGAAATGGTGAACGGAAAAAAAGCACAAAGCCGTAGCGTAGAATAGTTTATTACTTTACCATCGGGTAATGTTTTAGGGAACCGTTTCAAGGAGTCTTTTGTGGTTTTTTTGTTATTTCAGCTTCTAGATATTCCTATTTGCTCGTTGAGCCGTGCGGATTTTGTATTTTTTCTTTCCCTCTGAGTAGCACAAATAAATTTCTTAGGCAGCGAAAATAGGCTTGTGTAATGCGGTACAAAGATATAAGGGCATTTATTCTCGTTGACATATCGCACTCCGAGAAAATGGGATTCTTAATTTGGTGTGTTTATTTTAGGAAGGTTGGATATTATTTCTGCTATAGTTTTATTTTAAATTGTATACGTTCCCTGGCAAACTACCAATATTTTAAAAAGCTGTTAGATGCTATATATGTTAAAATAATAAGTTCTCCAGCAAGAAAATATGAATAATTATCACCATCAGTAACTGGAGTGTTAGCGTTTATTCAGAAAATGTAAACTTCGCCTGAAGTTTACAAACTACTCAGGAATAAGGAGAGATATAATAATTTGAAGTATAGCCTTTATGTGTCGATAAAATTCTGTACCAACCAGTTCACTTCAAGCAAGCAACAAGTTCTAGTCGTTTCAACGATGCGCAATTCAGCACAACTTACTTTGAGACCACAACTAAACTTCAAGTGTATAAAACCTTTGAACTACCTATGTCGTACGTAGGTCTACGTTTAATACGGCATGGAATTAAAGTTGTCCATCATAAAATGAAAAACTGGCGCACTTAATTTGGAGTCCATGTACTCGGTAGTAAATTAAACGATGTCCTAAAACTAACCCCTGAATACTAAGGGGTCCCCGGGAAGTGATGCTATATTGTATCATACTACCCGAGGCCGAGCCGTCGTAAATTTTACTGCTGTTTTGTTCAAGTAACATGCATTCGGCCGGAATACAATGCGAGCTCGCGGTTTTGTGTGAACAAGACCGCACTGGGCATACGCTACGCTATACCAAAGCAAACACAAAGAATAACAAACTTAAGTATATTATTTATTCATTAGCGTTAATGGAATTACAAAGGAGCAAGGAGGTGTTTCGTGCGATCTGTGCGAGGCAACGGGGTACATAATCTTGACAATAGATCTTGAAATTCAACTTGAATGCTTGACAATGCTGAACAAGTATTGTTGGTTAGCGTTTGCTGTAACGTTATCAAACATTCACAAGGGCCAAATGCGAAATTATATGTATATCATTTATAACCGCAGCAATTGAAACGCGAGAGCTGTGACAACGTTATGTTTTCTATAAGATTAGAATGATAACTTTAAATTAAGTGAAGATTTTACCTACATGTTAATATTAGTTGAATTACGACTGAAAAATTGTTATTTTATTATTTCTTATAGTACATTATGGCTATAAAACATAAAATATGAAATCAGTATTGTCAATACAATACAATACAATTATATCGAATAATAACTTATTAATCAGAACAATCAGTATCAAATATATGTCTTTTTACTGACACATTTTCGTGGATCATTATAGAGTATTCTAAACATGTTGTTGTGATATTTATAGTGTTCTTGCAAAGACATTACGAATATTTACAAAGTTATTCAGTCTATTTTGAAATTATTAACAACCTGAACAGCGAAATGACATATTTGAAGTCAGCTATATGGTTTGTAAAAGCAAAAATCCACTCATTCATACTACTGTATGAATAACTGCTGTCAGTTTGACCAAGTACATTGGTTCTTGTTTGGTATTGAAGAGATTACAATTGCCAAACATAAAGTTGCGTATAAATCGGTCGTAACTGTAGTTCTCATAGGTTTCATAAAGAATTTGTGGCTATAATATTAATTTTGAGCTGGAATGCTGCAACCATTTCCATCTACACACTTTAGGAGCAGAGTCCTTTTATCAGATTCGTCTTGAATTCGATTTCATAATAATAAATCCATGATCATCACCTAAGATATTGTAAATGTCTTTTAGGGTTACTACCTTTTGTTCTTCAACAGAAAATGTAGTACACGCGGGCAAACTTACTTCCCGCATCCTATTCATGCAAGATTTGTGGATGAAATCTAAATGACGGTCAGTTTAAAGTTAGCGTTTGTCTCTGAAATGTGCGCCAAATTCAAAACAAATGAAATTGGTGCAAGTGGCATCTGCGACTATTTTGTCTGTATCAAATATTATACAATTTCACAATATATCACGCGTTGATTTTGCTTGACCCGCTGGCGCATAACATTTTCATGGAATTGGTACCCTACAACATCGAGAACGCAAACATGAGTGGCCAGTACATCCGTCCTGAGATTATTTCGCCGCATTATAAATACAATATCAAAACCTTTTTGGCTCAATTTCATTTTTGTACGTGACTTGTCCATTTCTCGTTGTGGTCAAATCTTTAACCGTGTCTCCAAGAAATTGTCATTTGGCCAAATATCATGCAAGTAGTTCAGTTACCACATCGCATGAAGACATACTGATGACTTTTGGAAAGGCAAAACACGTCCATGTTCTACCGTTCGAGTGTTATTGGATCTGCTCACATCCATTTTATATTGCACTTTATGCGGACTTTTAGATATAATTTTAGTTACAGCCGTTAATTCTACAATATTTTTTTGGTAACTCTATATTTTATAGGTAATAGTAGAGAATATTTATTGCATTGACATTGCAAGTGCATTGCAAGACACAACCCAGATACTTTTTGCACATTGAATTTATGAAATCTTTCTTAACGAACATTTTAAAGTAACTAATGGCGTTTATTTGCATCTTGCATATTACGTTTTGCCACAATTATTAGAAGATGTACATATATACATGACTACTCGTAATGTATAGTAGATAAGGAATAAGACGGTAAATGAATTGGACGAAATTGGTTCTATTGTTTGGCCACCAAGATCGCCGAATTTTAAGAGAAGCAGAATCCATACCAGACTATTTTATACTACCATCTCCATATTGGATTTCAGCAAAAACCGTTATGGTCGAAATAAGACAAAAGCAGAATAGACCCATATTGACTAGATATGGACATTGCCAAAAGAGTATAAAAAGGGAACGACGAAGACCAATCAATTGGCACACTTCGTATTAAATGTCTAAGTGGGCTACTACATCACTGTTGATAACTTTCAATAACCTATCAAGCATCATGGAACACCTATTATGCATCCAAAACATTTACTTGACATTAATTAAAATAGTACTCTCCAACTGCTTACGGCTAACAGAATACAACATAAGGTTATATTAATTTGCAAGAGCAATCTGCGTCGGCCAAACACAAGGGTTTTGAAAACGTAAGGATTCTAATGTAATAATATAGGAGCTATCCGGAGGAAAGTCCAGAGGACGACGCGAGAAGGACGAAGACAGAGAGTATACATATAAGTTTTAAGGTATCAAAGTAGAAAATTGTAACAAATTCATTTTTGGACAAAATTCACAAGCACAGGCTGTATGACTTGAAGAAATGTTTACATCTGGAATGCAGAGAACACTGTCGACTGCTCGTTGCACATCTTTAGCATCTATCTACATACACTGCCCTTGTGAAACATCTACCGATTCTAATAAAGCGCAGCTTCTTCGCCACTGCTTTCATAGTGACGAGGCCTCTCTCTTCTACAATTGTAATTTGGTTAAGTAGTTGGTGAGGATTACTTTACAGATAGAAGTTTTCACTTGATTGATCTTCTGTACTGATGAAGCAACCTTGTCCCCCGATGGTCATCTTTAAATACAAACTCAAATCTTTAAATACAAAATAGTTACTTCTGAGTTTTCCAAAATCCAAACTATATCGTTGAAAAACAAAGGCGACGTTACAAAAAAGCGAATGCTTTGTGTGGAATTCTTTACTATCCTTGGTTCGCATTTTCTAATGAGAAATTGAATCAACAGGTTTAAGTGAGTCTTATCTATTACAGTTTCTAAACAATTTTTTGATGGTAGAAATGCAACACTTTTTGGCAAGAATCTGGTTGCGCTGCTCATTCGAAGCCTTTAGTACGGCAGATTAACTAAACTTGCAGCTGTTATCGGGTACTTTAACTAAATTTATGCAGTTGACCTTTCCCATGATCGAGCGATACTGAAACCATAAACACACGACGTGGCGACTGAAAAAATGAACCAAACCCCATGTTACATTGAATTTATTTTTAAGACGGAGGAATATGGAATTTGGAGGCAATTATGTCTAACAATTTTTGGCGACTTTTATAATTGATTGAATAATTGATTTAAACTGATTTTATGTTTAATACAATTTATTTCAATAGCAAACAAGTTATTTCGACATGCAGAATTTTTCGGGGACACAGTGTATAGCTGATTAAGATCATTACTTAAAAATAATTAGCGAAGCAGACACTTTAATCCAGAAATTATTCCAAACTGCTGTTTGAAGTCCAATAATAGATTACCAAAGAGCCCGAACAAGCGTTTAGCGTTGCTCTATAATACGTTACCTTTGATTACAAATCACTTGTACCTGTCTTTTACTGGCATTGATTAACCGCGTCTAGGGAAAACTATTACTTTTCCTTGTATTTAGCATTTAAATGAAAAATATGCTAATGTGTAATCTGAAAGTAGGCTGCTTTGCTCGCACGAGCGTTCACATTAATATCTCAATGTGAAAGGTGTTTTGCCGTCATTTGTACGCATTAGCTAGGGGTGGAAAATTATTTCCTTTGTTTAAAAGTATGGAACGTATGTATAACTGGGGCTGTAATGAGAAATTGTGTAATAAATAAATGTAGCAACTGATGTAGGCTTTATGTGTACTCATTCAATTAATGAAAATTAACTTTTTGGAAAGTATCAAATCAACAAGGTTTAATTAAATACAAATATACGAGTATTTCCAGTTTAAACGTTATGAATTGAAAAGTTTGAATTTAGATTACAGAAAGTAAATTCACTAGTTTCGATAAGATAAAATCTAGAACACAATCACTGTATTTCAGTATATCTGCTAAAGATAATATCGTTGTCAATCCTCGCAGAGCAGCAGATGAGTGCAACGCTAGAGTAGTCGGCAAACGTATATCTAGCGTTTGCCGTTGTAGATAGTACTTGATTTTAGTTTAGTTGAATTCATTTAACAAATGAAATGCTCCCACTTGGACGTCTATTCTGGCTAACAAAGAGACGTCTGCTTTTAATGTCAAAGCAATGCGCTTTGCTGTTTGATATGTGTTTAACTTCAAAAGGTTATGATGAGACGATACTGGAGTTTTTATACCTTTTTATGCCTTTCTGGCTGGTGATATTTATGGACGGCTGAATCTTTGATATGGTTATGTAGACGTATGCATAGGTATGCTTCCTTTATTAGCTTCGTTGACTCTTTATACTTGTACATTAGCTGATTGTGACATCTCTTCACTGATGTCGGATGCTTTTTTAATTTACCTTAAATTAAACGTAATATTTTACATCAAAGTAATTATACGAGAGGTTATGTGCTGCGTTAACCACTGTACTAAATTGCGACCAAGACTCATTAAGGTCGTATTTAAAATTCTACATTAATCTGCAACAACGTGATGAGAATTGATAATTCTTTAAAAACTCTTAACTGAAGATTTTTCTGTTTGAGTTTCATACTGGAAATAAATAAAAATAAATAAGTGTAATTAATTATAAACAAAAATTTCCCGTAGATAGCAGCTACCAAAGAAGCTTAATATACACGACATCCGCACTTACTTAACCACAGTTTAGCTCCCTCTAGTGCACCTAGTAACACAAAATTTAAATCGTATTTTGTCTTGTTTGCGCCATGGGCTTTCGCTAATTTGACACTTAGTGATGCAAATAGCTAAAGTTTCTGGAGGCGACATTACGCAAGATTTAAGACAACATTAACGATATGAGTGGGAAGCGAGCGCTATCACAAACGCTGCACCCTTATCTAAGTTCTCTGACCTGTGGTGCCGTAAGTATGCCGAGACAAACTATTTATTTAATTGTAATGGAGACTAACAAATTATTATTACTCATGCTATGTTTATTAAATGTAGAAAGGCAAGCAAGCGTATAATTAAATTATTTAAAATATATCGTTATGTTCGCAAGGAATTGATATGGTAAATGGAAGTATTGTTTCGTTTTATCTTCGTGTAAGGAAAAAAACTTACGCGAGTTATTACACTATATTCGGAATTGTTAAAAACGGTGGACAAATTATGAAAATACTTGGAAATGTTTAAATTTATAACGATATAGAGCCAAGTCGATAGAGATAATACTTGTATATATCGTAATAATTCTCTCAAAGTCCTTGCAATATACTAAGCTTTTCATGAGTAAATTATGTATAATATTCAACACACATGCGACTAGGTGGCATTGGTATTACTATGACATGTTATTCGAGTTTGCTGCAACTTACAAATGGGCATAAATTTAGATCTCCTTAAGTCAGTATTTGATCACGATCATAATTTGCGGAAATAATATTTACCCAATTGTTCAATTTCAACAAACTCACAGATGTGTATTTACTACACCAAATAAGCTAATGTTCCATATGCATAGGTTACTGGAATCATACTCAAACGGGGATGACAATATTTCATACCACCTATTATTAAATATAAAAAATTATTTCAGTCCCATTAACACAGATATATAATTTGCCATTCATAGAACGAATATTCCTATCAGCACTGAAACATTAAAAAAATATTTTCGTGTATAAAAAAGTAAGAGATTCATTGAACAATTATCGATCAGTGTTTTTGAGCTCCACTTTCTCATAGGTTTCGGATTCAATTGTCTGCGACAGGTTGTCCAGTTTTTTGAATAAATTCGAGGTGTTATATGGCTTTCAGCATGGTTTCAGAAAATATAAGCATGTCGACACAGCGCTGAAAGCGTTTATCAATTAAATTACATCGTCGGTTGAAAAACATTTATTTCAATCGGTATATTCATTGATTTCACAAAAGCATTTGACTGTGTGGATCACCAAATTTTACTGTATAAATTACAAAATTACAAAGTCAGGAAAGTTTCTCTTAATTGGTTTCGCTCCTACTTCAGCGGCAGGACGCAATATGTAAATGTGAGTAACTCTGTGTCCGGGTCCGTAGCGATTCAGACGTGTGTCCGCAGGGTTCTATATTGAGATCTTTACTATTCCTAATTTACATTAACGATTTGGCTGGTCATTCAAGAGACGACAACATACTTGTCATGAATTATGCGGATGACACAAACATATCGGCCACAAAGAGTGATGGGAAGGTAATAACGACAAATATTAATATCATAATGGGAAAGCTAAACCAATGGATCTCACAAAATAACTTGCAGATAAAGGCGAAACGATCCAAAGCAATTCTTTTTTCCGACTCCAAAAATACTGCGGTAGATATAACTAAATTCGGAATTCTCTTTAAAAATTCTAATAAAATGCATGAAGTCACGATAGACGGAAATTTGGCGAGGAGGGATCTCATTGAAAACATAGGAAAGCAATTGTTACGGACAGTTTATGCCTTAAGATAGTTCGCAAGGTATTACAGCGTGGATGTTCTCAGGACCTATTACTTTACATCATTGCAATCGCTTCTAAAGAACCTCATGGAATCATGACAGTACATAAACAATATTATATGTATGATTTACTCTGATATATGTACATACAAAAATCGATCAAACTTTAATAGGCTGGAACACAACGCATCTACAATGTGTTTAAAGTATTTAATCGGTTGCCACCGATGGTGCAAACTACCCCCACCTTTACCACATTTTAGATAGCTATCCGTGAGCTGTTGACATCCACCGTGCTATGTAATTCTGAACGTGTTTTTGTCGATGTCAGCTTCTTTGATGAAAAAATTGGAAACCTTTATTTTATCTGTAAATAAGTTGGCAAAAAATTATTAACTTGAGTCATTTGGGTCAGTAAATGATCCTTCGATTTATTGCCCAAATTTAGTGTAAAACCGTTTATAGACAAGATGAGATTACGATGCAGCACTACTATTGCGCTCATAGTTTACTTTGTTATATCGGCTCTACTAATACACATTAATGCCCATGTGAAAACTGCACGGCAAAATCTCCAGCAATAGCCGCTGCAGTCGAGTCGATAGCCGCAGACTATCGTTGTGTCAGAACGATGTGGGCCGGGTTTCAATTCCCTGGATGGACGGTGACATTTTTTCGGATGGTTGAAATCCGGTTGGACTTACCATTCGCTGTTGGGAGCAAAGTGGTTAACAGCGCGGCATTATAAAAGGCGATACGATGCTGTCACAAAGCCATTTCAACACAATTTACACACACACAAAACTACATCTCGAGAGTTGCAGAGATAGCCAGGCAAGTAATACAGCTTACGGAGTCAATGCAACTAAGCACCCACCATACATAGAAAAATCGCACACAATAGGAAAGCAAACATCCTATTTCTAAAGCTGAAACATAAATCTTTCAAACTAAGTATTAGTTTTATAAAAATTATAGTTAAATTAAGGAAATAAATTAGAACTGTGAAATTTATATAGGTTTATTATCGCAAAATGGCTAAACAAAGAATTAATAATTTTGAGCCACAATTTATTCTTTATTTAAAAGTCAAAAATTCGATTCTTCTA
This sequence comes from Holotrichia oblita, assembly GCA_023690525.1. Lineage (NCBI taxonomy): Eukaryota > Metazoa > Arthropoda > Insecta > Coleoptera > Scarabaeidae > Holotrichia > Holotrichia oblita. The sequence goes on from CM043018.1 coordinate 114,909,843, forward strand.
CTGCCTATGAACTTGGTTATGGTTAATTATAAATTGGATATCTTATTCCAGGACCTCATTATCGCCGGTTTTAATTATTTGAGCCTTACTATCAGATAAGGGAGTTGGCCATATCATGATTAACCCTCATTAGTCTGGAATTATGATCAGCTGCGTTTTCCTGTAGAAATACAATGATTTCTTTGTCACAGAAATTTCGTCAAAAATTGTATACAAAAATCAACAGTAGTAGTTGTGAGATTTGACTCGTTGCAACTTCAATTTCTTCAATTCTGCAAACAGATCTTCAGTCTTCAAACTAAGCAAATATTTAAACGCACCAGGACCGCTTAAACTCTCAGAATTTATAATTTAAAAAACTATGGACGACAGTTGAAATATTATATTTTTTCTTGAGGCTTTTCTAAATTAAGCACGAGTTGAAGTAGTTTCACAAATCACAAGTAGTAGGTTGAAACTGGATAGACAAATGACTATTTTATATTCTACCACTACTGTCTTTGTGTTTTATGTGCGTGTATCATATTTATTAAATCGAATGCAAATTTTGCCGCGAAGAAGTTTAGCAACTAAAGACTTTGCTTTAAACGAAAATTACCTTCTGCAAAAATCGTATTTAATTTAAAAAAATGAAAAATTACAGGTTGGCAACTCTGGTTGTTTGACAGTAACAATGACTACAAGTAAATTTTTCATAAATTCCTGGTACTTATCGCTGTAGTTCGCGGTAAGGTCGCCATTGAACCAGCTATTATAATGAAAGATACAGTGTTGGCGTATATTTCTCAGTAAATTAAAAACTACAGAACAAGCGTTTAGATTTACCATCTCTTTTAAATTAAATGTGAATGTTGAAAATTTTTCAAATTTAGTAAATGAATTCGTTTCTTCAAAGCGAATTTTATTTCTCTTAAAAATTACTGCTTTGAAACAGATACAGATGCTACAAACCCGATAATTGCTTTTTTCTTTGCAATGTTATGTGTGTCTTGTATAAATTTACTTTGAATTACCCTGCAAAATATACGTACAATGTGCTTCTTTATTGCTAATTAGTTAAAAATAGAACCAATTACAAATAAAGATATGATATTTGTTCTAATATAATACAATTATATTCTACGATTTCGCAATATATTGGTAATGAGCATTAATCGCACTAAAAAGTTTTTCTTATTCTAATTCAGGCACTTAAATATGAAAATAGAATCATCTATAATCAATTCTTTGTTCCAATATTGAAAGAGACCAGTAGCAATATAATAACGAAAAAAAAAAAACTAAACTAAAGAGGGGTCTATTGGATCTGTGAAGCAAAAATCTATCTGAGAAAATCCACACAGTTGGGTAGACCATCGTATATTACTAAGAAAAAGCTATCGCCGGTAAAAGTTCGTTCGGGGCACAAAGAAATGAATTTTTAATTAAAAATTCTGCAAATTCTTACTTTGTAAGATTATTGTTGTTTGCAAGCGGCATCGGTGTAGGGATTCTCGGCGGTAGAACAGGTAAGGGAGCTTTCCGTTTACCAGGTTGGGTACGGCCGCTTTCCATCTCTGTAAATAAGAAATAATGTAAGTAACATAATAGAAAATACCACGTAATTTTTGCGCAAATAACGGGAAATGTCGTTAACTGTTCGTACAGTTAAATTAAACAGTAGCGATATGAATTATAAACTTGGTAGAATTTGTATACGCAGTTGTTGGATTTTTAATGAGACGACATATCCATGTAGCAATTACTCATATGTGTTTCAAATTGTATGAATTTGAGCTTGCAGTAGTATATGTTTCAATTTTTCTTTGACGTTTGTTACTTTTTAAAATACATAATTTGAAGAAAACCTACTATTTTTAGACTTTAAACACTATAAAGATCAATACAATTGTCTCTTTTGTCTATAAATGCGAGTATTTACACCAGAACGCAGCATAACTATGTACATAGATAGGACGTCTGGTGATCATGCTAGATTTCACAATTTGTTAATCTTCAGATATCATTGCACAATCACAAATCCGATTTATATGTGTACAGTAACATACAAGATGATATTTTGCTAGAATTAGGCTTATACTGCGGCTGTAAGGTATTAATATTGAATAGAAAACAATACTTACATCTCTATTACGTTCAGGATATGCTCTTACAGTAGCTTTCCTAGTACACTTGACTACCACCACTACTACGTTGTAATACAAGAATTACAATTCAAGTTTAGAAAATCTGTTATAATTTCGCAATTTATTTTTATTATTATTTTATATAGTAGAATACATACGAAGATGTTAACATAGTTTTTTTGCTCTTTTTTGTACACTTTCTAGTAATGATTATCAAGTAAATCAATTACTTTACTTTAAAGATTCGTCTGTTGGAAAGTAAGATGCAACTTAATAATAATAATAAATATTTTATTTCCACACACAGTATACAACAGACAAAAGTCGCACACATGACCTGTATAAGCTAGAAATACGTCACAGAAACCAACAACTTATGCATTATAGAAATCTTGGACACAGTAGCAATTCACATTTGATAAATACTCTTTAACAGCTTTTTTGAACTGGTATAAATTAGCGACGCTCTTTATTATAGGAGGAAGGTTGTTGTATAATTTACATTCCACAAAGTAGGTACGTTTCTCAAAAATTTCTTTACTATGTTGTGTCGGAAGAAAGTAATTATCTGTCCGTGTATTATAATTGTGACTAATATTACTGCACGAAAAATCAGACTTATTCTTAAATACGAAGCATAATAAATCAAGTATGTAAATATCGTAAAAGGTTAGTAGAGCATTAGCTTTAAAATATTGTTTGCAGGAATCTCTACAGCCGAGATTATAAATAATTTGTAAAGCTGTCTTCTGAATTAGAAAAACTCTTTCACTTTGCAGAGATAAACCCCAATGTATTACCCCATAGCGTATACAAGAAATAAAATTTGAATGATAAAAAGTTAGGAGAGAGCTAATGGTACACTTTTTCTTGAGTTGTTTCAAAGCATAAGTAACGTAAATTTTTGGTAACGCACTGCAATAGATTATCGATATGTTCATTCCACTTTAAGTTCTCATTTATGGTTACACCTAAAATCTTGGAAGAAAAATCTAAATTAAAGGCATGTGTCATCATATCATCAGGCTTCATCATATCAATAGGCTTAGTGTTCAAGGTTGATGAAGCCATAGCATTAATTGTATCTATATTTACAGGCTTAATAATTAAATTGACATCATCCGCATACAATACGACATTTTCAATATTTTTCAGAGCTTTTGGCAAGTCATTTATGTAAAGCAGGAATAATGTGGGGCCCATAACAGAACCGTGTGGCACACTAAGGTTTACGTTAATGGTACGTGACTGATGGCTATGAATTTTAACAAACGGTTTGATAGATATGATTGGAACCATTGTCTAGCTATGCCTCTCACCCCAGACTGTTCTAATTTATATAGAAGAACTTCATGATTCACCATATCAAATGCTTTAGATAAATCAATAAAAATACCCAAGCAGGGTTTCTCTTCGTCTAGGATTTCATATATGGTTTTTAAAAAGTTAAAACAGCGGTATCTGTGCCTTTGTTTCCAGAAAAGTCATGTTGATTGGGGAATAGTAAGCTAAAGCGTGTTAGATAGTTGACTAGATACTTGTTCATTATATTTTCATAGATTTTAGAAAAAACCGGGAACAAACTTATCGGACGATAATTTTCTAAAACATCTTTGTCGGCTTTTTTATAAATTGGGTAGATAGTAGATAACTTTAAACCGGTAGGAAAAACACCTCTTTCAAAAGAAAAATTAATTAAATATGTAAGTACAGGTATTATAACGGGCGAAGTATGTTTTACAATAAAAGAGGAAATTTGATCATATCCTATCGAATTTGAGGTATTTAAACCATTGATAATTGATAATTGCTTCTATATCTTTTTCAACTACTGGTGGAATAAAAAAAGGAGTAGTGCTATCCATACGTGCATAGTTTTCAATGTCACCCCAACTTATGGTATCGTTCAGATTACCTAGTCGTACTGAAAGCGAAGCAAAGTGCTGATTAAACTTGTTGTTGTTAAACTTACTTCCTTAGTGTCGTAAATGACAATACGCGTTCCTAACAGCATCCACTGGCCAGCGCTAATTATTCCACCAGATGAAGATATTGCCTTTCCGGATTTGTCAGGGAAATGTAGAAGATTATAGAAAGTTAACACGCAAAATATAGGTTTATGACGACTGGAATCACAATATCACAATGTCATATTGTAATTTGATCAAATCAATCTTGCTACAATTTTAACTTTGTGTCATGTTTACTTCTACTCTGTTGAGCGACTAAAGCAAAACTATTAACGACGAAGTAATCACTTAGCTCAAACAGCTTCAATTCTAACTATATTCTTATTCAATATAAAAGGAGACACGGTTATTGTGCGGTACTGTACATTCATAAATACAAACGCATACCATTCAAAATACATCTCTCTACAGGAACAATACGCCTGCCGGCTGGGCTGATTAAATGCATTCATTCAATGAAAATTGTTGCGATAGTGTTTGCAATAATTGCGCCGGTGAAGATCAACGCGTTTCATCTAACAGAGTGCCTGGTAATGCTTTCCGTAGGTGTATTATAGTTTCGATGAATGCATAAACAGTCGAACTATATATGCAGACACGAGCGGTAGCTGCATTTACGCTTTCGTGTACGTGTAGTATATGAAAATCATTAAACATCGAAATAATTAGAAGATGTAGGAATAGAATATTAAGTGGAACTATGTAACTAGATATGTGAAATACGTCGACATGCAAATATGCAAATCCCAACAATAAAGTGTCTGTAATATACTACCATATCTTATATCAATAAAAAAAAGGTAACACTGTCAAATGGCTACCATTTAAAGGATGTACAATAGTGGTTAAATAATGTACCAACTTAAAATCGTAACCTGGAATTTGGTTAAATTTCATATTGTTTCAGGGAAGAACCTATACTTTATAATTTATTGCACCATGTACCGACTCTTAAGAAAGCACCGTTTTGAAATTAAATACTTAACTGCTGCTACATTATAAAAATGATCTTTTCTTTCCTATCGGAATACATACCTAATGTAACGGACGTTACATACAGTGTATCACCATAAAATCAGGCGTACTACGTACTTTATACAATAGAAGTTCAGTGTTTCACTCTAAAACGAATGCTTCTTAAACGAAAGGTTACCAGGGAACGTATTTTTATCAGCGAATATGCATACCTATGTAAAATATACAGGTTTTTTCAATATTTCTTGCAGCAATACAACAAGACAAATGAACCTTCAAATTCGAATCAGAAACTTGTGTCTAAAAAGTGAAAGCAAAGACTCTAATTCAAACTATTTTAGACAAACGAATGCCGTCCGGAAACTGAAAATAAGAATAATCAAGAAATTCGGAACTAGTCTACAAAAGTCGATTCATCCTGCACTAGAATATTGAACGAGCAGAATTGTTGCAGTATTCCTTTTTAATAAACTGGCCCATTAGCATGGCTTATGTGCTGATAGGCAAATTATGGGCAACTTCAACACCAGATGCTAGTAATTGTTCATTCTGTGGCAGACTATTACTAGCACTCAAGAGAAATTTTGTTAGAGAGATTATTCTACCAAATGTATTGATGCGAAAGAAACGACTCAAAAAGCTCATCAAATAAATTCAGATATATGTATCTCTTACATATATTATTTTATTCCAGATTTATTTACAGTTTTATTACGATGAAATATTCTTTTCATTTCATCGTTTGCGTTTGACAGCATTCTATATCATAACCGTATACTCCACCTCATTGTTGGCAAATATTTTACCATCGAGCCATTTTTTTCAAGTTTTGAAACAGAAAATAATCCGAATTGGCTAAATCTGGCAAACAGGGTGCACGAGGAAGCAATTCGAACTTTAATTCATTGATTTTGGCAATCGCAATAATTTCTGGCGTGGTCACCTCATTTGGTCGATCACTTCGATGTTCATCTTGTTCGTCTCGTTTTTTTGTGTGGTGGGTGCTTAGTTGCAGTGACTCCATAAGCTTAATCGCTTGTCTGGCTATCACTGCAACTCTCGCGGTGTAGTTTTGTGTGTGCAAGTTTTGTTCAAATTGCTTTGTGACAGCATCATTTCGCCTTTCATGATGCCGGGCTGTTAATCACTTTGCTCTCAACAGCGAATGGCAAGTCGATCTGGGATCAAACTCCCGTCACCCGTCAACTCACCGTCCCTCCAGAGAATTGAACCCCGGCACATATCGTCCTCCCACAGCGATAGTCAGCCGTTTAACCACTGTGGCCATCGACCCGTTTGAACTCTGCTACTCAATATTTTACTATTGTAAACGAAAGAGAGACAGATGTCTAGAATGGACGTATCTATTTCCAGTCTAACCGATATTGAAACGGAGCTAGATTCTACTCTACGGGAGTCTCCTCCTTCGTTTACTACAGTAAAATATTGGGTAGCAGAGTTTAAAGGAGGCCATATGAGCTGCCAAGACGAACATCGACCACTTTGGACCCAGAGTAGAAAATTGTCAGGATCGTGAAAGATCTTTGATTTTCTTCTGACTTTCGTTGGCATGGAAAACAAAATTAAACAAATCTTCTTTCCGAGATGAATTATTTCTTTCCTTTAATGATCGATTGTGGATTCATTTTTGTGAGAATATCTCAAATAATTCTCTCGCAATATTTTCGAAAAATTTTATGAACATATTTTAGTTTTTTAGTTTTGTTTACTGTCCCTTGTACAGGAGATATTTAATCCTTTAGATGTAAGTGGATTACAGCTATAAACAAATCCATTCGGTCATTCTCATTTTCTGTACAATGCATTACGTATAATCTTCCAGGTCATCATTTAAATGAACGCACGAAGAAATAGAGTAGATATTTCATTTACAAGCTATTACACAGGATCATTTTTCAAATGGAATAAGAAACTTTCTTCTTCCGTATTGATTCTTGCCTCAGTTAATAAAACGCAGCGGTCAGATGTTCGTTGAAAGTTTCTCGTCAGCAGTCTGAGAGAAATATGAATTCGTGATGGTACAAATAAAGAACGAGTAGGACTCCCGTCGTTCTTGCACAAATAACCCGACAACTTTGTATGCTTGTGTCTGTTTTTTGTTTAATTTGTGTTCGTGTTCCTAGAAACCGTTCCGTTTGGAATGCGAACGATACGCTTGGTTAATAAAAATTAGACTGGTGATATCGGAAACAGTTTCTATGTATCGACTAACGTTTACAACTTGTTAAAATATTCTTCTTGCTGACAAATCGTTCAACTTTTGAACTGTTAGTAAATTATATACATTCTAATGATATTTTGTCTGCAGAACTACATTATATGTATGTTACATTCAGGCGAATAAAATCGCAGTTACTATCTTAATAGCATATTTGTTTACTAGCACACTCCATAGTATAATCATAAAAGCCAGCCAACCATGAAATGGAATGATGGTTTATGCAAAAGACGGCGATCGTCTTTTAAGAGATGCAAAACAACGTAGAACCGTTTTCCTTATTGTCAGACGGCGAGATTTTATGCATTTCTTGCGACTGCGATTTATTGCTTAGGTTCATTTATCGAATGTCACCGTAAAATTTATATTGCAAGTGAAATATCGGAACCATTAGAATTATAATTTATGGTTTTATGCAGAGGTATCTGAACGATAAATCATTACGAACTTTGTTAGGTTTTTACAGGTTTATTGGATTTTAATACATTACCTACTTCATAAAAATATTCATCAGTATAAATTGGAATTGCGTAATCAACTTTCATTGCGTAGATATCGAAACTATAACTAGTTCTAATACACAAAAAATATGATTAGAAAAGTGTCATATAACACAATTAGCATTTCAATTAAATATTGGAAATGTATTTTATATATGATTATAGGCACTAAATAAGGGGTCCTTGCTTTAGTTTTGAAGTATTCTATAAAATATTTGAAATTCAGGAAGTCATGTCTTGGCAAACATCAATTAAAACTTAGGTAATGTTAGTGTTTTAATTATAAAGAACTTCATTTGAGGATACACTTGCCAGAGACCGACAATTCAAGAATCTATTCCTACAATTTCCTGTCACCAATCTATCATCCATTGACGGGTACGTTTAGAACTGGTTTTCCTGTGCAAAAGAGCTGTTCTGCATCCAATGCAAGCTGTAAATACCAAACTCGAAAACACTACACCTGGTGTGCCCTTGAAAACACATAGGTTGGTTACGTAGGGCTTGACTACAGTTTCCATATCGTTTGGAGTCTGCAGGGAATGTATCTATAATCGACGCACCTTGTCAAGGATACAGCTAAGTGTGTTTGATATTTTAATCAATCGAATTCTTCTTATCTACATTTTGGTAATGTAATCCTTATAATTTCTATACGTATGTTGTGTAAATTTTAACAGCACCACTGACTCCTTTAGAGCTGTAACACTTATTTCCTTTAATCGAGTTAGCGACATTGTTGTCTTTGAGAAAATTCTCTTGAATTAAATTTTGATCGTTAGAACTCCTTTCAAGTTCAACGTTTTCTGAATAGCTAACCTAAGCTAAGCTCTTGAACCATTTTTCCATTTAAATTTAAATATATTAGGTTAATAGATCCCTTCAGGAATATATTTTGAGAAAATACTGCAATACCTTCGTTTATCCTAGTATTTATCTACCGCATTTACTCTTGTTGGAGAATATTTAGACAGGTGGTGGAATTAGAAAAAATCCATCATAAACTTTAAAATTTTACGCACTGGGTACTTTTATCGAATACTAATACAAGCTGTTATTTTGAGTAAAGGTTGTGCTTTTTTATTTACTTCGGTACATAATTACGATTGTCAAGTTGCTTACTACAATTGTAGCATCAGAATTGTTGTTTATTTTTAAACAGGTGGTATTATTTTTCTGGCACTTTTTGACGACGTTGTGGAAGCTTGGATATATTTGGGAATTTTTGGTTTTGCAATATCACAAACTTTTATTTTAGCACTAGTTGCTCTAGACCAAGGTGTGGCACATGCTGTGTTTTTTTTTTTTGCGACTGCACGGGCGGGAGAACCGTAAAGGCCAGCTCGGCCATAGGAGAGACTTATTGTGTCACCGGGATGTTTTAGTCCTCTTAATCAGGTTACACTCGGACAAAGAAGTCCGCAACCTGGTCGAGAGTTGGGTCCTCTCACTCCGGGATCATCCAATCGATCGATCCCAAAGTAACTCCGCCTCTCACTGTCCATTGTCGAGCAGGCAAGAATATGGACTCCGCATTCCCACAGTTTCTACAAAGTGGAGAGTTTACTATACGCATGTGATGCAGGTGTTTATTCAGTGCGCAGTGACCGGTTAAGATACCTGTGAGTAACGTTAGCCTGTCTCTGCTCATAAAGACTGCTTTACGCAGTCCTTTCTCATACGAGCGAATCCGAAGAGTTTTACAGTGTCTCATGCCGGCAAGTGCTTTCCAGTTGGAGCAATGCCTAGCAGCGAGGTTGGATCTGGCAAAGGCTTTTATGCTGCTATAGAAATTCTCACATGTAGGTTCTGGGCCCACTAGTTCGCTGGTCGTTCGCTGGCACCTCTAGCTAATTTGTCAGCTATTTCATTGCCTCTAATTCCAGAGTGACTTGGCAGCATTTTCATCGTGGTCTTGTGATGGTCCGCCAGCTTTACAAGAGTCGTATGGTAGTGTACACACCTCGTGTGACACATGTTTTGTTAATTTTGCCAATTAATTTTCGTTGAGCTAATACACTGACAAGTTTGATTCAAATTCGATAAAATAAAATAAAAGGGAAACTCCGTCTGTTAAATAATCCTTTTAATTTCTCTGACAATGAGGGCATTTAAAATTACCAACACGGTGGAACTAATTTGTCAGCATACAAAATACAGAGTGTTCTATCATATTGCTAATTCCTTTAGGCAATATGTTTACTTGAGATTCCCGCCAAATCCAAATTAAAAAAAAAATAGAAAAAAGTTGGTTTTGTTGACGGATGTAATTTGTTTCAGCCATTACACGTTCCTGTAATTGTTCGATATTCAATATTTTGACGCGATAATTACGCTGTTTTAAATTAGCGGAACGGGGAGACTGTGACGTGGGGGTACTGAGCCTTCACTGCCAATCTAGCGATCTTAGAACACATTACTTAATAATCGACATACCACAATTAAGAAAATCATTGGTGAACTGTCATGCGGTACCACATTGCAACCCTAATATTCAATGGGACATTTCCGGTAATTCGGGTAGAGTGTTATAAAAAAAAAAAAAAAATAGTTTCGTTCATTTAGGCGAGGTGGTCATAAAATTGACCCAAAAACAAGATTATTGATGGCGCTCATCGACACACACAACAAAAATTGCCGTTGATGGTGTGCTGGTCGAATCAGATAGGACTTTTCTGTTTGCCATTCATCTGTATTGTGATAATTAAAAACGCCACTCCACCATTTTGGACATGTTTTTGCAGTAACCTCCGACAAAATACTGCTCGGGATGGAGGATTGTTATTATTCGTCTTAAAGGTGAAACAGAAAAACAGACAACAAAATGTTAAAAGATGTGGAACAAGTACACACCAAATAGAAAGAGCAAAGCCTAATTATTAAGTTAAAATAGTGCGTGTGATACAAACGAGATAAGCTACGACAAAATCTTATCCTACAAAGCAATGCAATGTTTTTTACGAAGGTCGAGGTCACTAAATAGTCTCCTGATAAATACCTATCGGAATGATAATGTAAACTCTGAAGTGATTGCAGCGTTAATTTCTTATATACAGGCTGTCCAGTTTAAAATGCAGTACATGGGGATATTGGAAACCGTTGGAGATACAACGTCGGTTAAATGGGAGAAAATTTGCGAATTCATTTGTCCATGAATAATCCAACATCAGATTTTGAAATTTTTGTTTCATTAGGCAGATACAGGGTGAAAAAGAAAGAAATGCATTTTTCAAAATCTACCATATTTTATTTCCTAAAAGAGATAAATTTACAAAACTTGCACGCTACGGATAATAAGTCGTGAGGATTTTAAAAATGATTTCAAAAAAAAATCTAGGTCTACTAGATTTTGCATGACAATAATCAACTGTTGTTTTTCTTACGGCAGTCATATTGGATTTTGACATTCTTAATTTCTTCAAAAAAATGCTATTCAATGATGTATAACATGTTTATGTTCAAGATAGTAAAAACATGAAAAATACAGAAAGTAAGGTTTTAACATAGTAGGCCATGGAACTGTGGATAACTTAAGTGTATACTGATAAAAAAAACAAAAAATAACAACTCTCCAAGTACCGTCAAAATATCGTTAACATTTTGTTAACGATAAACGTGGTTAGGTAGCTAAATCATTAATGTAATAACTGCTCAAATAAGCCACCGTTCATTCGAATGCACAATCTACATCGTGTTAGTACTGCCTTACAAGATTGTATAACCTTGTTCGGTGTCATTCCATTCACTGCTTCTTCAACTGCTTGACGTAATTCTTCCACATTTTCATAAGATCTCGAATACACCTTGTTTTTCAGATAGCCCCATACCAAAAATCAAGAGGTGTGAGGTCCGGGGACCTAGCAGGCCATTCTATTGGTCCTCGGTTACCAATCCAGTTATTGTAATATTGATTATTTAAATAATTCGTAACCAAAAAGGAAGAAGAACAATATTTTCATTATTTTCATTGTTTTGCCTTCTTTTGTGTTTGACAAAACTTCCATGCATTACCAAATTATCACGCAATCGGCGAAAAATGCTTTTTTCTCGCCTTTAAGGGTATCTATCGAAATACATTTCTGCAGCCAATTCATCATTTCTTCCACACAAACTAAAACACTCCAGCATTTGATATTTGTCATTATTTGTAAAACGATTCATCTTAGGTTTGCACAGTACAGATACTTATAGCAGTACAATGAGATTAATAATAAGATTACTGACATTTCAGAATAAACTTCACAGCTTTTAGAGTTGTTTAATACAAATGTCACATTTATTATCACGGCGTACTATGTTAAAATCTTACTTTCTCTATTTTTCATGCTTTTTCTATCTTGAAGATAAACATGTTATACATCATTGAATAGCATTTTTTTGAATCTATTAAAAATGTCAAAATCCAATACGGCTGCCATAAGAAAAACAAAAGTTGATTATTGTCACGCAAAATCTAGTAGACCTAGGTTCTTTTTGGAATCATTTTTAAAATCCTCATGACTTGTTATCTCTAGCCTGCAACTTTTGTAAATTTATCTCTTTTAGGAAACAAAATATGGAAGATTTTCAAAAATGCATTTTTGTCGTTTTCACCCTGTATTTGCCTAATGAAATAAAAATTTCAAAATCTGATATCGGATTATTCATGGACAAATGAATACGCAACTTTTCTCCCATTTAACCGACGTTGTATCTCCAACAGCTTCCAATATCCCTATGTACTGCATTTTAAACTGGACAGGGTGTATATTTTTGCCCTTTTTATATCTGCCCTTAAAATTATTCACCACATTACATGAATCCAGTAGTTGCAGTAATCATATTTATCGCCATTAGTCACAAAAGTTTATATAGTCGTTGGCAATAACGTAAAAAATTGTTTACTAGGATATTATATATATTTTTTTAGTTCATATCAGTGTTTTGTGGTGATTATACCGCGAGACTAAATATTATATTGATAAGAGTTTGCCATGGAGTCGAATATGTATGTCGTATCTTATTACGTTTTTTTTTAAATTCAGTATTATTATGATTAAATTGTCAGGTTAAGTGTCACACTGACATTAATATTCATCAATATAGGTATTTTCTCTATGAAGTCTTAAGTAGCTTTTCAATTATGGTTTTCACAACAGCTCACAAAACTTACATGATTGAAGCATATTTTAGGACAGGTGTGCAAGTTAATGGAATTTGGCAATACAGTACAGAAATATCATATTGGATGATTTTTTTCAACAACTTCACGAAGATGAACTTCAAAATGGTTATTTTCAGCAGGATGGCGCAACAGCCCATACGACAAGAGAAACTATAGCCTTTCTCCGTGAGTTTTTTGATAATCGACTTGTAAGTTTGCATACCGAAGTTGAATTTCCTCCGAAGTCACCCGATTTGACTATTATGGGTTATTTTGTATTCCCTTATTTGAAAAATAGGATTTTTAGAACGCCTGTACTTAATTTGCAGGAACTACAACAGGGAGTTATCGAGGAATGTGCAAACATAACACCACAAATGCATTGAACAAGCCGGAGATCATTTTCAACAATTATTGTAATTTTTTTATTTTTAAATTAAAATATTATTCAAACATGTACATTTTTTTTAAATCACTGTTAAAACACACTTTTTACAGTTAGATGAATATACTGATGAATATTAATGTCAGTATGACACTTAACCTGATAATTTAATCATATTGAATTTAAAAAAAAATGTAATAAGATACGACATACATAGGCAACTCCATGGCAAACTCTTATCAATATAATATTTAGTCTCGCGGTATGATGATTTGTATGGCAGCCCCCACCAACAGTGCAATCGCTAAAAACCCTTGCACTGATGGCAAGAGAGGCACAACATTTTCGAAAACAAAAGCTTCTGGGCTTCTAGATTTTCTACAGATAGAGTGTCCGCAATTCTTTGGAATTTCAGACAAATCATAATATCTGCATCATGTATACATACAAGTTTTATCAACTTTCCATTTTGTTACTCCTACTGCCTTTAATATTATAACGTGAGTTTTTGTTTTACACTGACCCATATACCAGTACGCCGATAGAATTGAAACAAAAAAGAGTTATCAAAGGGATACACTTTCCTACGTTGTATGTTATTTATTTTAATTAATTCAGTTGACGTAATAAGCTTATTTCCATTTAAATGTTAAAGCATTCAGTCATCCGTGTGTCGAATGATGAGGGCGACCCCTTTGAAGCGTAACGCGTCGAACGCCAAATAGGGAAAAGGGTATGGGGGAGATTTATATTATTTACTTTAGTAGCGGCGCGCGCGGTAGATCCGTCGTTCACTCCTCTTTAGAAAAGCAGAAAGAAGTTTTCGCTTTGTAGCCCTGACGCACAAACGAAATTCGTTTTGTTTGATGCGGAGGTGGTGGTGTCAAGTCCTTCCTCTCAGTTCCTGCAGTAGAAAATTTCGTCAAGATGTATTTCAGTAATGGGATCGGATTGCAGCCCACTTGAGGAATACTGTTTTAAAATTCCATTCTCTCAGTACCTAGCATGAAGGTTTGAAGTTGAAGAAATCTTTATTTCTAACACGTAAATAAGCTACACGTACAAATGAATGGCTTCATTTTAAAAGCATCCGCAGTTTAAGAGTTTGCTAATACGCTCAGTGAAATTTTTATTAGTTCCATATAATTTGTAGTTCCTCTGTAGACATTTCACGTCAAACTCTAATCTATTGTTATTTCTAATTACTAAAATATCTAGAAAGGGTAGCTGACCGTTTTCTTCTTCAAAATTTTTGAAATAGTATGCTTGCAGGCCTCCCTAACGAACTGTTTTGTGGGCTCAGGAAACTGCTAGAGAGAGGATTCTATCCCGGCAATAACACACTCACCATCCGATTCACAAGTCTGCAAAACGAAATTTCAATCCTTTATTCAAAAGATTAAGTTCCCGTTCACTAAAAATTTGCGAGGAATGATTTTCTACTATGTTAATGGTATTCATTGGAACAGCTTATTCTTTAAAAAACAACCTAACTTTCTTAATTTCCTATCATGAGAAAATTTCTTATTCTGAACTTTCTTATCGATTGAAATAAACATATTCCGTTGAAAATCACACCAGTGGGTTGAAGTGTTTAGTGTTCTACTTCTGCACCAAGAGATCCAATGAAGTACTTTTTTATAGTGTTATTTATCTTTTGCCAAAACTATATTTAGCTAATTGTTTTCACAACACACAGACTATTTTGGAATTGTAGACATAGCAATATGTAAAATTGTTCATATCGTTATAGTTTATTGTTCTGAGAAAACTGCTTCAGAATATTCGAAACTTTATTAGGTACGTAAATAGTATAATGAACGACGGCGTCATTAGTAAAAATTGTAGTCTTCTCTATAAATTTTTACAACTCCCACATAGTAAAAACGTAATTTCCCTACGGATACAGTTCGATCGTTAACTTCAGAACACTATTCATAAAATTATACGAGCCTAAGTTGTGCATTATTAACCAATCGGGCGCATTTTTAACCTCTTATCGCGGAACGCAACAACCTCGTCTGGAAATCAATAAAGTTCAACATAAAATGTCATTGTTATTAATCACACGAAACGTTATCGTCGCCCTTTCTTGCTTCGAAGGAACTCCTCTCTGTCTCATATTATACGTCTGTGCACCCTGAGCCTGATTATTAATTTTTCTCGATGTCGTTTCGGAAAAAAAAATCTCTTAACATCACGTAATAACACGCGCGTTGTTTAAAATTGCCCCGAGACATGAAACGAATTATAAACACATAATAAAATTCTATTGGCAAATAAACGGTGCACGCCCGCAATAAATCTAGATCCATATCGTTTTAGACAGTTACAAAGTTTCCTATGGCGCGATCTCGTTAGATGCTTTGAGGTGTATTGCAATGACATTGGCAAAAACTATTGCAGCTAGGATTTATAGACTGTTATAAATATGGATGTATTATTGGAAACAAACGCTAGAGCATAAATCTTGAATTGCTTTAGGATAGAAGATAATTAGATGGGTCAATGTTTGTACTGCGTGCACTATGCTTTTATAACTCTTGCACTTTATGGAATTTCTATAGCAGAATGAGGTTTATGAATTTAACAGTACAAATAAACTTTCACTAGGGGTGTGTATGTAGTATAGACACTTTTATTTACTCCGCCATCAAAATTTTAAGTCGCAATTTTGATTAGTTTTAGTCTTCAAAATCATGTTATTTTAAATCAAAATTTTAGTTCTTTTTGAATTATTTACTTCACTAAAGAGAACAAACTTTCATAGTAATTTAGCACTAAAATGAACAATAAAACAATATACAATACAAAGAATATGTGCTCTAACAAGCTATCAATAAAGGCAAACGTCCACTGAAGGAAAGTACACGACTTCAACGTAGTCAATCATGTAGCCCTATTAAATAGATACTTTATAAATAGGGCTATTTCCAAATCATTTTATTTGTCGTGCAATGCATACTTTCATAAAAAACAAGTAATCACTGCTAGTGCTGCACAATTTACTTGGCATAAATGTGTGTTATACAACCGTAATATTTAAAATCAATTCATATAAGAATGTACTAAATCCCTAAATTATATCAGATGTATCAAGCCTAACCTCTCCTTCAAAGATGGAGAGTAGATCATAGAAGATGTTAAACATATTAAGCTCCACACATCTTCTATAGTTGCTTTAATGTTACTACAATACAATAAATTAGAAAAGGCCCATACTAAACTTGCGATTGTTGAAGACCATAGTCTAATACTTAGTAGAAGTACAGATCCCAAACGACAAATAATTTTAAGCATTAAATGCAACTGAACAAAAATAAATTGCAAGTCTTAGACTAGATTAGATTAGTAGTGGGTTGTGTAGGCATTGCTGCCTCTCTTTACTGCGACGTATAAAATCTAGTGTGGATACCTACCGTTAATCTTTCAGTCCCAATTGAACTCTAGGCTTCAGAATAAGTCTAGGATTTTCTTGGGACTATGTTTCTAAAGTTTTACTCTACATGCACATAATGTACGTCTCACTATGCTCCGAACAGAATCGGTATTTATCACAGTCCATCTTACCCATCCTCTTCAGGTGATACCTCAGATGGCCGTAGCCAGTGAGTAAAGCTGTGATGGTGCTAAAGTCTCTTCTGCTGAGCTTCAACAGAGATTTATTCTTGCTGGCTAGAAAAGTAATAAATTTTTTTGATTGTCTTAGTTTTGGAGTGTTGGTCCAGTGGGAAATTAAAATCTTTCAGCAATTCTTCACAGTGAAAGGAATTGCCAGATGACTGAGTTTATATCAACTTATATAGAATGTACTATTTCGGGCTTTACAAGTTCCAAGTTTTGACTTCGATAACAAAATACACACCGACATATTCGCGTCATATAATGTAACTACGATACTTTCCCAAACAGTAAATAGAGTGACGATGTTATTCGCTCCATGTTCCCTACGCTCAATCCACCTATTTCGAACTCTATTTTACAAACATTCCTTTGCTTCTTAAGGAATGTGAGCTGACGTATCATCGTGTATGTAGAACATTCTTTGGAATTCTCGGAATAATGTTCAATGGAACATTTTCTAAGAAAGTGCTTAGCTAATTTTCTAAAACTTTCGATGGAGTTCGAGTTTCATGGAAGCCCTCAGCGCCCAACCTTCCTCCAACAGAAAACTGATACTGGTAATTCCATATGATCTGGTGCATTATATTCCACTATTTACATAAAAGCTTCAGGAGTACAAGACGTTCGGGTAGCCTCCCTATTACTTTTTATTGTTTCAAAACAGCCATCTTTTGCCAAAAATCAAAAAATCTTCTAATATTAGAAACATGACACAGTGGATATCTCTTCTGAATACATCGACTATCGAAAAAAATGACAAAACCACAAAAAAAATCAGCAATTCTTTTTTCTATTGGAAGTTCATAATCTGGTACTTTTAAGACACCAACCATATGATACACCAAACTAGACTAAATTACGCAGAAATCTTTATTCAACTAAATTTATCCTTTTGTATGACAACATTTATTGCACTTTGTAGACATTTTCTTTCTTGCTTGTTTCTTCTAAAGGAGAGATGACTCATATTACCTACGAGAATGCGATGCAGTTTCCAGGAGTATTTCTAGAGTATTAATTAGTTACATGAATGAAGATAAAATATAAAATGGATTTCTAATTAAAAAAAATACTTTTTTTTATTAACCTTTAAAACGCTAGATCTCAAAAACAAAAAGTAGTCGGACATCTGGTTATAAGAGCTTTTTATTATTTCATGGCGATCTATCACGTGGTACTTATGCAATTGTTGTTTCTTTAATATGTATATGATCTAAGTCGATTAGTTTCGACTATCAATAAGTCAGAAATATAATACTTATACTTCGAACCAGGAAAAATGCCAAACTTTCTCCAAGCTCCACAATGAAAATGAGAACGGCGTGGCGTTAAGAATTTCATTTCACGTTGAAAAATCGTGTCGCTTTGTTATTTTTTCTATGTATTAGTAAGCCAACGATGTTCCATATATTTCGTAAAATACGAGGCTAAGAATGTCGCTTATCGAAGTGCAAGCGCTTGACGTCTCGTTATAGTGAACATTTTTTATCCAGGAAGCGAACAATGTTACACACAAGCGTTAGCTGTTGTAAGTAGCACCCATAAACGCGCGATCTATTTCATTTATGTGGAATGTCACCTACTGTACGCGTAATATGAGCCTGAAAATGCTTGCTAGTCCTAAACGGTCTTCAAATCCTAACGGCGTAAGTTGTCATTCAGTACTGCTTCATATGCGTTACTGGTTATTGTTACAATTTATGGATAAGTGGAAAATATAGCTAATATAATAATTTAAGATTATAGTAAATCTAAGCCTCAGAGAACAATTAGCTGAATGAAAGCTTAATAGAACCTTTAATTAGTATTATCTATTATTATTATTACAATTATCATTGGCATACTAAATATTTCATAATTGGAAAATGTTATCAATAGTTTTCTGATAATACAGAACATCAAATTTTAATTTTTTTTTTATTTTTCTTTATGAATTATATACACAAACGTATTTTGTTTTATATTCCTAATAATTATTATAAAAACAAATATCTTCTATCGCGTCTGGTATTATAAACAAATGTAATTCATATTGATCATACAATAGTACCAGTAGCTAAGTATATGCTGTTCTGGGACGTATTTAGAAAGATTTTCTTTTCACTTTTCTTTTATATTGGGATGAAGAACATTCCGAAATTAAAGTCCAACAATGGTCAGCAAATAGTGCAAATATCCTGATAAAATCTTTCCCCATGCTCGTCACTAACATCGGCAAGATTCGGGGGAAAGAAGTTCACGTACGAATGCAAGCAATGTATTTCAAGACTCATATTACAGCCTAACTTCTAACGAGTTTACTAACAATTTCCTCGTAGTCTTCAGATTTATGTCGTAAGAAATTCTTTGTCACACTTTTAAATGCATTCCAAGCAGTCCGTTCTAAATCGCTCAAGAGTACGTCAAATTCTCGATCCTGTTGTAACAGATTAATCTGGGGTTCTATAAAAATTCCCTCTTTAAGTTTTGCCTCAGATATATTAGGAAATTTTTGTTTAAGCTATCGAAATCATGGTCCTTCTTTGTCCAATGCTTTCACGAAATTCCTCATCAGACCTAATTTTATGTGCAATGGCGGTAAAAGTATTTTATGAGGCTCTACCAACGTATTATGGACTACGTTCTTTTCTCCAGGAGGCCATTGCTTAACAGTATAGTGCAAATTTCTCGCTCGACTACCCCATTCACAAAGGAAACACAAATACCTTATGAATCCAAGTTGTAGACCAACTAGAATTGCAACTACTTTGAGATCAGCACTAATGTACCATTTATAAATTTTGTAATTGATTTTATCAAGGTGACGTGTCATATTATCATGTTTCCTTAGTGTGCACGGCATGGCCAACAGGACAGCTTTCAAACTCAATTTAGATGCATCTATAAAAAGACGCCATTCTTCCGGTTGGTGTTTGTAACCTAATTCTCACATTAAACCGTCAACATTTTTGCAAAATGAAAGACCTGCTTCAGTTCAAAAATACTGTGACAGCTCTTTCTGGCGATTTAGATATACAGAAATACGCGTACCCGAAGCTAGCAACTTTCATCTTTGCAGTCTTTAACCTAATATTTCAGCCTGAGTTATTGATAAATTGAGATATCGAACCACGTCATTTAATTCCAAGTGATTTATTAAATGAGGCGTGTCCTCTTGAGATGGCAAATATTCTTCATATGTTCCGACAACTCCGAAATGTATTCTTCTATCTCGGTTTCAACATGTTCTTGGTTCGAAACAACCATAGGACTTGGTACTGGCAAAGCTTCCGAATGAGCAACTGGACGAGTGGCAGAAGGTTAATTAAGATAGGTAATTTTATCTTTATTTTTACTGAAAATCCCGTAGGTCTTTGTACAGCAAAAGTAGCAGTCTGTCGAATGATCCTTTTGTTCTCGCTAAATCATAAGCCTACCAAATGGCATAGCTATGCTCTTACCTTTTATCCAGTTCCCCAAAGTAACAGCACATCGTGCATCTTGATTTGTAATTTTTAATTTAAAATAAAGGTTATACGATTTTTCGATTAACGGTGTAATATTTCGTCTATGCTGTTGAATGGTGAATTCTCCACATACATAACAAAAACTGTTAGGATTGTTAACACACTTACGGGACACTGCGAATTAAAAAAACGTTTAACTAATGTTACCACCATAGATTGAGTCAATTTGAGTCGAATAACGTGTCTGTAGGATCGTATACTTACATATATGCACAGATCTATTAATTCTGGTTCTAGAAAAAAAGGGAGTTGTTTAACGATTATGACGTACAAATGAAGCCTAAACATGTTAAATCCTGTTCAGACATGCCCGTTAGCATGATAATAATTTGATAGTTTCTTTTAACTTACTCATAAAAAATATTTTTAGACATATAGTACATTTAATACATATATGTTTAAAAAAACATTTCTCAGAAACCTGATGTGATAGCCCATTTTTGAAAATATTTGCAGAATTACAATGGAAAAGTTCATGTACATGTATCAGGGTGTAAGAAAAAAAAATCCTGTTGACCAGTGTAATTGGATATAAGCCAAGAACCTTACATGGGGACCAATGTTGATACTTGAAGTATTGTGATTCTTTGCAGATTAGAAACGATTGAAGCCAAGCTCTGTTTATCCCAAACAGAGCCAACATTAATATGTCGGACATGAAAATTACCCTCAGTGACATAATTGTTATGGATATGTCCATTGTATGACACGTTCCGTAAACTTTGGGACGAATCCATTTGATTATAAATGACAACACTACGTTCTCTATCCGCAGAGTAGACAACCATTTTTAGTTGCAACATTGGATCCAGTGTGTGGTCTCGACGTAAAGGGTTAATCCAAGTCTACAGGTGACTGTTCATACATGCATAAAGAATGCTTAGGAATAAAAATACTTTTACAACTTCGTGTAAGGTAGTCATCCACATATCCATTTTCTACAAATCTCTTTGTATTTTAATTCATGTAATTACATCAAACCTTTATATACCAAAAAACAAGAGCAAACGTTAAAATTTTGCAATTTTTAAAGGCGTCTTTCATACATCGTACTTCCTCCAGTGGTATTGGGCTTCTCCATACCAGTATGGTATATCCAATTAAAAATAAACAAGCACATGGTATAACGTTGTGAGATAATCAAGATGCAGAGAATTGTATTAGAAAAAGTACTACTAAACTTTTATATAGGGCAAGCTACCTGAGCTAAAGTAAAATAGGATACCTACAGGCTAAATATTTAGGTACATTTTTGGCCAACAGCAGAAACATTAGTTGGGTAAAACAGAACTCTGCGGGATCATTATTATTTTGATTTGATATATTTTCTTGAAAACGGAATCGAAATTTTTATGCTAGCAAGAGTTCGTTCTGTGAAACTGTTTCACAATATAACTCTAACAATATAACAATTCTAAGAAACAGTTATGAGACATCATTATTATTTAGATTTCACCTCTGATTTAAGGAGATTGTTATGCCTAAGTAGGTTTATTTGGGAGACATATTTTAAATTACTAACAATT
The DNA here is from genome assembly GCA_023690525.1 of Holotrichia oblita. Classification (NCBI taxonomy): domain Eukaryota; kingdom Metazoa; phylum Arthropoda; class Insecta; order Coleoptera; family Scarabaeidae; genus Holotrichia; species Holotrichia oblita. Next base: position 114,931,837 of record CM043018.1, read on the forward strand.
TCGAGATGTCTACAAACAGATATCTATCTACACTAAGAAGCAGTGTTGAGTATAGTCTCATGACCATCACTGTTTCCGAGACATATCTTTCTATAACAGTAACAAAAGTACCTGTGCCAACAGGAATAACTTCACCATTACTTTAGATTGCGCTTTGCGTAGGTTTCAACACTAGATTCTTCAGAAACGTCAGGCCAAATTGCTCTTTCAATATCGTCTTGCCTTCCAGTTTCTTTACTTCCAGTATCATTGCATATTAAGATTGTGAAATTTGTACCATTTATATACAATAATATTGTCATCTAATAAACTCACTCAACAGATGTACGCTTGCACGTTAAGAATATCGGAATATTGACAACAATAAGTCTGCTTTAGGCACCAATTTATTCACATTCCATTTCTTGTCTAAATGCTTAGGTTTTCAGGTTCTGTAGGGTTAAAAGCAACATATTCTTTAGAACTCAGCAAAGCTTTTTTCAATGAAAATACCATTTAACTCATTTTAACGTAAAGGTAGAACGGTAAACAATCAATTTGCATACTCAAATGGATTTTTTTAACAGAAGATGCAAATGTACAATTTCCCACAATATATCTTTATGAGAAACCTGACGAAAAATAAGATAAAATAATGAATAAATTACGTGTTATTTCTAGCGAACGGAACACAATTTCATGTAGGCAGCTCGCCTAAACAGGAAGAAAAATGAATTATACATACGTAAACTACTCAGACATCGTTTGGGTGTAGTTTCGCTTTCATCCAAAATATGTTACGTTCTGCTCGGCTAACTCTCACTCTTCGCACAATATACATATATATTCATACGTAAAGAGGAGCGAAGTTCGAATATGTGTGTAAGTATAAGTGGAAGGCACTCGAAATGTATCTACCCTACCACCACCACTACTACACCACCCGACCACTCATGTCAGAAGATATACGCTTACCGAAATACGGTGTTAAGTGATTCGGTGTCGCATGTTGCCTTCTTATCAACAAAACGCGAATGATGAATTGTACGTGCGGCTGGTGTGACGCCGTTGCACTTAGCGATAAGGGTTAATTTTTAAGTAAATCGTCTTACTGTTGATGGATTATTGCGTTAATTCTATTTTTATTAGAATTTCCCCTTTGTTATTTTACGTCAGCCTATATAAATGTTGGAATGATGTTGCGGTTCACATGCGCGATCTTCTAATAGATATCTCCTGTATCGATCTACTTACTGTATGCTAGGTCTGACGTATATGTTTTGACAACGGTCTCATATAGAACCTCGTTTTATTCGAGTAAAAAGTTAAATCAGCAGAAGAATCTGATATGTAGATAAAAAAATCATAAATATTTCTTCTTTCTAGATTCTTAAGATCTTGGTGGCTTGATATACGAGATGCTGCACAAACATTTGGAAGCAGTATTAGAAAGTCAGTTCTAAATTGAAGTGAGTGTATGTCATGGTATATTGTTGGAATTCACCCTGCGAAAGAATGCATTGAAAATAGATCAAGCATTAGAAGCAGACCACATAGTTTCGACCTTCCAGGTCTCGTCAGTGCAACTACGAATCCAATATCTAATTTCATTGCCCTTTACATCACAACTTTAACTGTATACTACCTCCGACAATGGACTAATTCCAACCCAAAGCCCCTTAGTGGGCAGAGCGGGAAGTAACACATTGCAAGGCACTACACAACACAAGTCGGTACAGCAGATACCGATTTAGCTCGCACAATTCATTGATTGTGATTCCCGCTAGAAGCAGACAATGTGGTTTCGACCTTCTAAGTCTCGTCAGTGAAACTATGAATGCAAGATCTATTTCTTTAGAATTTAGATAGACTTTTAATTAAATCTTGCATTCGTAGTATGACTTACTGTACCGAAAACGGGTATTAGGTGTTTTGTAATAATTCTGAAGGACTTTTACTATTTCTTCAAATTTAGTTGACTGAATTGAATGACTAATGTAACTGGCTTCTTCAGGAACAAAAAGTGAGTACTGAATATCAGAATAAGAACCTTGTGGTGGGTGAGAGATGTCAGAAGGTCACGGTAACTTGTTTGTGCGTGGTTTATAGTTACGGTTAGGTCTAGTATTTCCGGGATGAGATACCGCTTTTTCTGTGAAGTACAAACTTTCAAACACGCACAGTATACTTGGTGCTCCCACTGCAACTATATACATATTAGCAATCGCAGAATGGGGAAGTACATGCACGTCAATCTTCGTCTAGTTCGTGAAAAATATAGCTACTCCACTGCATAGAACACATATCTGCAATAACACAATATTACATAGCCAACACACAAAATACATAATCCAGCATGTTCATGACAGTCTAGTCAGGGGGGTCGTGATTAAGTTACACGTACAGTGCAAATAAACTACTCTTCGCTGCAAGTGCGGTGCATTACCGAATTTGCTAAAGTCAATACTGCACGGTGACAGAACAATGATGGATTCAGTCAATTATCCGTCGAATAGCAACGAGTGCAAAAATAATACCGGTACGTACACACTCAGAATTGGCGATGCTAGGGCTATCCAGCGAGTAAATCGGCTTTATCCCCATACTTAAATAGAACAAAAAAAAACTCATATTATTTTTGATGAAAGTGTCACAGTGATGGAGTAACTAGTGAGTCGTTCACCCCGAATAACGTTTTAGTTCGTTGCATGAATGTAAAACGTCGAACTTAACAAATGAAGGCCGACAGATGTTGACGTTTAATTTGCGAATATCGCTTGAATAATATATTTAAATTGGGCCCCTGTTGCAAGAGCGAGATAAAAAATCGTTCGGCTTTCACCGCTTCCGTTCAACCTGTAGACGAAGAGAGGGCCGAATTTGATAGAAAAATAAATGAATTTGGACGAATACGGTAATGCATATTTAATTTTGGAATTAATGCGGGAAATGGGTGAGAGAGAGAGTCGGCAGTTTTTCCGGAATTTTCCATTAATGATTGGCTAACCTTTACTCCGTTCAAATTCAAATCCATATTAAAAGTGATTGAATTTTCAAACAAGTTGATGCGAAGGTATTTCGATTAATTTTGCGATATAGAAATGCCTCTGAATACGCGAATATCAATCAAGGTACTTAATTTACTTTCAGATGAATCCGTAATATGAAGATCAGTTCATCTTTTATTTATCTTATTTGAAACTGCTGACTATTTTTTAAAGTTAGCTTATAATTCGGAGAAGTACTGAATTATTTTATCTGCAAATTTACAAGTGCAATAAGTGTGACCGTTATATCGGAAGTCGTTATAAACGTTGTTATTTTCATTATACGAGGGGTTGTCTTTATATTTCCGGACTAGACATTTTTCAATTTTAATATAATTTTTTATTAGAGTGTTTTCTTATGATACATGCCTTGTAACCACTTTGACTAGGGTAGACCGGGGACAATTGAAACAGGGGACAATAGAAACATACTTAATTTTTCCTAGATTTTGCGGTTTAAATCGCGCGCGTGTGTACCAAACGAACCGTCTTCAGATGCTTCCTGTAGACATCTATCGGCCACTGACGGCAGTTGAAAATGTAAATGTCTACATTGTCTAATGTGTTTTGCCGCCATCAGTATAAAGTTTTTCGTCTGTGGAAAAAGTGTGATACAAGAAATAAGAGCGTAAGTTTTTACCCAACTTTGACAATTTTTATTTGCATTTGGTTTATCCCCTTTCGTCGATATAGTTTAGATTATTATTGTCGTTCGAGATTAAGAAAATATTTAAGTATTTACTTAAATAGGTGTAGTGGGGACAATTGAAACAAATTACATGGGGACGGTTGAAACATGTTTCAATTGTCCCCATTGTGAATTGTATTATGAAGCTTACTGATATACCTGCTATATATTCTGCTTATATACATACATACAGGGTAGCTGCGCTTCGCGAACATAAATTTTAACTACGTGTAGTACATCTGAAATAAAATCGATAATTTACATAACAAAAATTTCATAGATTAGAAATAAAAGACATAATTTTATTAAGGATTAACTTGAAAAACCGTCGCGCCACTGATTTCGAAATATTTCACGTTTTCATGTCTGTTAATTATTTGCTATTAAAAATATAACAAACACAATCGCCCTTTAAATCAGTGGCGCGATGGTTTTTCAAGTTAAACCTTAAGAAAACTATAAGTACTTCTGTAAAGAAAATGGTATTGTCATGTTGTCATTTCCCCCGAACTGTTCCCACAAGCTGCAGCCACTGGATTGGTCTGTTTACGGTCCCTTCAAAAAGGCTGTAAATTCACATTGCGACGCTTGGATGAGAAATAACCCTGGGAAATCGATGACAATTTACGACATCCCCAATATTGTCAAACAATCTCTGCCATTGGCCCTCACGCAGTCAAACGTTGTATCTGGATTTATTTGCACCGGAATATGTCCCTTTAATAGAGATATATTCACAGAGCTAGATTTTGCTCCTTCCTATGTCACGGATAGACCAGCTCCTGATGACACAACGCCGAATGCCACTGAAGTTGTACCAGAAGCAAGTACCAGTAGAGCTGCTCCGCCATCCCCTTGCGGCGTTGATACGTTGCTACGATCAACAAGTGCTCAAATTTCACCAGCATCACCGAGCATCAGCAATATAATTAATATTACGGAAGTCAGTGATGCTGACGCAAGACCAAGCACTTCAACGGTTGGATTCTCGCCAGAAATCGTTAGACCGTTGCCGAAAGCGCTTCCTAGAAAAGCAGGGAATAGACGGAAAACTAGAAAATCGGCAATTTATACCGACACTCCTGAGAAAAATGCTATTCAAGAAGAATATGATGTGCAAAAGAAAAAGAAAGTTAAGAAAAATCTTAAGAAGTTTGAAGATAAACAGAAAGCAGTTCTACAGTCAAAGAAAGCCAAACAAGACCAAAAGAATCAGGAACAGAGTGACAGCGAAAACGAGGATTATTTCTGTCTAGTTTGCCTGGAACCGTATGGTAGTAGCCGCCCTGGAGAAAAGTGGGTGCAGTGTATTGAATGTCGTCATTGGTCCCACGAACTATGCACTCGACAGGAAGATTATTATATTTGTCACAATTGTTTGTCAGAATGAATAATTTCTTACTAGATATATATATTTTTATGATTCATCAATCATCAGTATTAGAATGAATATATTATTTCATTAATCTAAATGTTGTTTCAATTGTCCCTGGTATGTGTTTCATTCGTCCCCGGCAAGGGGACGATTGAAACAGTTTGGCCTGGTCCAAATTTTTGTAAATATCTTATTTATATATCGTCATAGGGCAATGAATTTATATGAATAGGAACCTAATTAGATATGCTCTCAACAACTCACTTTAAAATTTAGAAATTTGCAATAGTCGCAGAGAAAAAAAATCAAGAAGCAGAAATGTTTCAACTGTCCCCGGTCTACCCTACTACTTTACAAAACAAATGCAGCAGTATTAATTCTACGATTTGTCAGATCGTGTTATGACGTAGCACAATACACAAACTTGAATATAACTTGAATAACAGTTATAAAATTCTTAACAAAATCAGAAAAATCTCCAAAAATTATTCGTGAAGAAATGTTGGCTGTATACGGAGCTGATATTCCTTGAAAGTCGATTATTTGAGTATGGTCAAAATTGTTTAAACATGGCCGAGAATACCTTGGAATGACAAAAGTTAATGCCAGATGGGTTCCATGAATGCTTTCGCCATTCCAAATGCGTGTGCGGATGGAGACGTGTGAACAATTTTTGGCGCTTTGGGAGACAGATCAATATAATATTATCAATCCAGTTGTCACTGCAGATGAGATTTGGGTCCATCAGTAAGGATTGTAGCCCTCACAAGAAGTGTAAAGTCATCCGTTGTGCAGGAAAAATAATGACAACGGTTTTTTTTTGACATTATCAAGGAATACTAATGATTGTTTATCTAGATAATTTCGCGTAGTATTACGCAAACTTAATACATCGCCTAACATTTTCTATTAAAGCGAAAAAGTCTGGAAACTGACGCATTGGGGAGAGTTCAAAGCGCTTTGTCAAATGAAGTGGTACAGTTAGATCGTTGCGGTTTCGTGTTGTCATGTTACTGTATATATCGCGATTTTGCAATTTTTAATAAAACTTTCTTCTTTACATTTATAAAACATCAACACCTCGTAAATATACGCGCTAACAACTTGAACTACGAAAGCCTACTGATAGGAGAGGGTGGTGGGAGTTGAAATTAAATGTATCCATTTTAGTATTGTCAACTTTTTATATGACAGCAATGTCAGTGGTTATGTCAATCACTTTACGGAACCATCAAACTTTCTCCGACGTGTTATTAAAACGTTGCTGGTTGCTTATTTATCTACTTATAATATGTTTTTGAATATAAACGTGTAGAATGTTTCCATTAATTGTGTATTCCATTAGGATAAAGTTTGATGGTTGCATAAAGTATTTGACATAACCACTGACATTCCTGTCATATAAACAGTTGACAATACTAAAATTGATACATGTAATACCTACCACTACCTTCTCCTCCAATAGGCTTTCGTAGTTCTAGTTGTTGTCCTGTATTTGGAACACAAGGGAAGTATGTTCAGCTGCTTAAATGGGGGGCGACATGACGTCATAGCCGTTACTCCCATCATGCAACGAATTATTTTCTTCTGGAGTATCAGCAACCTCTTCGTCTCAGTTGCAGATCTCCAAAAGGCTATACAATAGCCGAGACGTGACTCTACGTACGCAAAATAGAATTGTCTAAGTGACTGCAAGCTTACACTATTTCTTAGACATTTAACACCGAACGCTGCCGAAGACAGCCTACCATGAAGCGCCGCGCAATGTTGTTCAAACTTTAGGAATGGGTCAACTACTAAGCCTAGAAATTTGACACGATCATTCTTTGGTATGGACTCCCCATTCAATTGAATATCTAATCTGTCATAATTGTTATGGGAGAGCGAACTAAAGCTTAACACGGTAGTTTTGTTTCGATTTAATTTCAGGCCTTTATAGCGATGCTATTACCTAAAACTGGCACATCACCAGTAGACGCTCCAGAGAAAATACAACTAGTATCATCAGCGTATTGTACCAAGACGTAGGAAGGCAAGACAGAACTGAGGTCATAAACCTATAGCAAGAACAAGACTGGACCCAAAATTGATCCCTGAGGAATGCCACACGAAATATCTATTGCAGAGGAGTTATAGGTTCTACGTATACGATTCATTTCACCCACAGCACTTATTCTTGTCTTTCTGTTAGCCAAGTATGAAGCAAATAAATCATAGGCAACGGTCCTGGCACCCAGTGATTTAAGTTTAGGGAGGAGTAATGACTGATCAACGACGTCAAAAGCGTTAGATAAATCGAAAAAGATGGCGGAAGCCATGCTCTTTTGCTCCAAGGTCTGATGTACACAATTCAAAGCATGGTGTATTGCGTCACATCTCGACATGCCTGGCGCAAATCCAAATTGTGAAGGAGATATTAAGTTATTGAGTGTTGAGAAAATTTATTAGTCGGCTCTGAATGAATACTCGAATATTTTAGAGAATACTGAAGGAATAGAGGTAGGTCGATAGCTACTAACGTCGCGTGCATCCCCTTTTCTTTTAATATAGGAATCGTTTTAGTAAATTTTAAACTCATGCGTTGTTGGAGGATATAGAATCCGCAAAATTCACACTACCTCCTCGCATTCCAGAAATGTTTTTAAATATTTCGACAATCAAAGTCAAATCTGTCTCCTCAGCACCAGAACTATCGTACAATGTACATTGAGACGAGTTAGACTTCTCAGAGTTTGTAAGTGTTCTAATTATGATCCACGACGTCTTGGACTTATTTCCAGATTTTAAAATTAAGTAATCAAAAAATGCTTTCTTGGTTTCCTGAATGGTTTTTTTGTAATTTTCTTTACCTTTGTTATATGTTTCTAATAAGAGAGGATCATTTGTATATTTATATATATCGTAGATGCTTTGTATGTGTTCAGATAGATATGTAAGATCATCAGTGTACCAAGGTCCGGCACGTTGCGGACGGTCAGTATATCTCCTTAAGGGAAAACAAGAGTTAAAATAATGGAGAAATATTTGATAGAAAGTCTCAAAAATGTAATTTGAAGTTGTTGAGTTATTGAATACCTCAGACCAATCTTTATTGGTCATGTAATTTTGGAACAACGCAACAGCGTCACGTGAAAAACATGGTCGATATTCGTATTTTAGTAGTAAATTTTATATCAACTCAAGGTGCAAGGTGTTTCCTAAACTCAAAAGAATTTTAAGGGGAACAAAATCTATAGACGATGACGAACATATAGCGGCTGTTGAAAGACCAAAGACACTTTTTTATAATGGATCGGAGATGCTATTAAAACAATGTAATGCTTGCATCCAAAAGCAAAGTAGAAGTAGTAGTAGTGAAATAAATTTTTATTGCCGTTCGAAATTTTTTTTGTCATGCCTAGTCCGAAAATATGACTCGTACATGACTCCTCTTACATATATTAGCAATTTTACACTTCTGTATACCTTTTGCTAAGGCTTCGTCATATTTTTTTCTGGGTTTAGAATCAAAAATAGATTTCCGAAATTGCGACAGGTTACTGACGTTTTGAAAAAAGCTCTGTAACTTCTAGTGAGAATCGAATAGCAAATTGGAACTCCAAACAATTTGTTTGGTAATTACGTGTAAAAATAGAAATTGGTTTCTAAATTAGTTTTTATTTTTCCTCAGGGATGTAGAAAATTTAATTTTGGACAATTAATCAGTGCATTCTGTTTATTTTTGTCATGAATATCATGAATTATTGACAAATCAAGAAATTCTTGATTTTTTAGTTTATAACTTCCGCTATGATCGGCAATATACTCTATATGATATTATTTATACAAATTTATGGGAAATTTACTATAATAATAAGTATGGACTAAAATTTCTAGTTTGAACTGTATTCTGTAGTTCTGTACCATAATGCATACTTTGCTCTTGTTTCAGTGCCAACCCCTTTCTGCGGTTAGCAGGCGTAACATTGGAGCCGTGAAAGCTCAGCTCTTGTCCAAAACACAAAGGGTTATTTACAACTTTGCCATCGATGGTCGATTATGATTATGTGCGTTAGATGGAGAAAACACGTCATCCGTGCGGTTTCCTTTCTTGTTCGTCTGTCGATTTTATTAGAACTTCTGATTATGTTGGGATGTGACGAGACCACTCCGAAGATGTGTTTGCGTGCAAACGAAGGGTAATAATTTTACGACAAGAGGGTTCCAGAACGTGTAATAACATTAAAGTTGTCAATCTACATATTAAATCACAGCAAAAGTTGTTGTACATACAGAGGAATGTATGTATATACATATTAATTTGTACTGCAACAAGACAGACTGTCAGGTAGAAATGATCGATTAATTTTAATCGGTATCAACGGCAATACATATTATGTAGAATTAATGTACTCATACCTATTGCTTGCAATGTGTTTCGAGAGATTACATAACAGTTTGAATTTGATATATGTAGGTACACAATATATTCAGTGATATGTATGTATATGTATATGACGATTCAATTGTAAGATGGATATTATTACCACCTTGATACATATTGTTGATTTTAGGCTGTATCGAAACTCCTCTTATGCTTTTACTATACTTGTACTTAGTAGATTTATCTTTTATTATGTTGACGGGCATAAGCGCTATAGCTCCTACAATTTTTTTGCACAGAAAGGTATATTCAATTATTCAATTCATTAGGTCTTCATCCATCTTTATTAATCTACAACACGGTTTCTTGTTTAGAGACTAATTCTTAATCCAGCGATCTTAGTGGAGCTTGCTTTCATTTGGTTAATAAAATAAAAAGTTATGCCATCCTCCAGCTGATTTCCGGTTAGTGGCTATTTTCTCTTAATAAATTGACATTCCAGTTTTATCGTGATTATTTGTTCTCCTTAATAGCATGGATTCGTCCATCTCGGGGTTGGTTCTTTATCAATGAGCTTCACAAAAATGAGTCGAGCCAATACTTTTTTATTTGTGTGATCAATCTTAGTTTAGAAAATGTGCGAATTGTAAACGGCTATCATGAGAAGTACTGGACCTTTTCCGTCAATTCTAGGATTTTCTAGTTAGATCATACAAAGATGTCATTTAATTATATCTATCTATGTCGCTTATGAGGAGGAATTTCCGACTCGCCATTACACTATCGGATTTAAAACAACTTGATAAGATGACAAAATATTTCCTATATGTCTCCTTCACAGGTAATATTCCATCTTTATTACCTTTAGCTGGAAACTATCCTCATTTTAATTTACTTTGAAATTTTGATACATTCCTACAAGGGTTGCCAATTATATGAACTCTATCAAAATGGAGGATATTTTTGAGTGGAACTGTTGAAGCCGATTTATATACAATACGTTCTCCTAAAATACTTGCACAAGTTCCTTCCTTTTTGCCTACATATACAATCACGTTATAAACATATCCCGTCTCCAAATTACATCCTATTTACAATTTTATACACCGGTTAATTGGCTTTTGCTGTATACATAGTTATACATTAGATGCAGTGGAGAATTACTTCTGGCCGCCATAAAAAAATTATATCGGCATGAAATAAGATTTATCTAGTAGATTTTACTAACCGGGATTTATTAACTAGATTGTTTGGATTTACTCAGTTTTCTGAAACACATAAAGTACGATACGAATTTTCTCATTTTTGGATCAAAATAGTGCCAATACTGGAACTCTCTTAACACATTCTTCAGCACACTCAGCCATAGCTGAACATTTCTTCGACACTGGCCATAAAATTTGTTTTGATCAGGTGTCTGTTGCAAGCAAGGGTCAATCTACCCCGAACTATCTTGTGTAACTCGGAAGCCCTCATTTTACAGATTCGGACAGTAGAGGCCTTCGATATCATATAAATAATTCAAAATTCTCAATTTTTTTCCAATTTATTTGATGTAGGAGAAATCGCGATAACTCAAAACGTTTCAAATCTCAATCCAGAATTTCAAACTAACCGTTTTCCTATCTTAAAAGAGAAAAATAAATTTCGAAATTTTTGATTGAATTCTGGATGACAGGTCAAGCGTTCGAACGATACTTATCAAAATTCAAAACGTCCACTTCAATCTTTCAATTTATTCTAGCAGTTCTGTTCAACGCTTTAGTAGTTTTATCAATGCATGGTGTTCACACGATCACATCAACATATTATACTTAAGTTAGAGCAATTTTTGCCCCAGTACCTACTAGTAAAATTAAAAGAAAATAATAAAGTTCGGAATGTTGTATTTTTGCTGTAGTTGGGTAGCACCTATCATGGTACCACGATTTTTCTTACTACGTTTTATGAACCCCAGACTCTCAACTTCTATTATCTCTATTTATTTTGACAAAACTAATTTAAATTTTATCAATAACTCCAGAACTCTTTAGGGAGCAATCACAACTGCAATAGTTATCGAAATTGACGTGCCAATTAAAAAAAAATTGCGGAAGAGTTTTGTACGACTTTATCAAAATTCTAAAAGCTATTGTATTTCTGATTTGTTACACCAGTTTGTTTAGTTCGTAGTAGTTAGCTACATAGTAGTACTATTCATTCTGTAATTCCCTCCATATTATTAGAAGAATTAATTCAACGCCGTTATTGCACTTATGATGAATTCGTGTAAAATTCAACATTCTTCTTGTAGTAGTTAATTCTTTAAGCATGGTATGTGCGTAGGCATTCCTAGAATGTGGTGCGATTTTTTCTGCTATAAACCGATCATGGACCTCTTGAATAAGTTTACTATTTATAGCTATTTTCTTCCATAACTGGTGGTGGATTAAACATATGTATTTTGAAAAAGCACGATACAATCTAGCTTTATTACATCTGCCACAATTCTTCACTTTCCATTTAAGCTTAAATATACCAGATGCAAAAAGTTTGAGCTCGGCTTGCTTGGATCAAAGTATGAAATATAATTAATTATACAAACATTATCCGAGCGCGTCCTTTATGAGATGTAAGGAGATACTGCTTTAAAGAGTCTATCAAGATCTAACGAACGCTTTGGCAAATTTGAATGATAGTTTTACAAACTTTCAACCAAAAGAACATTATGACAAATGTTGAGCTAACAAATTTTTATTCACTTGAAACAATTATAGAACTTGCAATATATGTATCTACTAGCTGTTTTTCTAAATGTTAATCGGTCCTTCCGGCAGATATGTTTCTGAAATAAAACCAGACGATCTCTCATTAAATCATATCAACAAATCTCTCTCATTCATATCAACTAATTGTGCTTGTTGCCCAAGCGTTAGATGTTAACAAAAAAACGATTTATTTAGGAATCTTTAACTTCCTGTATCCCAGAGACGAAGCGTTTTCGGGTAAATACTTATAGAATATTTTTTTTCATATTTTAGCCCAATAGATCCGCAAAGGACTGTAGACGTCAACAGGATATCCATTACAATGTCAGCGCACATTTACCGTAACGGCCGTCTGCTACACCACCACCGAATGCACCGATGCATCTAGTTATGGGGAATGACTCATTGTGGCCACCAACAGAATTTATGACCGGGCTCCTGCTTGAGCTCTGATCGCATTAAAGTGTCCGTAATGTTCAGATGCGACGATATCGGAAACGAAGAGCGCCCGCAGGGAGGGGCGACGTGATTTGCTTCGATCTTGCTCCGTTTTGGCGCCGATTAAATTAAGTAAAGTGTACGATTTATTGCAGCCGCCCAAAGAGTAGAATTTTTGTCTCTACTAACCGTGTGTAGAGGGTTGATCGCGTGTGTCGCAGACAACGTGCGCTCACAATTCCCGTGAATTATGCGAGGCCTGAATCCCGATAAATTAATATATCGGAATTAGTAGGAGTAGGCGATAGGAGATGAAGAAATGGGTTTATATCGATATAGGGGCATTTATAGTGTGTGTGGGGTGATGATCTTTTTTAATCAACGAAAGGTCATATCGGTTTATTGGAATCGATGGGTGTACTTCACTGGAACTGAACATGAGGGTAACGCATAGTAATATGTGTAGATGATTGTCTAGTTATTCCTGTTGTCTTCTAATTTGTTCTTATACATACTGGTGTAATTCAACAGATTCTCATGCTTGACAATTAATGCTGCGGTATAACAGCGTTACTCATGTGTTAGATTATTTATGTTGTATATTGATACTAATGCCCAGCTCTGCATATAGCTTCTTCGAATATCAGTTGCTCACTAAATGATACTAGCATCCCCATCATTAAATACAAAATTCTGTAAAAACATCCTAATTACTTGCCCAGGAAAAATTCTATAATTCCACATAATTATGTTCTTTCTATAAATATGTGGGAGGAGAAAAGGCGAAAATTGTTCTGTAAATAAAGAAAGTACCTCTAGAGTATATAATTTAGCTCTTATGAGCAAAATTACGAGACAAGAGTGGAAAGTATTGACGCGAATATGATGTAGAGCTTTTGCTTAATATGTCAACCACAGTAAGATATATGACTGAATTTAGTTAGTAGTGGTAGCAATGTCTGATCTAGGACGGCGTACTCTGGTGACTGTGAACCTTTCAGTCTTAGAATGAACAAACAAATATAGAAAATAAATGTGTGCTGCACGTTAGTTTACGAGAATGAAGTAGATTAACGGTGATCTGTCAGTTACGAAGAGAGAAGCTTTTACTTCTAATTAACCTAAAGAATTAGAGTTACTGAAAACTATGATCGTTTTAGCTAATATAAAATCTGTTTCTTCAGACGGCTTGTTTAAATTTGCTGCTGATTTAGTTAGTTTAAATAAAATTTTAAGTATTTAAACGCAAAATTAACGTTAAAGAATTAATTAAAATATATACACAACTAAATCACACAAATGAAGCAATTAAACACAAAATCGGCACGGGAAAATAATGCAAATATTGAGATAAACATTTTTTTTATATTTCTTATTTTTACAATGATAAATTTTGGTTCTTTTATCAAAACCTTTCCAAAGCAGCTCTAATAGATTAGACAATAAATGCTATTGGTAAACTGCATAGTTTACCAAGAAACTGTGGTTATTCATAATTCCAAAAGGACAAAAGAAAGATTATTTCCAAATGATATTGATATTGCAATGGCTTACCTGAATGCCATTAGAAACCTGCGATGAATATCAAGAATAGGATGGTATACCCCAACAATAAACAAATCGATAGCGTCGATTAAGTAAAATCTGCAATAAAAACGGGCTGAGTACATTTTATTTCACACAATAACTAATTATGATATTTCATCTTAGTTTTAACGGCTTAATATTGGCCCTAGATTATATTTCTGACGCATGATTTTGATGATTTGCACCATGGTTATAGATTAGCTGCAACAGTGCACTGACCTGGTCTGAACTGGTTGTAGCCTGGTTTAAAACTGCCTTTATGCCGGTATGAACTGGTCTGCTCTGGTTTTCATCTGGCGTTCACCTGAGTTTGAACTGCTCTGCATCACTTAGTTTTCAGTTGAATTTGAGCTGAATGTGCGCACGGCAACCAAAACAAAACCAATAATAATATAATAATTCCTGTGAAAATCCATTTACCAACAATTGCCCTGGTGATGGTTGGTATAAAGCATTTCCTAAAAGACATCCTGAATTGACTGAGAGAAAATCTAAAGCTATAACATCAGCATCATCCAAGATAAGTGAATCAGACATCATAAAATGGTTTCATATTTCAGAAACATCTTTTACGTTCTAGCAGTGAAACTTTTCAACTAATTTAAAAAATAAGGGACTCAAACAGTACTATGGGGGAATAACTATTTTATTATGACCCACCAGAACCGAAAGGGACAAAAAATACAAAAATAATGCCATATATTATTACTTCTACTCACTCGAAAGAAATAAAGGATAGAAAAGAAGCAGAAAAGCAAAAGATATCAGAAGAAAAACAGAAAAGTAGTGAAAGAGCAGAGAAAAAAGAACCGGAAATTGACCAAAAAAAAAACCAAGACTGTCGAGTACAAAACCACTTTAAACCAAAGCAGATTAGTTCCAAAGCAGATCAGTTCCAAACCAGATCAGAAGATCTGGATTGGTTAGATCTAGATTAAAAGTAGGCCATTAGAAGCTCAGATCAGGTTGCACAGGTAAAAGATTTATTTAAAAACCAAAACAATCCTGGCAACAATCAACTTACACCAGCGCAAAATCAAGTCACACTATCTCGCAACCAAGTCAAAGCCATGTTAAAGGTAGAAATAAAAGAAATACGGCCCTTTGCAATCGTAATAAAATGGAATTGAAAAAAAGTCAATAAGTATCTTGACCTAAGCAGGCGAGGCAGAAATGTCAAGACAACAACAATTCCGTAACTTTCACAGTACCTACATTGCTTCATGAGGAAAGATCGATGAAACAAGACATTCCAATAATAACAATCGTTGATATTCAAACTCAACAAGTTGGTGAATTGATATAATTATGTTACTTAATAAAATTTAGTGGAAAACAGGTTACCGTTTGACACAGGTCACACGTTATTTTTTCAAATTTTGTTCGTTTCAATAAATACTTCGATTCTGACTGCTTAGGCCAAGGTTTTGCTTTTTTTACGCTTGAATTGACTTCTACTGTGATCATCTTCAAATTATCTCAAAATCAACTTAAACTCAAACTCAATACCATTTAACAAATATAGTGCTTCAGAACGATAAGAACTATGAGCTACGGCTATAAAACCATTATCCAGTCCCCTCAATACCAGATTAAAACCAGCTCAAAACCTTGATTCAGGACCATCGAAACCATAGTTCAAAGTCATTAAAACTGTGGTGTAAAATCATTCAAACGAAATGTTAGAACTATTTAGAGTTACTGTTTGGAAGAGAATGTTTCTACTACAGTTAACTCATTAAGATTTATTAGAAAATAAGAATAGCCAAAGAATTGTCAATCGAAGGTGACTTTATTCGAATAATATCCAGATTTGTGTTTAAGTTGGCAGTAAGAAGTATTTTTGAGATTAGTTGCATAGAGGATCGGCTATCCATTACTAAGATTTTGTCAAATTATTGCTGTATTCAGCTTGCCTTAATATAGAAGTTTTACAGTTTGGAGTTATTATTTTTGTAAATCTTTTCTACGAAAAAAGTAATATTTGCTTTCTTTTTCTTTCTTTTCTCTTGCAATTGCTTTAACTTCAATGCATAATTTGATATCCATCTATTGTGGATCTTTGCCCTTTTTCCTCTCAAAACTCCAGGATTTATTATGCAGATCTCGAGATGTAGCTTCACCGGTCGTAAACTAAAATATGCATTAGTTTTTTTAAAACCGTACCACCTTTACTTGCAACTTGTACTCCCACACAACAACCCAAAAGTTTGAACAGCGTTGTACCAATTATACGGACTGTTAGCAGAAAAAGTTAAGTAATGTGGCAAAATAGAATAAAACTAATTCCATATAATCTGAAGTGTGAAACAGAAATTCTGAACACAGAGTTTGAACTAAGTAGCTTAAATACTACAACAAACAGTGAAGAAAATATTATGCTGTAATATACAATAGACAAAATCATTTTGTCTAATTTCACTTGTCCAAATATAACAATGAGATGAAGCTTTACCTTTAACAGCGTCAAAGACTTTAATTCAAACTATATAACTGATACACCCTGTTATTTGCGTTCCATACTACGGTACTTACAAACATGTTACCCAATACAATACATTTACATCAACCCTTCGTAGGTTATATATTCTGAAACCTTCGCTACGATCTCCGAAAGGGGTCGGCTTTTGTGTCCTGTGCTAGTAAACGTAAGCCATGTCCCCATGACACTAGATAAATTCCTATTAGAATCAACAAAAGAGTGGAATAAATTATGGATTACCATATGTTATCTTTGCAAGTGCCTCATACACGTACAAGTGCGGATGAGGCTGGTAGTGGTAATGTGTATATTACAGTATATATTACTATTAAGATACATGCATATGAAATAAGTTCTTACTCAGCTTAAAACTAATTTTAAATGTTGCAACTTGTGAGGCAAATTAAAAAAATAAGGTAATTTTAAGTTTTTAATATTAATAGTGGTGATTATAATTATGGACAATATTGCTCTTAGACTTTTTTCTATATATTGTATGATAAAGGAGCTACGGTCCGAGGCATCTTAGGTGCTACACCCTGTATAAGAATTAGAAAGGACATACTTTCTACGACAAGGTAAATACGGATAATAGTTGCATAAAGAAATTTTGACGGAAAATTATCGAAAAAGTTAAATATGAAAATATTAATCTAAATTAAATGTTCGGATTGAGCACCGTTAACAATCTGCCAATAGCCAAAGCAAATGAGAAGTTCATTTTGAACGTTGTCGATGAAATTTGCGGTTATGTTTCTAATTTCTTGGCGTATTCGCATTTTTAAATCTTTTAAATTCGCTGGTAGTGTCACGTATACTTTACTTTTTAAGTATGCCCACAAGAAATAATCTTGCACCTGTCACAGTCTTTTCAATGAAGTAAGGACCTAAAAACTCTTCCGTCAACTATACCGTCACACACATTCACTTTGCGAGTGTCCTGCGCATGAAATTGAAGCAATGAGGATTTTCAGTTCCAATTTGAGGATTATCTTATTGTTAACAAAATGTTATCTTCCTCCTGTATAGAGGTTCGACCAGATTTTTGAATATCTTGAACATTTTTACATTCTCGGAACATTGTCTCACCTCTGCTTACCATGCTTTGGCTAATAGACGTCCGATCAGGGTAAGTTGCATTAAACAGCTGCACCGATTGTGCTTGAATGCGCATCCTATCTCTGAAACCAATCATGAACACGATGTCAAGTCTCTCACGTCCCGTTAGTTTTTACAAATAACGGTAAAGTAGTTGATACTTACCATAATTCTACCAAAATCGAACTATTTGTATCAGCGACATTGACAACTTGACTGGAATAATTATAAGAAATGCAAAAATTATTATAATCGCCTAATAAGATTAACTGAAAATAGTTTTTACGAAAATGAAATTGATTCTGCTAAAGAAGACACCAAAAAAATGTGCCAACAGTTAACGAACTTGGTTGATTATAAAAGCATTGTCTATAAAATCAGGATAATTCCATTTCAGGACCTTCCAAATGGTAGAAAAACATAATTAAAAGAGATTGCTGTTAATGAGTTTAATGACTCTTTCATAGATAGTATACAAGATATCCACGATAGTATTGAAACTGTACAAGATGACAATAGCCTGAACAGCGTAAGATGTAATTTTTCAAGTTCTTTTGACAAGTTCCGCAAAATTGATATGAGAAGATTAACAGAAATTATCAATTCAATGAAAAACGAATGTACAACTGACGGTATTGAACTTAATATGGTTAGAAATGCACTATCCATCATAGTTAACACTTTGTTAAACATTATTAATGAATCCTTTGAAGAAGGAGTTTTTTCTGCAGTGTGGAAGACAGCTCTTGTGAAGCCGATTCCAAAAGTAAATAACACCAAAAAATGTCAGGAGCTTAGGCCTATTAATATGTTGCCGACATTGGAAAAGGTTATTGAGCACATAGCGAAAGAACAACTTGAAGCTTTTCTGGAAAAGAATAATATACTTTCTGGTGTTCAATCAGGATTTAGAAAAGGCCATTCTTGTGAAACCTCTCTAAATATGATGATAGCAGAATAGAAGCAAGAAGTAGAAAAGAACAAAAAGATGATTGCAGTCTTTCTTGATTTGAAGAGAGCTTTCGAAACGATAGACAGAAATAGGTAAGTCAAAAACCTGAGTAGGTATGGAATAAATGATACAGCTCTATCTTGGTTAAAAAGTTATCTGACAGACAGGTATCAAATAACTAGATATGAGAATAAAGAGTCAGAAGCAAGGATAGTCAATTCGGGTGTGCCACAAGGATCGGTGCTTGGACCATTGCTGCTTATATTGTACATTAACGACATTGGAAGTGTGAATGGTGATTGTAGGATCTATTTTTTTGCAGATGACACTCTAATAAGTGTTGCAGATGATGACATTCTACGTGCCGCAAACAAAATCAATGATGGCGTAAAGGTGATTGTGCAGTGGTTTAAAATAAATATGCTAAAGATAAACACATTGAAGACAAAAGCGATGATTATTAGTAGTAGACCTGTAGTTTTTCCAGACGTTGACATTGTAGTTGATAATACAGTTATTGAAATAGTTTCTGAAAATGATAGGACTATTAGAAATGTAAATACGTTTAGGTTACCTTCGGCTAAGAAATCATGTTCACAGAACAATCAGTATTATAAAGGACTGAAATTATATAATGAGATGGACAAAGAAGCTAAACAATCTACTAACATAAGAGTTTTTAAAAGTTTTGTTCTACATATTATGTTAAGAATATTTGTAAGATTTAGATTTAAGTATGTAATAACATTTGTAATATTTTACCATCTTTGATGATGAATAAAGTTTACTACTACTACTAAAACGAAATCTGTGACGTGGTCCAGTCTTTGCAGGTAAAACGGATTCAATACATTTGTCATTTTTAACTTCTACGAAAATTTTTCTTGAAAATTTTCTTACATATTCATATTTATCTTATCGCATATAAAAAGGTCTGCCCTTTCCAATAAAAATGGAGGTTTACAATAAACAAAAATAACGATGACGTTGTCTATTTTTTGGGACATCCCGTATATTTCACCCACACATTACAGGCATATCTCTTCTTTATATAACCATGTCAATATATTGTGTTCAATATATTGTTGCGTTGAATATTTGATCATGTTGGTGTTAGACTCCTATAGTTTGACTGTTTATGAATTGATGACATGTTAAATGTAATGGTTAATATGGCCGAATGCATAGATTTGCTTTGGTCCAAATTTAGTGCGTTGTTATTGCAGTGGAGTTGTATGATGATATATGTATATCCAGGGAATGACAAGGACGCAATTTGAACATTATTTCTGAGTTTGAAGTTTTTATTTCTTTTAGAAAATATTTCTGTTATAATGTTATGATTCCAATTGAGACGGATGAGAGTTACTTGTTCTAAGAGTACGTTCAAAAGTTACTGATCATGATGCAGCTAATTTCAAACCAAGAATTTACTTTTCTGTGTATAAACTTGTATTTCTTTCTCGGATCACAGATACATATCACCAAGTCAACAAAATCATCTCGAATATTTCGAATGAATGCAACTAAAAGAGATAATTGATTATCTCTACTATTGTTTATATAATTTCTACAGCTACGCGAATACATAAATCATTGCAAAATAAAAATATCTTGTTACTTTTTTGAATAAATGAATTACGAATTATTACAGTTGAAACCACCACTCGCTTAAATACATTTGCCATGAATAGGTTTACACAATGTGCGATTACCTTTATAATAAACGGCAAGCAACATAATAAAAATTAAATGAATAATCGCTAGCTGTACGCGCACGAGATGAAACAAAGCGCATATTCTTGTTCATATAAACGTACACCCCTCTGCATTATGGAATTTTGTATCACCCACAAAGGCTCTCTCTGTATTAATTCCCGGTCATAATATATTGCCATGGTGTTGCGATGGTGTAGAAAGAGGAAAAGGCTAGCAGGAAGAGGGACTTTGGCCCTACCAGCACGGGTAACTCATATATTTTGGTTAGCATGATCTATATATGTGTGTAACTGTTAAATCAGACAAGAGTAAAGTATGCTATCTAAAACTAACAATACTAGCGTACGTACCTTTTACTATAAATCAATAGTCTGGAAATAGGTTTTCCGTACCAAAAACAAAGTCAAATATTCTAATACAATTCTGCAATAATATGATTTAATTTATAAATAGGATTTGACCCTTTTTGTGTTGATGTTAGACGCTATAATTTCGCTTGCCGAGACAGGATTGCACAAACAAACAAAAATAGAAAAATCCCAAGTAAAATAGCTGTTATTTTAAATACATGCAAATATATGCAATTCTGCAAACATATCTGGAGAAAATTCCAATTAATAATAGCAAAATTTGTAATCCGCTGCTTTCGATAAGAACACATATTCGTAATATTCCACGCGAGTACACGCTGAAAGAAAATACTTCATAGAACTAGGCGATCTAAAAAATTTACAAAACACATTGCGTGCGACAATTTTTCAGCTAGTCAAATAACCAGCTGTAACTCAACGTCGTATTACGTGATGCAAATGGTTAAACAAAACCCCATTAAAATAAACTGAATTTCATGTTCTCCTAGCTATGGATCAACGTCAGCGTAAGATATTCAAATGGCGATTCTTTTATCACACACATATACACACTCACAGAGACCTCGCAACCTACCTCGAATTCCGCTTTTTCGTTCGCGAAATGCGTAAAAACATACGAAACTCGCCCTATATCTTATCCGAGAACTGGAAATTCTTTGCGACTGCCGGCTCTCTCGATGAAAAACCGTATATTGTCGCATAGTTTCTGGATAATTTATGCGGCGAGTTAAGTCGTGCAATAACATCGTGAATTAATCGTTATATATACATACGTTAATGGAATATATAACATTGTTCTTTAATGAAATGTAATGTCGTCAGTCACGTTATAAATCGTTTGGGAACTCGAGCTCATGTGTGCGTGTTGTCGCAACAACCGACAACGACAAGAACGCAAGAGCAGACCTTGCGGAAAATAGGAGAAAAAACTGGACTGTGGGCATACAAGTTTATAGTTATATTCAATAATGTATTCAGCGAATTAACAATATGACGAAAACAGATATGTTCAGAGATATAAACGACCTTCCCCAATTAATGAATTTTTCAGGAGATATTTACTTCTTCATATTATATTAAGCAGCAAAAAATTCAGCGCCATTGTTTTAGAGTAAGTATAAGAAATTCCCAATGCAGTAACTGTATCTTTCCTCTTTGCTCCAAACATGAAGGAAATTATATTCAGTAAATTATTGCAAAATTACCAAATTTTATCTATAAACCAAAGATCTACGCCTTCTGGAGAATGTAATATCTCATATTTGGCACCCGTTTGGAACGAGATATCCTCAATGACTAGTGTGCTTCAGATTTGTAAAAAATTTTGGCATACGAACCTCAGGTTACCTGATAGGAGTTTGCAGTTGGATGCCGTTGATCAGTGCCACTTCTTTTAATATTCTCGATGCTGCTTACTAGATTTGTTAAAAGAGGCATGCTTTTTGGCTCCGCTGAAAACGCTTTTTAGAACAAATAAAACTATATAACTATAAATATAAGGACATAATTAATGAATCAGTTCAAGTGATCTCAATTGACAAAGTCACTATAAAAGTTTTTTATTTATTTCTTTTATTAATGTATTGATTTTGTTAAGTGGGTTACGATTTATGATTCTTGAAACGAGACCCAGATTATGATACATCTCGATTTTGCTTGGAATCGAAATTTTCCGGTATTTTACCGTAGATTCAAAAGAAAGATATATTCAGACTATTACCCATCAATGTGCTGTATAAATCAAACTAGAAGGATCATCTAGCAAATAACGAGGAATACCAATCGTCGGAAATGAACTAGCCCAATTATGACCCAATAAGTATTATTTTTTCATTACCTTGGAGGGTACATTTGAATAAAGCTATGTGTCCAGTGTGAGTAAAAAGAAGCTTCCTACACGTAATGCACAACCACTTTCCTTCCGTGTCTTGATACAATAAATATCTATGACATAAGCATTCCCTGCACGTACACATAGTTACAAAAGTGGCCGCACATTTTGAGGAAAGACTTTCTACGTAGTGGCGCTCATCTTTCTACCAATGTACCTATCTATAGAATTCTAAGCAAGGCAAACTATCTATTGCTGTAAGGTAATATTGAAAATGTTTTGGTTTAATAAAATAAGAAATAGAAATTGAGACCTGTAGTAGTAAGACAAAAAATTTAATACAGTAATTATAAGAAGATGTTACGAACCATCTCATCACAAATAATATGCTTTTTAGTTTGCTTTTTTCCTAAAAAAAAAACAAAATTGTTTCAATTTTGTCATTTTAATTCAAATACTTTTAAATTAGTTTTGGAAAATAATCCCTATCGGAAGTAATGTAGAAGGAAGAAATACTTCTTACGTAATAGAAAGCTTAGGATTCAATTTGTAGTACAATTAATTCCAGGATGTTTATGTTTAACATAACAGAAATGTATTCATCGCTTTTAAGTTGATGTAACTTTGTAAGAGTTAAAGTCAATTGATTATTCTGTTGTACTTCTTTAATTTGCCACAATAGTAGTAAATGCTTCAGTGTTGGTACTGCTTTCCCTAGATATCGTTTTCTGACCTAATCTTCTTTGTAATTATTTTCCTAAATCAAAATTACGTCATCTACCTTCAGAGTTAAAGTAATTTAGGCGATAATGTTTATAGTGTATTGATGATTGTAAAGTCGTTTTTTGCATATGTAATTTCCATCACACCAACATAATTGTCATCAGCCGATAATTCTGTTGCCGTCTCGTAAAAACCACTTTTAAGGTACTCCTCTCCTGTGATCCTGATTGCTCTGTCTAGTGCTGGATTGGATTTCCTGAGCCCTTTTGTCGCTGTTACGACCTCTTCTGGCTCTGAATGTACAAGAAAATAGCTCTAACATATGAATCCTTGGTTCAGTTCAGTGTTGCAGTTGGAAATAGGTGTCCCATTGGCGTTCTTTTGTTCTGCTATGGCTAAGACTCTCCTGATCCTCACTTTGGGAGGTCTTGGGATTAAAGCTGTCACGTGTTTTCCAAGGGATGGAACTCCTAGGTCTTCTCGGAGCGTGGGGTTTCTCTGCGATCACTGACCAGTTTCAAGCTTTCTTGGAACAGAGCTATAGCATTTGCGTGTAACAGCGATGCACCCTGGTCCTATAATTTTCAATCGCAATTGGTGAAGATTGTTATCATACTGATTTGCTGATGTCCAACGTACATTTTTCCTAGAAACATATTTTGTAAATAGATGCAAATATTGATTACTTTACAATGCAGATACTTCTAATATTTTAAATCATGTATTAGACTATAATGGAGCATATTTACACATTAGCAGAAAATTCCCAAATTAAAGTTCAGACTGGTTTTCTATTATTAACCTTTGCTCAATAAAGGTTGACTAAAAGGATTGTAGAGTGCAATTAGTTTTATACAATTAATAATCTTATTATGTATATGTATTATATTTCCGATTAATATAAAATAATAACCAAAACAGGAAGAGAAAATATTACTACAATGACTGTCAGTTGACTAAATATACTGCAAATCATATAAGGAAGCCGGTCGAATAATGCATGCAAAACAGTACGGTGATGGTATTAACAAAGCCTTCGTGTCAAGGATATCCATTTTGTAAGTGCCACGCAGGATTCACATTATTAATAATTTCCTGTTTCTCACATTTCATCAACCTATTCATGTTAATAATACACAATGACCAGATGATAATTATGTGGTGACCTACATAAATAACGCTGTTATATATGTAAATAATTAAATTATAGTTCCAAACTTCATTCCTTAGTTGAGAAACTGTTCCAATCCAATATTTTTTACATCTGTATTGAAATGGTTAACGTTAATAACCACGCAATAAATTTTGGATGTATGCCTTTCGTACGCAATGGTAAAAAGACGCGGTCATATATGTTCTCAAGTTACCCAGGAACCAAAAGGTTGAGTGCTATGTTTGCCACAATTTAGCAGAAGCCTTTGCATCAGCAATTCTCACCAGAAACTCTTCAAAAAATCCATCTAAGTTTACACGACGATTTATTACAAACGATGAAATGTGAACCATTCGTATACTCAAGAAACATAAGTTAAGCCTAAGTAATGGCTAAGCTGTCTGATGAAATTATCCTGCTATTTTTAACAAGTTGCAATAAATGAAAACAAAATAGTTGGCACGCAAAAAGTTCATTGCTCATTTTATGAATTAAAGCTTAATTACCTTTCTTACCTACATCTTTCGTGATAGAATTTCAGATTAAGCTCTGAAAAGCTTTTGTTATAATCTAAAGAACAAAAATTAGAAAACTACTGTTCTAAGGAACTTAATAAGCCTGCTTCGGTGCAACTTAATAAGTACACAACTTCAACCCGGTTCTCGTTCTACATTTATGTCTAGCGGAAGTGCACGCAAGCTCTAGCAAATTTTAAACAGCATGCACGTGTGGCAAAACGTCTTCTTCCCATTGCTTTACATCAGCACTAGAGGGAGCAAACTTGTGAACGCAGTCAATCTCCTTCGGCGCAGTGCACAGTAAATATTCCCGTTTTACTACTGACCACTCTTTGTCCCCTCAAATGTCCCGAAACGCTATAAACGCACGCGGAAATTTATGTTTACCGCGTAGTCCGAAAGAATGAAAAATAAAACATTTACGACGGAACGTAAACCCGGTCTCATTGCGAACGTTTTGACGAGATTAATCGGCGTTATCAGTTTTACCCTGTCCGTCATTATCATTAACGTCGTCACCATCAAACCGAAACTCTGCATAGATTTAATCGTCCGGAAATTTCCTAATAACGGATCCCTTTGAATGCACTGTATTTGCTAGCTTTATGTATAGTCGGTTTTAGATGTTGCGGTGATATCTCATATGACATCGGAAGTAATGTAGAAGGAAGAAATAATTCTTACGTAATAGAAAGCTTAGGATTCAATTTGTTTGTAACTTTGTAAGAGTTAAAGTCAGTTGATTATTTTGTAGTATTACTTTAATTCTCCACAATAGTGGTAAATGCTTCAGTGTTAATACTGCTTTCCCTATATATCGTTTTGTGACCTAATCTTCTTTGTAATTATTTTCCTAAATCAAAATTACGTCAGCTACCTTCAGAGTGTTTCAATAAAGTAATTTAGGCGATAATGTTTATAGTGTATTGGTGATTGTAAAGTCGTTTCTTTAAGTATTACTTAGTTTAATCGATATTGCATTTATTACACGTTTTATAGACTAATTTATTTATTATGATCCGAAATGAATTTATTTTTAGTTGATTCTTACTTTATCGACCTCCAAATGGAAAAATATCAGAGAATAAATGATATTTTTGATTTTTTGGAAAGCAAATGAGTTGACTTTCTAGTTACGTTTTGAATTAAACCCTACAAAAATTATTTCAGTGGCACGTCATTAGTCTTTTCTGCTTAAGATTATCGTTCACTTTCAAATGCAGTCAAAACATAAAATAGTACTTACATGTTGACAAATGATGTCTACATATACCTGGTGTTATATTTGTAATTATGATGTTCGCACTTAAAGGCAAAACAATAGTTAGCAGTAAAATATCAGAGGCTGCGGTTTGAACGCCATATATACCTGCTAGTGTTATAGCAAAAACATAAATGTGAAAGAGATTAAAATCTTTATTGGTGCTGGTGTTAAGCAGCTATAAACAATCATGAAATATACCATTTTGTTTCAACGACACGTTTCTCGTTAATGGTATAAGTGACAACGGATTGAGGTAATACATTTTCTAGATGTATGTTCAAACTCATTACGTTGTACTAGGAAGCGTCACTGCGGTTAATGTAATGTGGCGTTACATTATACTGATGACTGCTGGTTTATGTTGGCATTATATTATATGTCGTCGTATTTATTTTTTAATATGACAGGCAGTTGTTAAAACTATCAATAAAATATAGAAGCGTAGAAAATAAATGAGCGAAAAATTACTGTTGGCGGTTTGCTTATATTAAAATAGAAATAAGTGTTATATCTGCATGTAACTCTATTTCAAGTTATAAGTATTGTTTGTTCCAATTATTTGGAAATAATACTTTCCTTAAGATCTAACTAATTTTGTGTATAAAATAAGGATTGGATACGGATCTAGGTGGTATATTTTCAATGTGAAAACGTAATAAAGAAAACTGAAGAAAAGAAACTGAAAGATAAAATAAATAAATAACAGGTTACAGGTCCAGACGTCGAAATACTGACGAATAAGAAAGAAAACATTCTGATGGCTGTATATCTAAATGCGAATAGAATGGCTACAGTGGGAAGTAAAAATATGTTAAGGAATTTGTGGAAAAGGAATTCGAGGGGAAAGATTACAAAGATGAGGCGATGAAAACGGATGCTAAAAAAGGCTAAATAAATCTTATATTGTACAGGGTGGGCAAATTTCGATGTTTTAATAGGGGATCTCGGTAACTATCAGAGGTATCAAAAAATGGACCACACATCTTCGATCTGTTTTTTCGAGAAAAGGGTGATGGTGAAAATTAAATTTGGCTATCGGCTATCGGTTATCCGTGAAAATTCGATTTTTCTCATTTTCGTTTTATCACGATATCTTGGCTATTTATGAAAATTAACAAAAATGACTTTTACATTCTTAATAATAATAATAATAATTCATGCCTTAGCATCCCCCAACAGCTTGCGCCAATTACAGGGGGCATCGGCTGGCCATGAGTTATTATTACGCCTGCGGCTGTAGACCGACTTAAGATGTAACCTTTCCGCATTTGCCGTGGAATTTGGAAAACTACAGAAAACCAAACTCAGAAAGGAAGCACCGGGGTTCGAACCCGGTACTGCCGGACTACGAGGCAAGTGTGCAAGCCACTAGGCTACGTTGGAGAATTTTTGAAAAAATTTTCGAAATTCGAGCTAGGACATAAAGTTGTATTTTTTTATATGGAACATATAGTTGGCTATGATATCATTAGAAAGAGGATTTTTTTGCCATTTTAATGATATGTATCATGTGGGGTCTTTTCGTTCATTTTCACTGTATTATAGCAAAAAATTTACATTTTCCATTGATTTTTATCATTTCATTGCTTTTTATTAGTAGGCGTGTGTCATTCAACATACATGAATCTGTCAGTAGGTTCATAAATAGTATCAATAGTTTAAGTTGATTATTTGATTATTGATTCACCTTAAAATTATAAATTTGCGATGGCTTATGAAAATTACGAAAAAGTATGATATGTTGGAATACTTTATTCTCAATAATAATAATAATGCTGAAGCTGCATGTGAAACATATTTTAATCGTTACCCGGAAAGAAGGCAACCTAATAAATCTACTTTTGGAAGACTGAAAGATAATCTCATTAATTTTGGAACTTTCAACAAATCAAGATCGAAGGATTATAATATGGAAGATAGTGAGGAAGTTACGGTCAATGTTATTGGAATGGCAGTGGCAAATCCTTCAATCTGAAGCCGTAAAATCGAAGTGGAATTGGGTATATCACGACGACGTGCGTTATCAGTTTTGAAGAAACACAAGTTTAGTCCATACAAAGTGAGGAAACAACAGCACCTCCTATTGACTGATCCTGAACGACGCTTAGAATTCTGCAATTGATATCTTCAACAAATTCAGGAGGATCCATCATTTTTTAGAAAAATTATTTGGACGGATGAAGTATACATTAGCAGTGCCGAAATTTTTAACCGACACAATGAACATTGGTGGTCTGATGTTAACCCCTACCGTGCCCTCGATGTTCAAAATCAGGGACGGTTCGGCTCTAATGTTTGGTGTGCCCTATTTGACAATCGTATTCTGGCATACCAAATTTATCAAGAAAAATTAAATGGTCAACGGTATTATAACATCGTAAACCAACATGTAGTCGTAGAATTTTTGGAAGAACTGCCTTTGAATGAGATAAGAAATGTATTTTTCCAGCAAGACGGCGCACCGCCCCATAACACTGGAATAGTCTCAGGATTGATGACTGAAAATTTTGGAGACAACTGGATAGGCTCGGGCGCACCAGTAAGGTGGCCACCACGTTCGCCGCATTTGTCACCCCTAGATTTCTTTTTCTCGGGACATCTTAAAGACTGGTTCTACAAACAAACTCATAATAACATTAACGAACTGAGAGAGAACTTTATACAGTGTCTTAATTCTGTTTCTTGTATTCATATTCACAATGCACGTGTGAAATATGTAAATAATGGGCGCCAGTTCGAATATCTATTGTAAATAATTTTTAATAATGTTTTAATTTATTCTCAACATGAAATTTAAAATATGTATGATTCGTCGATCTTGATTTGTTAAAAGTTCCAAAATTAATGAGATTTTCTTTCATTCATTCAAAAATAGATTTATTAGGTTGCCTTCTTTCCGAGGAACGATTAAAACGTGTTTCACATGTAGCTTCAGCATTATTATTATTGTGAATAAAGCATTCCAACATATCATACTTTTCGTAATTTTTATAGGCCATCGCAAATTTATAATTTTAAGGTGAAGCAACAATCAAATAATCAACTTAAACTATTGATATTATTTATAAACTTACTGACAGATTCATGTATGTTGAATGACACCTACTGACAAAAAGCAATGACAATGAAAATCAATGGAGAATGTAAATTTTTTGCTATAATACAGTGAAAATGAACGAAAAGACCCCACATGATATATATCATTGAAATGGCAAAAAAATCCTCTTTTTAATGACATTATAGTCAACTATATGTTCCATATAAAAAAATACAACTTTATGTCCTACCTCGAATATTGAACATTTTTTCAAAAAATCTAACGCCACTGCATTCTAATCAAAGAAGTGCCTGAAGAACGCAAAAGTCATTTTTGTTAATTTTCATAAATAGCCGAGATATCGTGATAAAACGAAAATGAGAAAAATCGATGGTCGCGGTGACCATTGATTAAGGCACTGCAGCCTTCAGGGTTATTGTGCCACGTCTGTGTATTCAAGTCATCCACTCTAACACGGTAGTCCCCTCGACTAATCTGTACAGATCCCTAACCGAGTGGGTAGGGTATGTCTCTGAATCTTCTTTCGTTCTCCCAAATAGGTTTTGCCTTCTGCGATCTAGTGCCTTGCAGTGGCGTAATATGTAATCGGCTGTCTCCGGTTCTATCTCGCAAAGTCTGCATTTTGTGTCCCCGTCAAACATTCCGATTTTGTGTAGGTGTTCTTTCACCGCAGCATGTCTGGTGATTAGGCCCGTAACAATACAGAGCTGTTAAGCAGTAGCAGTTCTTTAGCTCTCTTCCTACATGGTTTCCCTATAAAGGTTTTACCAGGTGTCATACCGGGTATAGTACTCCAGTATTCTTGCTGTTTCGTATGGACCCAGTCGCCTATGTATCTCCAGGTCGTTTGCCTTGTAACCCCGAAGAATGGTTCTGGGCCGTACTTTTCCATCTCAGACCCTCTCTTTGCAAATTCGTCAGCCCTTGCGCCACCCGGTATTCAAGTCAAGACCTTGTTCCGGTTCGAAAGTTCCACCAATTCGTCGAGGCACTTGGACGACACTTTCTGGTTTAGTGGCCTTCAGTGCCGCTTAGCTATCAGACATGATGTAAATTCGTCTGTTGGTCACCGCTTTCACATTCATTGTGAGTGCGCACTGGAGGATGGCATATACTTCCGCCTGAAACACAGAGGCATATTTCCCCAATGCATAGCTGTACCCCTCATTCTGAGAATATACCCCTGCCGCAGCACCATTAGCCGTCTTAAATCCGTCCGTGTACCACACTAACTCTTGCTTTTCGATTCCAAGTGCATACCTGGTAGCCTCTTCCTGTCTGTCTGGTATAGATACATACTCAGTTATCGAGATATTGTTTTAACCCCTTTCGGAGTCGTTGTGTGTTGCAGCCTGTATGTCCTCAACCTTGCCTCACCCTGTATAATCAGGTGCAATTGTGACAAGTCCAAGAGTGCTTTCATCGCTGCAGTTAGCGTTGACCGCATTGTTCCTGCTATTCCTAAGCATGCAGGTCTTTGCACCTTGCTGAGCTTCTGAATGGCGTTTCTTTGGTGCGTCTTTGTCCACCATACCAAAGCGGCATACGTCATTTACCACCATGAACGCCTATTACAGATATTTTTTGGTTTTCTACCACTCCTTATGTTAAGCTTAGTTCCGTTAATCATTAATCAAATATTACTATAATTGCTATATACAATTGATATTTTCGTTCGATTGTACTCCTTTAAGTAGATTATCCGTCGTGTTTTCTAGCGATAAACCTAATTTAGTACCGATTCTTATAGAAATTGGATAAAACTATTAATGATGTAGCGCTTATAACGACGCATACAGAGACCATAATCCCCCTATCTATACTCAGACATTAAAATACTAATTTCAACTGTACAAACTTGTTGTACATTTAGAGAGTTTGGCATTTATATCGGCACTATGTAATGTACCCAAACAATGAGAACTCCTATGTATGTATAGTTTTAAACTATCTAGGATTAAACTTAGGCGACCGCACAAGGTTCACATAATCCAAGTTCGCGTATATCGAATTCGCAGGAAGTTGAGTCCCATCGGTTATGTATTTCATCTGAAGTGCTTTTTGGAAGGGGATAACTGCTATAGTAGCTTAATATCAACACAAATGATTTACGGTTTATATCTTTATTAATATCGGGACTGTGTTTATACATTACGGCACTAAAGTATCGTCCGGTACCTGCTTCTCCAGCAGCAAACTGCTAAAAAAGTTAAAATAATATCTAAACAATCAAATAAACCTATATAGAATTATGAACTCTACCAAAGAGTAGTGCTATAAATATATCTCTACAGCGTTGTATGTACATCCTAAAGCTCGTCTATTGAATGAATGAAAACTGTCACGTTAAGACGTATTTAAAAAAATGAATGGCTAGAAATATTACGTAGAAGTTATATAATCATTGGAAGCTTTCATTCGAAGCAATGCCTTTTCTAGACTTCACGTTAGAGTTCAAGTTATAGCATACTCGATTTATTACCACCACAATGAGATTAAAAATGCTTTCCAAAGTTACAAGCATTAAATTTCAGTAGTGATAGTACCATTATTACTAGAACACAGTAAGTTGAAACCCGAACTAATAAAGAATCATTGATAAATGTAATTTATTTACCATTCCTTTGGTGTAACACTGGTAATGCCAGTAGGATTAACTTCGTATCTATATGTCCCATGTAATTTATCGGAACTTACAACGTAATTTATATATAGCCGGTTTTTATAACAGGTAATGAAATTAAATTTATAATAGGGTTCTAGTATTAACATGCATGGAGTAAGTGTAACTTATGAAACACTATACATGATAAATTGATTATTTTTCTTCGCGGGCATAAATATAAAATGTATGTATGTTATCTTAGTTTCTTAATTGGTTCATAGAAGTACAGCAAACCGCTTCTAGGAATAACACACAGACACATCGTAACTCATATGTTGCCAGAGCCAGGTTGAAATGAGAATAGTCTCGAAGATAAATAATTTCACTTTCAAATGCTGCAGCTCGTAACGTTAGTATTTATAACGAAGTGTATATTGAATTGAATTTATTTATTTTATTCATAGTGTTATTGACACTATGACGAATTGGATTGAAGAACTCTATACTGTGTATTTAATCGGAATAAATGGTTTGAATAATAAATGTGTGTGTTATGATTAAAGCGGCGCATCATAACATGTTAACAAAGTAGCATGCATGGAAATTATATACGGGGTGTGACAAATCGTAAATTTTATTGAGGAAAGACAAATAATTTTTTTTTCGACCAAAATCGCAAGTTGTCGAAGCGCAGATGCTGTCGCCTTTGGTTGTATCAACATAAAGTAACAACACTGGAAAAACAACCTCAGGGTCAGCAGATTCATATCCTATCGTAGGTATAGCCAGACGGCCCTAAAGACAATAGCATCTCATCAGATAACCTCGAAACTATTACCTGAAAAATCTAAAAACCCAGGCGATACACAACAAAATCACTTTGTCATGAGTACCGGGGCATAAGAGCATACCAGGCAACGAAATTGCAAACAAGCTGTCAAGAAAGGGTTCTAAAACAAGATTCACTGGACCTGAACCCGGCCTGGCAATAACCAAAACTGTAATACGAGGCACAGTGGCTAAGTCGATTATAAAAGCACACTCGTTACACTGGAGCAAAGTTGAAGGGCAGATACACAGCAAACGGATGATGGGACAGCCATCAAGGTAATTAGGAGCAGATGCGCAGGCTCTCAACCGAGTACAGCTTAGGACAGTACAGCTTAGGCATGAGTCTATCAACAGGATATAGCTCTAGGAAACATAGTCTAAGAAAGTACCAACACAGAATTGGCATCTTAGAGATAGATGAGCCTATTTGTAGACTATGCAATGAGGAGGAGGAGACAGCCTACCACATTACCATTGTCGGGATCAAGGAACCCGCTGACAGACACACAGGCTCTCTAGTTAAAGGGACTAACCTGCTTATGAAAAGGATATTTACTAGACACGAAATAATACAAGACCATAGGCCGCAATGTTGATGGGAGGATAAAAAACCTGATTCGTGCTCAGTGATAGAACAACCAAACAAAGAACAATCCTAATCTGAGAGTGTAAAAAGCTTAGTAAAACCGTAAATAATTGATAATTTGTGATATAACAGTATTCTATCTCTACTCACATTTTTATATTATATGTTAACTGGAATACAGCTGTTGGTGAGCACCTATTTCTACACACAAAACAATAGTTAGGGACATGGAACTTTATCTCTCAAACTGCACACTGTTTACTTACTTGCTGCATGATTATCTTATAACTTTCTAAAATCTGTATCAAATTTTGCTGATTAAATGACCAATGAAACGTGTCATATACTTCTGAAACTAAACAGAAGTTTGAGCGTTGTAAATCTATCTGATTGGCCGTGCGTAGGACATCCGTACGGTCCGGGATTCAAATCTTGTGGTGACAATTTTTGTGTGTACACTGAATCGATACTGCGGTTGAGCTACCATTTGCTGTTGATATGTTGTTACCTAACTATGGAACCACACCATATATACAATTTCCACAGCTACAGCGGTAGTCTTGATAAGCAAGATAACTTAGGAAACCGTTGCAACTGCATTCACCACAAAAAGATACCCTATCAATTCAAGTCGCTTTTGCACGATTTCTTAGCGTTCAGCTCAATTGTAACTTCTTTGGGTTATTGAAGAATTATTATACGTGATATATAATTTAATTGCATGCTATTTAATAATATTCAATTCAACTCTAAACTATCAAGAGTTTAAACGACTTAAACCTATGTCTAGTTCTAGTTTGCAGCTCGTCTATTGTCGTGCACTTATTGCGACAAATAATTTTCTTCGTAGGTAATTCAAGGTTTTCAAATTTTATTTTATTCTATGTTAACTATAAATTTACAACAAATTGCATTCTCAACAACTTTATTTCTTGCGAGAACTTAATGAAAAAAACTTTGACGCGGTTGATGTCTGTTTTGTCAGACATTATTTGCATTCGATGAATTTAACAATTCGCACATTAGTGTGCGACAAAATTAAAACCGCAAGCTATTAAAAAACGAAAAATTAAATATTAATACAAAATAGAAGCTTCATACAACACAATACTTAATAAATGAAAACATTAAGTACAAACCTGCCCAAATCGAAGACTATAATCCAGTATTTTAGGTAATAATGAAATGATATTCAAAGTTTTGAAAACCCACTATTTTTAAGCGCGATAAAAGCATGGTCGCACGGGATTTTCCCTGTTTATTTCTTGCCATTAGAAATCTAGAAATAGGATTTCTCTAAGAGTGTCAGTTAAATGTATTAGTAAGAGTATTATTATAAGAGTAAGATGCTGCGTGAATATGAAAAAGCGGAAATTAAGTTCTTCAAGATGAAGGTTACAGTAATCGGGCTATAGCTCGCATAGTCAAGAAAATTGCGACAAGACGAAGAAATCTGGTCGTACTCAAGCACCGTTATCACGAAATAAAAAAAGTAAATTTTAAAAATTCTTCCCTTTTGCTGCAAAATCGCATATACTTACAACTGAAGTAAAAAGATTTCTAAGAAGCGTACAACGTTTGCTTAAAAAGTCAACACTAATTAAACGACGAAGATGTTCGGAAAATCGTCTTTAAGTGAACTACAGGAAGCAAATCGTCTACGTTTTAGTCGGAGGCATATGACATGGGATGGAAAGAGGTCACATTTTCCGATAAAAAAAATTAATTTGGACGGGCCTGATAGACTTTCACGATTTACGGAAAAATGGACGTAGACAAATAGGCGGAGGCTCTGTAATGATAAGGGCTGCAACTGGTTATCAGGACGAGAACAAAGTAACTGAGTACGACTAAATTTATAAAAATGTTTTGGAAAAGGAAGTTATAGTGCAGGCTAAATTTTTAGCAGGTGCACCTATTCACACGTCCCATCAAATGCAGCAATGGTTTTCAGCCCATGGAGTTTGGCTTCTGGATTGACCAGCAAAATCACACTTTTTCCGATAAAAAAAATTAATTTGGACGGGCCTGATAGATTTTCACGATTTACGGAAAAATGGACGTAGACAAATAGGCGGACGCTCTGTAATGATATGGGCTGCAACTGGTTATCAGGACGAGAACAAAGTAACTTAGTACGACTAAATTTATAAAAATGTTAAATTTTTAGCAGGTGCACCTATTCACACGTCCCATCAAATGCAGCAATGGTTTTCAGACCTTGGAGTTTGGCTTCTGGATTGACCAGCAAAATCACCGGATATAAGGAGATATTTGCCGTGACAAGTTTACAAGAATGGTGTCGTCTACAACGCTAAACATGACCTACAAAAAGCAATAATAGACTACTGGAATCAAATTTTGCAAGATTATATTATCATATTGTATAAGAGTGTTGTTTCAAATAAGGGAGCCTCCACAAAATACTGATTAATAACTTTTAGTTACATAGTTTCTTTAGAATTTGTTTATTAGTGTTCCTTAAATAATTCCTGTGTTTGTATTTTTGTCGTGACCCCTAAATTTAAAAAGAAAATAGTATTTTTGCATTAGTCTCCAACGTAAGCAAGAATTTTCTTTCTTTTCATTCATTTGTACGGGAAATGTCAAATAATGTGAGCTTGTGTACATACATACTTGTATAATCAAGAAAGTTTCAATATATATTTGTAAATTCACAGAAAAAAAGATGACAATTATTTCGCAATGTTATCCATTTTAAAATAAAGCAATACCGTTTAGCGACATATTGTATAGATTAAGCGTGGTATACTGTTCAAGCATAAGTGAAGCTAAGTTTTCTCCATCGTATACCTGAGTCATAGTTGTCCTTACAGTCCAAGTTAACCAAATATCATTACTTTGACAGTTCAATGCAAACTTCATTTAGACCAATTTGTCATTATAAATGTTTTCTTGATCACTGAGAGTATCTGAAACTAAACCAAAGTTTTATATTTGTTCTTGCTCTTCCTAGTTACTTAACTGAAAAAATATGAAGCTAGGATACTCATTTCTGCTACAAGAACTTGAATATCTATTACTAAACAAAAAGAATTCTACATCTTACGAAATCCACTTTATAAACTTTTACACCATTTTCAAAATCCATTCGTCTTTTTATTATTACTTTAAATCGAGAAACTCAAATTTAATCCGAACCATCAAAGTTTTCCTCCTCTTTTTTTTTCCTGTCGTTCGACCTTCCGTAGTAACGCGTGAGAGCTTCTCTTTCATCTGCCCGTCGAACGAGTCATTCATCACCTACGGAAAATCGAATGTTAAAACGGGGTTACGTCCCGGCCAACACCGAAGCCGACGATGGTGATGATTCAGCAGAAAGCGCGAATTTCTAGCGCTCCCTGTCGGATCCCTACCGCCCCGACGCGTTGCGATATTAAAGTTAAAATTGTATCCTGAAGTCGTTGCGCGCGTGCCGGAATTTGTAAATACCTACCGGAAACCTTCACGGTTTCGTTTGAATGCCCTCTAAATCTGCGATTCTCGTTGCAGTGCCGTTGGCGTTTTAATGCGCGCATTTTTTCATCCACCTTCCGTCGCCGCGATTTAAAACTACGCGTGGAGGTTTTACCTTTCGGCGAATTAATTGTTTCGCCTTGTTCCATCACGTACAGCACGCAGACGAGATGCACTTTTATCGGCGAATAAAAAAGGCAAGTGTATGTAGAGTCACGTTTACGGTTAGAGTTCATTTATCGATCGAAATCTTGCTTAAAAGAACTGGTGATGAGTAAGGCTTTTATGATTTATCGATTGAGTGTTATATCAAAAATGCAAATCTTTCGTACATGACATCACACGGCACGACAAGATGTAACAATCTTTGGAGTAAGATTGAAGTCTGATAATTATTGAATACTTATTCGTACGTCATTCGGATAAAAAAAGGACAAATAAAAGCCAAAATTATAAATTGCACTATCCAAATTTTAGATTTTTTATTATTCTCTTATCATATTTAACAGCTTTCAACAACTCAATAGTCGCCGAGGTAGCAGTGGTTAGCCATGTCTGGGGCAGTACTTATGGTCCGGGGTTCGTGTCTTGTTGGTGACGCTTTGTGGAAATATCACGCTAGATCGGTACTGTGGTTAGGCTACCATTTGCCACTATTACTACCACTATTAATAACACAACATTATTTGCACTGAGGTAATGGTGTAACAAAGTCATGGTAATATATTTAGACACACAATTTACACAGTAACAGCTGCCATGGATAGTCTTAACAATTCACAATAAATAAGAATAATTCTTCTAAAGGTTCTTACGTGCTCCAAAACTAGAATATTACTCCTTAGTAGAGAGCAAAGCAACTACGCCGCCACGTTGACCTTTGACCCCGCGAAGAAATTTATTTTCATTATCTCATTATTATTAAGGTTGTGTTTGGAAAGAACAATAAATTTCGACTCGCGCTGCAACATTAATTTTGTGTAGGAATGTATGACTTGCAAAGCGTGTATGACTACAAGCAAAGCTTTGCAAAGCTTTATAGGTCATATACTCATACACAAAATTAATGTTGCAGCGCGAGTCGAAATTTGTTTTTTTCCAAGAACAACCTTAATAATAATGAGATAATGAAAGTAAATTTCTTCGCGGGGTCAAAGGTCAAAGTGACGTCGTAGTCGCTTTGCCTTTCTACTTTCCTTGACTGGTTACTCTCTGCAATGATGACGTCTGCAATGCACGACACATCAAGAAAGTTGCAACACAATGTTAAGTTTCCAGTAATTGGAACGTAGTGGTAGGTAAGGTACGCTTCTCCAGTGTTATTACCGAGGTGAAACACTTTAATATGTACTAGTTACAAGACACAGAACAAATATTGGCTGGAATGGAACCAGCACATTTGTAAAATATATCCAAACACTGAACCTAACTGACAATTTTTTATCATATCTTTTTCTAAGCTGCCTAGCCGCGAGACTTGTTATGCGCTACACTATTATAGGCCTAGGGCAAGGATATATTCAAAAAACAAAATTCATAATCTCGTCGAAAATTAACTTAATTTGAGTCCATCTAGCCAGCTGCAACCTCAAAGATTCGCCAAGTAAGAGTATCCTCACAAACGCTCCAGCTTTCACTGTCGCGCTACTACGAATGTCTGCATTATTTCTCTTAAATGACTGAATTCGTCCTGTTTACTTGAGGATACCAGAGGATACCTACCTGAAAAAACTATCCTCCTGTATCCGCCGAACTAGATCACTAACTGCAGAGTAGGACTACTGTAAATCATAACATTCGATACTTACCGCATTATTGAGGTATAAGTAGGTTAGATACAAAATATTATAGAAAAAAAATTAGGTGGCTTTAACCCCTGTTAGTACCAGTGCTTTGAATTGGAAAATATTCGGAGACTTCACTTTAACTGTTCTCTTTGGCACCACCTCCTCACATGTCTCTGTATGACTTGCATCTTATCGAATATCCTACTATTAATCATAATATCATTGGTGTAATCCTGGGAAAATTCCTCCTTTATATCGTACAATAATTCAACAGTACAAGGTACGGTCGCAAAGATGACAGCACTTCGCTCTGTGGACTTTCAGCCTCCATCGTTGGCCTTCCCTGAATGAATGCATCACAATGTATCACAAACATGTGGAAGGCAATTGTTTTCATAGGTGGCAGCTTAGGGTAATGAACTTTTTTCATAGCTTTTATACGAACCATTTAAATAACTCTGTCCTAATCACTAAGGAGAGAAATTTGAAATTTAGAAAGGTTGTCAACTCTATATTGTAGACATGGATTAGGAGGTTTTATAAATTCAACTCGGAAAGGGGTGGCAAACTTTGTATGAGAAATAATATGCTTATAATCAATTTTACTTGAAACGTAGAATAAATTATCTCTGGTACAATTAGTGACACATGCTTCTCGGCGTTTTCAAAATTCAACCCACGAAAATGGCAAAGCTCTTATGGCAAATAATATTGTTATGGTTAAATTTATATGAAGTTTGGAATTAATTATCTTTGAAACAATTGGGAGTATTTTTAAATTCAGCCCCTACGGAAGTGAAATATGGTGACAAAGGTTGTATGAGAATCGATGGATATGTACACTTTTGGCATTTTTATCCCGGACACATTGCATAGTTCTGCACAGTGAAAGTGAAAGAATGTATGAATAAGCACACTCCCCGTTTTACTGGAAGGTAGCTACCGACCACACTGGCCGTCATATATCGTTCTTGCAATATTATTTACCTGTTTCTAGCGTTTTCTGGCGATACCAAAGCTGCACACTTACAATGAATATGATAATTGTAACAAAACAGAAAGAAATGAAATTTAATTGGCAAGAAAAGAACTACAGGATTTGAAATAATCCAAGGATTATGTTACATGATCATCAGTACTTAAGAACCAAATTATCAGCAAAATTTAAAACGGTAGCTGTGTATGATAACATTAATTATAGAAAAAAGTATAATTAAATGGCAATATAAATGGAATGGCTGATGAAGAAATGAGAAGTGCAATGGAACATCTATCTAATTACTAACCTTCTCTAAACCATAAGTTACCTAATAATTCGCTTCACAAATATCCGCAATAGGCACTAAATATACTAAATTTCACAATACCAAAAGTAGCCACAGTAAATGGAGCATTACAAAGATCTTACATCTGGAGGTGATGGTATCCTCTCGGGCTGTAGTAAATTCAAACAAATTAATTGAACGAACGCACTGCAACTAGCCCAAAAATTCTAAAATCTATCCGAACATAAAGTGATGAAGTACGCAGCAAACGAGAAATATCTCTGACAGTTGTACATCAATACGCAGTATGCTTATCTATTGTGAAGATCAAAAACTTGATCAAGACTGATGTAATGATTAACGAAAGTAACAATGGTACAAGAGGAAAGCTTAATAATGATTTAACTTTGTAAAATTCAAGTACCTATTAATTTTTATCCAAATTAGACATATGTATATTTAAAGAGAGAACCTAAAAACCAAGGAATTTATTTGATAAATTCTAGTAGGTATATTCAAACATGCATGTAATTATGAAGCATACAAGCGAAATGCGACATTAATTTTACTTTAATTTTGTGTTTATTTCCTCCTTTTAAGCAAACTATGGTCCCTTACAAATTAAGTACTCCATAAACCAAGTAATCCATTGTATTTCGTTTAAATTACTTTTTCTATGACAAAGTGAAGCAATTCGCGCAACGTAATTTATTCATAACCCGCAATAAAAGCTGCCAGAGAGAAAATAATTACAGCACAGAACCATTTTTTTTTTGACTCTCATTCATTTGATAGTAATAAAAAAGCGGAGTATAAAAAAACGACAAGCCACAGGCGATCTTTTAATTTCGTGCACAAACATGGCTGTTTCCGAAAAAAAATGATGTAGCCCTAAAATACACATCATTACGGAAAAGGGTTGCCTACACGATTACCCGGCAAGTAGTCTCTTAGTTTATAGCCTGAACTGTTTCTGTGCAACGGCAGCGAGTAGAGAAACCTATTTGATTTCGGAGATTTAGAGACGTATTATTGCGGTGAATACATCACTCAGCTTTAAGTCTGCGCTACGACTAAATCTCTGACCACCGGGAAGACAGATAAGGAAGACTAATTTAGCTGCAGAAAAAAGGTAATACATCACCCATCCATTCTCGGTTCTCCCGTTCCGCTCCCATTGTGTGGATATAGGTGCAAGTACCATAAGTTACGAGGACGATGTTTTATGTTGTTGCGTGTTGTCTCTCGGGCACTTGTTTGAATTTTATAAAGCCGATACGGTAAAGATACTGAAAGAATGAGTATCCTCCTATGTGTGTGCAGTGAAGCGATCGTCTCACCGCATTCTTTGCGCCTCCGAACGTGAAAGATTCTAGCCCCTCGTTTAAGCTATTAAATGGCGTGTTTACTTTTCGAACGTGTAGAATTGTAAACAGCCATCTGGGTAGAAAGGGAGAAGAAAGACCGAATGTAGTACTGAGACGAATTAGATTAGTGTGACGAAAAGGAATGCCCTAATACTAGGTATACGCACGGTTTTGTGCACGTGTTTCAGTCCATTCTAGTGTGTTCGACACCAAGTTTCGTAGTTTTCATTAATCTCGTACTGTTGAATTTAACTGCGATACAGTTAGAGATATCGCCAGGTTATATTTTACTTTGTGTGTAGTGCTATAAAGAATAAAACATACGAGTACTAGGTAATATAAAATCGCAGTAAATTAATTACAAATTGATCAGTTCTATTTTTTTCTGATTGGAGAGATATTTATATTCTTTCTACTTCAGCTAATTACAGTTAATTTAGGTGACTCTGTTAATAATAATCTAAAGCTATTGATATTCGAGCTTTAACTGAAAGTACGTAGACTTCTATTCTATGGAGAGTTTCGTTACAAACCTGCACTTTTCCACATAGTAGTTATCATTATCAATGAAGATACAATGTTACTAATTGACATGCCTTCAAACTACTACTAGAATCATAATCCGAATAAATAATAGAGCAACTACTGTAGATGTGGTTCGGACAGATACCTGCTTTTAAGATATATCTAACTAGGACTGTTGGATTAAGTTTTTAAAGATTTTCTATGTAAATACTTAGAACTCTTTGCTGGTAATTTTAGCTTAGCTGTACTCTCACCGGGAAATCTGTTGTCAATATTGTTTGCACTCACTTCAGGTATTCACGTTCGAAGAAAACGAGAGATAGTGACAACAAACTTGTACATAGTCATTATAACTTTTTATAATGGAGATAGATTGGCTGTGAGCAGCGTAAGACTATAAGAATGCGTCTATACTTTTAGGAAGGTTTATACTTTATCCAAACTGTATTGTAGTGAGGTCACAACATTGAATCTAGTCAGTTCTCCTTAGCCTGTGGAACGACTTTAACAGTTTCAATATTTATGAATTATAGCGAATATTTCACAAATATTCAATATAAGAAGAAATCCAAATCTAGTCTATCTAGTTAGCCTAAAGAAGCCCCGCTTTAGTAAAAATGTCCAAAAGATCTTTTATCAACTATCTTGGACGTCTGCTTGTACTCTGTAGCAGCAACTTGCCTTTTACATCCACAACTGATGAATTCCTAAATGCAAGCATCAAACGAATCTGCAATTGTGATATCACTGGTTTCGTGAACCAATCCAGTATGCTGTGAAACGTGCCTAATTAACTCATGAGGGTTAAATGACTTAACGAATTAAGGACCTGCACCTTCCCGACAATGAACAAGAAATTATATAGTTTCTCTGTTGAAGCAGTGGAAGTTGCTAGTATAAATGATCAAAGAAATTGTCATGAAGGTGACTTCTTTTGCTAAAGAAAACTTTTTTTTTGCTAAAGCAGACAGATTTTGTTATTGCAATGATGTGAGAGGATTATTTGTAGGAATTGGAAGCTGATGAAGTAGATTTCCGTTGGCTCATTCAGCAATACATCAATAAAATTACGAAAGTGTAAAAATGGGGCATGAAAAT
Source organism: Holotrichia oblita (assembly GCA_023690525.1). Taxonomy (NCBI): domain Eukaryota; kingdom Metazoa; phylum Arthropoda; class Insecta; order Coleoptera; family Scarabaeidae; genus Holotrichia; species Holotrichia oblita. The sequence continues at coordinate 114,974,771 of CM043018.1, forward strand.
GTAATGACTAAAGAATACAACCTGGCCAGTAATCAGCTATTTTAAATGGATTGATTTTCTAATACAAGGAAAGAATGCAATTGAAAATGAATGAGAGTATAATAAATGCAAAATTTTATATATACATAAGATGTACAAAACCAACAGGATGTTTCGAGTTTCAAAATATTTTGCAAAAGCTCTTAATAATAGTTCTGAGTTGTCTGAAGCCTGTGTTTTAGTCAAACTACAAACTAAAGCAAATAACGACCAGTCACAGATTTCTGGAGCTCACGGAAAACAAGCCTGAAATCGTCAATAAGAAGCTTTTCATAGTTTTCTAGAAAACAACACATAGACCACTGCAAAGATCACATTTCAACTGTACGATTTTAAGCTCATGCATTGCAGTATGTCGCTTGCATATTTATGCTGCATATTCACTTGCATAATTTAAAGATGACATGGCTGTTTATTCGGAAAGACAAGGTGAACGGATGCACTTTCAACATCGTTATCAGGGCTAATATATTGAAAGTATGATGGGGCTTCTGAATGATTTCTTTTTTAATGTGTGGTGGGTGCTTAGTTTCAGTGACTCCGTAAGCTGTATTACTTGTCTGGCTATCACTGCAACTCTTGCGGTGTATTTTGGTGTGTGTAAGTTGTGTTTAAATGGCTTTGTGACAGCATCATATCGCCTTTTATGATGCCGCGCTGTTAATCACTTTGCGCCCAACAGCGAATGGCAAGTCGATCCGGGATTAAACTCTCTGAAAAAATGTCACCGTCCCTCCAGAGAATTGAACCCCGGCACCTATCGTCCTCTCACAACGATAGTCAGCCGCCTAATCACTGGGGCCATCGACCCGATATTGGAGCTATTTGGCGTATTCTATATATCATGTAAATACAATTTCCTTCAAAGGTAATGTCACCTCTGAACGCTGCAAAGGCATAATTGCTAGCGCAAAACTAGTAGTGTGACGTTTGTATGGGACACAAAAAGGAAGATTAGGATTCTTTAATCAAAATTTGGGATGTTAAAAAGAACCCAATTCCGATGAGTTGTGTAATGTGCTAGAGAAGTGCCTGAAAGATTGTGTTTTAAACGCTACCTGACCATTTTAAACACTTTAGCTGAGAATTATTATAAATTTTGTTTAAGCCAAACGTTTTGTGTTTTATGTTTTGAGCAGATGGATTGCAGAAGAGATCATTCTTAAACCATGCACTTTTTTCTTGATAGTGTATCACAAATTATCATCGTTTGTGATACACTACTGCTATTGGTCGGGCTATCGCCACGCAGTCACACATAATGTGTTCTGCCGTTTCACTCTGTTCGGAGCAGAATCGACATTTGTCGTTGCCTACCTTGCCCATCTTCTTGAGGTGATATTTGAGATGGCCGTGGCAAGTGAATAAAGCCGTGATGGTGTTACAAAAGCCACAACACGGTTCTGATTCAATAAATCGAGATTCCTTCGCACCTCCAGTGTTCTGGTACCCACATCAGTGTAACCGTGTTCCGTTGAGCCAGAATTTTAAGGGTCAGCAGACAGTCCCACGTTAGCCTTGACTAAAACGTACATGGCCCTAGAGCATTTACCGCTGCTTGACTATCTTAGAAAATGTAAATACGTGCACATTGGTAACGTCTTTTCAAACAATCTTGGGCACATTGTTCAACGGCATATATTTCTGCTTGAAAAATTGATGGGCTTGTACATAAAGCTACCGAGACATTGCATCTTGGCCCATAGATACCTATTCCCACTCCTTTACTAGTTTTGGATCCTGTAGGGTAGGTCTGCCGGACTCCCACGTTCGGTGGTCTTGTATAACCACTTCAAATTGTTTGTCAAAGTCAAACCTAAGTGTTATATGGTCTTTTAGTTTCGCCAGCTCTACAAGTTCTTGTAGAATTTGAAGACGGTCCACTAGATCTCCTGATTTGAAGATCATATTTCATTCCAATATGTTCTCGTTGCTTGAATCTTCGCGAAATAAAACGTTTTTCATACATTCAGATCGACATTGGTACGAGAATGATAAACTACATGACATGTGCTAGAAAGTTATTATGTTAGTTTGTTGAAGATTTTAGCAACATTGAGAGGTATAGTACCATGTAAGTCCAACTTTTCTCTGGAAACGATAGCCGCAGCCAGTTCTCGCAAGTGGTCCCACGGTTTGAATATAAATTAGAGGTTAAGTTGGAAGTCGAGGTGTTCTACTTCCTTCAGAATTTGGTGCAGCACTATCTTTTCATGACACAAATTAATGAATCTGGAGATCTGTGACCAGGTGAGAGATATTTTCTGCTCCTTTGTAAATATGATAATTAGATACTTCTTCCACGTCTATAATAAATACCTCTAACATGCTATTGACCAGAACATAATGCAAACGCCAGCAACGATGGCGATTATAAAGTTTCAAGAGAAATCAGAACTGGATAGGCATCTTATACTTTCTCCCATTACAAGAAAAAATAATTCTAAGAGTATGAAACCCCTACAGATAAAAGTATACATATAGATGTAAGTCTTGTGAATCACCAGACGACCAAATGAATTTTCACGGTATATACAGAGAAAAAGTGCAGTTATATTTAGCCCAATAAGATAGCAATTCAGAGGCGTCAAATACATTGACCATAGGTATCTATAACAGTTTAATTAGCTAAAATATACATTTAAGCGGTTTTTTTTGTTAACTTAAGGATACCCAATATAAGGTAAACGCAATATATTTGAATGCGCATTAATGGTTAGAATCACTAAGGAATAATAAGGTTAGTACCGTTTGTGTCAATATTACACGTTTTCCAAACTCGCAATTTTAAATTGAGACAAAACGCAAACAAATCATTCTTCTTGGAATTACACTGACTAGTGTTACTAGAATTTTAATTGACACAAGTTTAACAAAGAATGCTGAAATATCATGGCAACTACGAAGTGCGATACAACGCTTCTACCATATCCATATTAATAGAATTCACACTCAAAACTAATTAGACACAATTCATCATTTCAGCTCCGTTTCACTTGGAAAATTCTAAATGTATAATGTACGAGCTCATTTTAAAACTTATTCACAAGCTATGCAGAAGTACATATTCGTTATAATTTGTAATATGCGTCTCCTATCTACTCTTATTATTACAGTTATAAAATGATCCCAGAAGCAAACGAGCTTTATTTTTACGCCAACATGTATTGTTAGAATTGTATGCTGCGAGCTTTACAATAACTAATTATGTAGCACGCAAGATAAATGTATCTCTACAGAAGATAATGCAATGTGATTCACGTGCTACTTAGTTCCCGGAATGAATTTATTCATTTGTTACATTGTTATTAAATCTATTGATTAAAAAGTTATGAAAGTCCATTGTCTTTAAGTTCTAAAAAAGCGATTACTGTTACTTTTAAGATTTGTATTTAATTTAATGCAATTAATTCTAAAGAAATACATAATAAAATAGGTAATAAATAATAACTAAGGCTGTTGTTCAACTAATAAATCCTAATACATCAGATCCGATTAGTATCATGCTAAACAATGCATTAATATAGCAAAGTAATTAAATTTCGTTCGTTGGAAGAACGAACCGTTTCATCAACCTTCGTCGCAATTTAATATCTCCCGGTCGCCTACTAATTTTAACACACTTTAACATGAAAAGAACTTAAAAGCATCCAATCCCCGGTATAATTTAATTACCAGCGCCTTACAATACATTACACAGTAAGTAACAAACTGAGAAGCGGGGTTAAAAGCGTCTAATAGTTGTACCTTCCCTTGTATTACACGTTAAAAGTAAGGGAAGGAAGTTCTTTCTTTAAATTAAGATAATCTTACGTAAATAAAAGACAGTTAAGGGGATGGAATGAAAACATTACCGGTAGCCGTGGTGCACTGTCACGTTCCAGTATTATTTTACGAAAAGGAATCGCTAAGAAGAATTGAAATAATAGGGGAAAGTTTATATTAATATTGAAGATACTATATATAATTTAATTTAAGCATAATTACAAATTAAATGCTAAATTTAATATCAATTATACTAGCTTAATTCTTTCTAGTCCACAAGGACTTTGAAATCAAATTCCCTCAATAATTTCTGTATAATATATAAACACAACCTCAGATAGCCTTCTAGAGAAGCTAATTATGTAGTCAATAACTGCACATGTCAACAACCTATTACGCTATACAATCAAAGAAATAATTAAACGCAGGTGCTCTTGGAGTTTGAACTTTGCATTACATAATAACGGCAATTATATGCCAATCTTAGAATGTAAACTCAAACCCACATATTTGCCCGTTGCAAGTCGACATCGTACACGCAAAAGTAAGGAATGCAATCTCCACATTTTTATCCTAAACCGCATGGTAGAACAACGACATCGACATCAGGTTTTGGTCCTTACAACTGCGTATATAGCGAGAAAAGTCCACCGCGTACGGCCACACAAAGACCTTCGACGAAAGACGAAAGTGCAACTAATATTGATTTTAAATCGCACTATATCTCTACAGGTAGCTTTATTTAGGTAATCTGATATCCAACTTTGTAATCCTGGCGAAAGGTAGTCGTTATACTACTATTACTGTTACTACCGTTGTTGTATTAATGTAAGAATATACGGCCCATCGTATCAGTCCCACTTGACTGGTAGTCGACGGGGAATTGAATTCCTTTTCATAAGCATCGAACGATGTCAAACTGCTCTTGTAGACGAACGTTGCTTAACAGAACCGGATCGAGTTTATTGTGGGATAATCCTATTATGACAACTTGAGTAATATTTATAAAGTGACGTTAAAAAAATACGTCTTGGCATCGAGGCTCATCGTAAGTATATTTGAATAGATTAACGAAAGTGTTTTGAAATGTTTACAGTAATTAGTGTTTGCTACATCTAGATTGTTAATTTATTTTCTTGTAGTTTTCCTGGTAATTTTAAATCTCTCGGCTTTGACATCTTTCTGCCACTATTTAATTTTTATGTGTAAGAGAGGGAGATAGAAAATACAGTTACTTAGTTCTAACACCCCATAACAGTCCGTGAGGTACCATTCAATCGATTTAGGAACTTTACATCTTTCTACTGCTATATGATTGCAGAATATGCTGCTTCAAATTCCACGTGGACTGACACTGATGGGCAGAATGGTGTCTAAGTGCCAGTTGCGACGATTTAAAACTGGAATTTACTTTACAAAACTTATATAGCTTATACAGATATTTCACAGCAAACCAAACATTATTTTTCGTATACGAAATAAGCTGTAAAAAATATATATGTGTAACAGCGTGAAGTCCAGCTTATCAACATCGAAAGAAAAAAGTACAAAGCTTGATAGATTTAGACGAAGAAGATCTTTAATAGAAAGCAATGTATTTCATATGACATTCTGGTAAGTCGCTAATATGGCACTTCTATGGGACTTCTGTGAATTTAGATTTCTAATTAATCTTCGCCAAACTTTTTTTTACAAGAAAATGCCATAACATTGTACTCAACTACTAGCAACTGTTTAAGATAGTCTTGGAACGAGAGATCGGTGATCTAAATCCTGCAGCGATTCGTGCTTCGTGGGGAGTGGGAGTTTTGATAAACGAGGTATCACAGGTAAATCAGTTATGTTCGTTTTCGACAGGTAACATAAAAATATTTGAACAAACATGCAATATAAGGATATTATATATTATAGTATCAAGACAAAGATTTGGGAAATAACCGGAGATTCAAACTGATTGTCGTAAGATATAACCTGGTTTCCGCCAACATTTATTTATATCGGAAGAGCGAGATTGTTTGACTGCATTTGGCAGTTCTGGTTCATGAATATCCCTAACCTACCACCAAATATCCAACCTAGCATATGACATTCGCAACAACTATGAAGTTAGCTTATCTAGGTCAGGTATGCCAAATGCGTTCAAACAATCTCGCTCTCCCTGTACCACTTATTATTATTTTAATGAGTTAGCTACATACAAATTTCATACATTTAAATCAATTTTTTGACATTTCCTGACATTGGCGTTCGTGTTGTAGCATTCTTTGTCTGGTGATATTCTGGTCATTTTACTCATCACCAAGAAAGGTTTTGTTGAGTACTATAATAGTACCTATATTATGCAACGAGCATTTAATGATAGCTATTAAGACACGAGTATGAGAATGAATACAAGTGTCTTAATAGTCATTAAATGCGAGTTGCATACACTATTTTTTCTACGACCCCATAATATCATACGTATATGTTTCTTTAATTTTTGCTGTATTCAAATAGAGAACAGAGAACTGTCAAGTTTGATTAATTTCTATATCTGTCAGGTATGTAGTCGGGGCCATATTGAATATTGG
>CM043018.1:114981644-115082103 GCA_023690525.1 Holotrichia oblita
CTAACCATTTGAAAATTTTAACAACTTCGGCAATAGAGACAGACAAATTTAAAAACTCCCTAAAGAAATATTGAACTTTTTGTCTAAGTATGGTTCTCCTGTTAGAAATCCTATATGACCTGCCATATTTTTCATTTGTGGCAGACGTAAAAGTGTGGAAGAAATGTTTGCAAGAAGTACAGTTTTATAATCTTGAAGTGGCTAAAGTGCATTAAGATGTAATGAAGAAGAAATGAAAGTAGTACCCACTGAAGAGTTAGAGTTACACTTTGGTGAACAGGATTTGGAAAGATTTCCATAATGTAGGAATTGCATTACCCTATAGTAGTTGAAGGTATCAAATGCAAGTAAGTTTCAATAAAGCAGATCCGATAACATTATAAACAATAGATACCAGCACACAAGAAAATCATGCAAATGAAAAATAGATTCATCCGAAAGTATAATTGATCTGTTTAGAAAATTTAAGCCATCACTTGAAATCGTAACTCAAATATTCATGTACTGTATAAAGTAACTTATAAAGTACTCGTAAGTTATAAGACTGGAAGATCATCTTTTTATAAATCTTTTGCATAGAACGTCTACACACTGCCATTTAAGAGAAGCTGGATGTTTTTGGTTCTTCCATAATAGAACATCTTTTATCTACTATTGATTGTGGAATCCTATTCCGGACGGATTTACCAAACTTGACGTCGTATCCAATTATCATCAAAATCTATATTTGAGCCGTTAAACAATGCATAGTTTAACATTTAGATAATAAGAATTCAAGTTTCTGGAAGGCTGCTAACCTGTTTTTAATTATTTATTGTCATTTATATTCTATTTATGAAAAGTTCCTGATTGAAAAATCAGAAACAGAAGAAATTCTGTTGTATCCTGTAGGACAAAGTAATCTTTTACGAATTTACCAACCATTAAATAACATAGCTTTGTCACCAATTCTAGTCCTTTGTGTACTCGCGATTACAGGTCGAAGACATATGTATGTACTATATCAAACAAGTTCTTCTCTCTTCTTCCCTCTTTGCTTTGATGTCACAGTACGCATCATATAACAAGTGTATTGCTAACTTAAAACTGTTCACTGTTGCACTGTTTCAGGAAGATTCAAACGGTAATGTTCTTTATATCAGAAGCAAGGAAACATATTGCATGTTGTGTACAAGTTTGGACTTCTATTAAACACAGATGAGTGTTGACGGTTCTTTTTTTATGCAAGCAATAGTTTTGATTTCATAGTTTAGAGGATATGACTCAAAGCCAATATAATATATTGAGTTGATTCAGACTAAAACGGATATCCTTGTCGATTCAAGATAGACTAGGACTGCTAACACATTTAAGAAGAAATAAAACTTTCTAAAGGGTGGTCCGATTAAGAAACTGACTATAATGGGATAATGTATCTAAAATAAATGGTCCGGAGAAGGCGTAGAAGGCGTCGATTACAATAACTCATTCCTAGAAGAAGAAAGGATACAACATTAGATGATGTTCCCTGTCCTACTGTAGTAAACGTATGCAATGCAAATATAAGTCATGTAGACACAATTGACAGGTTTATGTATTTATGAATCTTATTTTAATTGATCCTTTACCATCGTCTTCATATTAGCAACGCCTTAAAGCATGAAGCAAACGCATCAAAGAGGTCTATATCACAGTTAACACTCTAGAATAGTGTTCCAATACAGATCTGACAAAGATAAAAAGAAATGTTGTCAATCTCAGCGTCAAAAGTCAAAAACCCACTTTATGATTAAATAGCACACCTGATATGGGGCTCATATGTAGTTCGACAGCCTCTGAAGTCACCAAACTTTCTTCGGATATAATTAATACTGATACACCACTTATGGTGATGTATGCAACAAGGTCATGAAACACTTTAATGCCTCAATGTACGCAGCAAAGTGTACCACGAAAACTACAACTCAGCAATTTTATTTTCAATCTCAGATTGATCCTAGTAGATAAAATTCTGTCAGAAATTTGAGAATTTGTTGTGTCTGTTAGTAACAGTTTTTCTAAGTTTAATAGCCCCGACAATATATGTTAGTATTACAAGAAAACTGAATAATTGTTCTCGAGGAACAGGACTAGCTATATGAAGTCCGCACAATAGAAACTAACATATGAAACAGTTGTCCATTTAATCATACATTCAACAACTTTTCAGATACTTTCTCTTTATGCTCATGCTGACCACGGACAGCGAAGAATTGATGGAGATCCAAAAATTTGAGCCATAATAAATGTAGTTGCTAAAAAGTAACTTGAATCTGAATCTCTTAAAAAACGGAATAGGATATTCAATACACATTGACTAAACAATTGTCTAAACCATCGAGATTTCAGTATTCATAAACCCATACATTTATGCCTTCTACATTAAAATTGTACTAACATTCTTGGATACTGGTGTATGCAAGGAAAGAGTACGGTCCTAGTTATGTAAATGAAGTAGTGTATGTACATATATACACGAACAGTGAATATACCACACCACGAAAAGTAAATAAATAAAACGTCAATGTTAATAACTCAATGTACGTTCTCCTCTGTGTAGATGTATTCAGGCGTCCGGTGACGTTCGCGTATTGAAAATGCATCATTTGTTTAGGCGGACGGTCGTCGACAATTACATCAAGTCGCCAGGATCGTTCGCTGAAAAGGCAACCGTTGTCAGTCACGTGTTCGACACGTGCACGGTTACCATGAGAATGGACCCGACGAGATTCGGTTTGCGAAAATCATCCGAGCCAGAATAACTAATATAGAAATGTTTTTGTAAGCACGGTGCGCAATTATTTTCAATTCGCAACAGACATTTTCCCTAAAATTAATCCGAGCACATTAGCATACGGTATTATTTTCAAATAGCATTATTTTCGTGAATATTGGCTTGGATTTCGCTTGTAAAATGTGAGATGAGAGTTAGCGGGATCAGTTACAGGAACCTTAATGCATTCGGAATATAAATTTAGGTAAAATCGCTTATACGCTAAAGTTCAATAAACCGAGTAATTTTCGAATGGCAAACGCTTCAAATTACATACAACATGTAGCTAACGGTTCCAATTGTGCCTAAAGACACTATAACTAAATTTAGAAAGCCACAAAGTCTTAATTCTATTCTCAAACCTTTTATTTTCGTTTTATAATATTCACAATATAAAATTCTCTAAAAGACTGACATCAACCACCGCTCTACTATTATTATCGAAGTAACCAACATGTAACAGAGAGCAGCGATATAACAATAAAGGAACATAAATCAAAATTGACTCACGGGTTTCATTCACAAAAAGGTATCACGGTTTAATAATAGAGAGAAAGCTTAGCGAAGAGTGAATGTAACTCCCGAGCTCGGAACCGAATCATTAACTGACATTCTGGCAACACCCTATAATTTTAAATGTTGAATTCCTTTTGTTTTAAGGCACCGTTTGTTCTTGCAGGTACGTCTCTAATGTGCCGTGCTTAACACAGAAATAGATGACTCACTATTAATTCTATTCCTTCGGGGATCAAATCATTAAATCGTGTGACTTACGTTTTAAAAATGCAATGATCTTGCTAAACGCTAAAACTGATCCAGGTATAAATAGATTATTGTTGTATGTACATTAATCAGAAACAACATTTCAAGTATTGATGAACATGCAAGCAAACATTTAAAACATAAGGCATCACATGGTATACCAAAAGACACAGTTAAGATTACAAAGAAGAAAGAAAGATAAGAAATGGCAAATGCACTAAGCGTCATTGCTTTGACGACTTGCTACGACTTGGACAGCATACCAATTTTCAATTTTAGATAAATATGTTAAACTAGGACTAAATCCACAAGCACAGCTTTTCACCTCTCTACGATGGTGTCTATAAAAGTAACGTATTCATCTCAAACTGATTCGCGTATTTCTATACTTCTAACTTAATTTTGCAATTTTTCTTTTGAACAACTACACTACAATACATAAGTTAGTTTTAGGTTCATCCACAATTTTCTGTGTAAGTGTCAATTCAACTTTATCACGATCATTACAGGCTCGATGAATGCAATGGTAGTGCGATCATCCTCTGGTAGTAACAGTCTTGGGTTGCTTTTTAAATGCTGGCAGCGGCGTTGCAGCAAGACTCGTTAATATCGGTTCCTTAGCCAAGTACCATTTCTTATTGGGAAACAATTAACTGCGCAATATCACCTACGCCGAGGTAATGTTGTAACAAACTCCAGCCCAAGTAGTAGTCCGATAGGCAATATAGCCTAAAAGCCACTGCAGAAGCACCCACCACAAATAAAAAAATTACGGCACTTTCAACGATTAAAGACTGAGAAACCCACATTGGTTTTTGTCCATCAAAGAAATTCAGCAATATTAAGGGCAGCAAAGCTGAAACATTGTCATTGTGTGAAACAGTAGGTCACGCACATCTGAAAATGCCAATCTTAGTTGGTGATGATACTAGATTCTGCGGAATTGATGAAAATCTGACAATTTATTTCTCACATTCCAACAGGTTAGTGATTCCCAAACTCCATACAAAATTATAAACAAGTTTAATAATTACAGTGACTTCCCACTGTCTGCCTTCCAGAAGTAATTTTTCTGAAAGATTACTTAATATTGGAGGTTGTCGTTTCTAGTTCCTTTTTCTATATTTATCTAATCTACATTTTATTTTCAAAACAACCACCGAAGAATATGTGCTTTTGAGAACGGTAATAATGTATCTTAGTTTCAACGCGCAAAATTTATCATCCATCCTTGCCCAAAATTCAACTATACTGTATTTTATTGAGCTAATGACATAGTTGCACTTCCTTATTAAAGTTGGTTTTCTGTAGTTGCCTAAATTCAAAGGTAAATGCGCAAGAGAACTCAACCGACCTCCCATGTAATTGGCGCAAACTATTGGAGGATGCTAAGACATGAATTATTATTATTGATCTCCCCACTCCCTGTAAAATATATAAAAATTTCTTCTTCGGCACTGATGCTCATCGTCGTCAGCGCAGAAATAGCTTTTTAAATGCCCCATCAGTATTGTTAAATGATATTCAATGGTCACAAAAACAATTTTAATATGTTGTTCTTCGCCCTTGTAAGTTTTAAATAAATGCATTAAAATGTTCAAATATTTCTAGATTTCCCTGCTTTTTCGAAATTTTCTCGAAACTTCTTGACTTCCAGTTTGTTATTCTTTCTTTACAAAATGATTGCGGAAGTAAGCAGAGAAGCGCTCCCCATACCACCATCGCGGTCGAGAGCGAACACCTACAACGACGACCACGTTTTACGTATTTAGCCGTAAGACTTGATTCGAAATTTGTCTTTAGGCACTATTTTTCCAATATTTACTCCAAATTTCTCCGGGCGAAGCCCGTTATATATCCACTCCTGGGCTACAAACGGTATTTGAGCTTGAAGATCAAGCTGTTAATATACACATGTTTCCTCCGAGCGATACTGCCCTACGGTGCCCTAACTTGGCCCAGTACCAAGTGTGTTAATATCCTGCAGGATCGAATTATTGTCGCAGCACCATGGTTTATTTCCAACGCGCAAATTCACAGAGATTTTCAACTTGCGACGTTCAGTGAGCGCGCGCTAGCACTGGTCAGAAAGACCCTAGACAGGACCTCCAGTTTGCACAAACCGTTAATCGCATATCTAGGAGAATTTAATTGGACAGGCCTCCACTCTTCGTAGCGACTACACATATCCTTGCACTTAGATCGAGGTGCACTTTGAGCCAAATGTATCTTCACATAAACGCCACCTGGCTATATGAGCCGCATCCTCGACATTAAAAGACTTCTTAAGAAACAAGTGCTACAGCTTTGGACAAACAGAAGTCCTCTCACAAGATTATTAAAGATTCTTGATTTGATTAGTGTTATTTTGATATAATTTGCTAATGATACAGTCGTTCTAAAAAGTAGTTTCTGTACTGCTGACATACCATCACAAAATCAAACACAGGTAACTACATGAGCACCTTTTGCCTGATGAAGCAGAATTAAAAATAATTTGTTAATGCAACTTTCTAAAAAGCTGATGCTCTACATGTTCCTCCCTCATTCGTAGCTTGCAGAATGAGTTCTTTGCCAATTGTGTGGGACTCTTTACTTACAGGGAGGGGCATTAGTGCAAGGAAATCCAATTACTCCTGTATTATAAGAAAAATGAGAAAGTGTTATTAAGATAAAAGTTGAAGCGCATGGGGGCTATAACCTAAAAATATTTTTAACTATACGAGGTGTCAAATAAAGACAGGCTAAACTAAACTTACTTTATTTTAAATGGAATACCATATATATTTTTACTGTTTACGATTTTTCTAAGTCTTACCTTTATTATTAGGATTAGACGATATTGAAAACAAAAATTGCAGCAGGCCAGATCGACTGTATCCGTAGCAAATTATATCAAAATGAAACTCATTAAATCGAGAATCCTTAATAATCTTGTCCAAGACTGGTCGTCATCAGCCAACTCTTGGTGCCGTTGCGCATAATGTAGATGCATTTATTCTTCTGTTTAAACGGTATTGGTTTATTTAGATTTTTCATAATTGATAGTTGATAGTCCGACAAAACCGTTGCGAGAAAATTTCAAAAGCTTTTGTTCTTGGTAGTCGTCTACTAGATATTTGCTGATGATAAAGGAGGGGGGGGTCTTTCTGACCAGTGCTAGCGCGCGCTCACTGAACGTCGCAAGTTGAAAATCTCTGTGAATTTGCGCATTGGAAATAAACCATGGTGCTGCGACAATAATTCGATCCTGCAGGATATTAACACACTTGGTACTGGGCCAAGTTAGGGCACCATATATACTTTTACTGTTTACGATTTTTCTAAGTCTTACCTTTATTATAAAATAGGGTTTTGCTATATTATTCAGTTTATTTTAGAAGATATGAGAAGTTTTGTGTGAATTTAATATCAAAGTTGGCGCCTCCTACCGTACTACGGCTTCCACATAAAATAATTCATTTGCGCTAGAATCATTTCTAATGTGATCTCCTTTCATCAGAAATTATTTATTTATCAACGTATTCAATATTTATATACAGAGCGAGTGATAACTCGGAATTTAAGTATTATGTGAGACAGAATTGAATGAGAATATTGATATTGATGATATTAACGAAGTTTTAACATAACAGAATAATTTTATTGCTGTTTAGAAGTATAGATTGATATGGGTTTTGTGTTGGGAGGAAGTAATAAGAATATTTTGCTCGCAAGAAGACTTTATCATCAGCAAGTATCTAGGAGACGACAACCAAGAACAAAAGCTTTTGAAATTTTCTCGCAACGGTTTTGTCGGACTATCAACTATCAATTACGAAAAATCTAAATAAACCAATACCGTTTAAACAGAAGAATAAATGCATCTACATTATGCGCAACGGCACCAAGAGTTGGCTGATGACGACCAGTCTTGGACAAGATTATTAAGGATTCTCGATTCAATGAGTTTCATTTTGATATAATTTGCTACGGATACAGTCGATCTGGCCCGCTGCAATTTTTGTTTCAATATCGTCTAATCCTAATCGTTTCTATGACCTTCTTTGGCCAAGACAATGAAGGTTCTGTTTGTTGTGTTACCCTATTCCTCTTTTTCGTTTCATGCCTTTCCATGTGATTCCTCCCGTCCCCGGCTCATTTCTTATTCCATCTTCCTATCTTTTTCAGGATTCGTGTTGTTATTTTTAATTATTGCTATGTTTACTTTTCTGAAATTTCTTGCTTACTTGTTGATGCTTCGCCATTATGTAATTCTAATCGATTCAACGAGTAGCTATGTGTAAGGCGATGAGAATTTAGTCTATTTTTTATCTACACATTTCTTTCGATACCTTCCTAGCCTGTATAGTGTGTGTGATCCCTTCCCATGTAATTCCTCTGATCTCCGATTCATCTCTTATTTCATCATCCTAGAAATGTGATGGAAATGATTTTCATATTTATATAAGCACAAACATCATGCTGAATACTGGAACATATCCCTGAGTCGCTTTCCACAGATAATAAGTTATCAAAACCTGTGTTACCAAAGTTTTCACTATTGCATACTATGTTCTTATTAGACAAATGCTTGAGTTGTTGCGATGAAACTCCATTAATATAACCTATTATTATAACCATCCTAATGGATGGTGCGACAGGATGTGTAACAAAGTAATGCAATTCATAAAAAAATCCTTTAGGATTGTGCAAATTTTTTACTTGCCATCAACATCGAGATATGCAAATCTGTAATGGCCGTAAATTAACGGGCAGACCATTACTAATTACAATTGCTCGTTCCGATATGTAGTATAAAAAGCGAGGGAGCTTTATATTTTACATCGGCAATCCGTCCCGTCGGTGATTTATTTTTACGATTATGCTTAAAGCCAAACAATTCTTATTCATGCCGTCTTTTCTTATTCTCGTGTGCGTAACGCCGAATATACACGCCAGACGCTAGACTACGCGCGATTTATGTATGTGTATATTTTTGCGCCTGTTTTATGACCTATCCGTGTCGGCCAACCTCACTCTTCAAATATTCCCTCCTCCCACGTGCATTCGAAAAGTCAAGTCGTCGGCGATCCTGTAACGGACTAATTTAACGATGACAACTGATTTTATTTGTTTGACGAACGACAAATTGACGTTTACACAGAAACCCCATTCTCTTTGTACATATTTTACGCTCGAGTTCGAGGTCTGAGTCGCGCGCGAATATTGAATAACATTAATTCACTGAAAGGCGGACGTTAGTTGTTCCTCTTTTTTTAATCGTCTCGTTTTCGACGTTCGAAAAAAGGGCGCTCGTTTGTTTTGCGAATGTTGTG
Organism: Holotrichia oblita; assembly: GCA_023690525.1. Classification (NCBI taxonomy): domain Eukaryota; kingdom Metazoa; phylum Arthropoda; class Insecta; order Coleoptera; family Scarabaeidae; genus Holotrichia; species Holotrichia oblita. Next base: position 114,990,516 of record CM043018.1, read on the forward strand.
TTGTGTCGGCGATGTGCGACTGGAACGCTTCATCAATGAATGCTGTGTATTCGATGTTATTGCGAAATCGTTTATTGAAATTGTTCAGACATATGTATGTACTGCAATACAAGCTTTTGCGTTACAAACGCGTCGTATTAGGGAGTAATGGTTTTGCTTTAATTCAATTCGCTATTGGCACGATCGATTAAATTTAATTAGTTAGTTGTATTAAATAGACGAATTTAATTTGAATTTTTCTGTCTATTTAATTGCTATATGTAAACAATTAAACCAACTCATAATTACAGTAGTTTTCGGAATGCAAATAAATTGGTTCTATTTAATTATTTCTCTTTCAGGCGTTTTACTATCCCAATTGTACAAACAAATGACAGGGTGGTGGATGTTACCAACCTTATGACTGTAAAGTTGTGAGGTTTACAATAAGCAAAGTGAGTCTATTAGGAAGTGTTGGATATGCAATTGCAGGGAAGGTTTGTTTTTTGTGTTTGTAGCTTGTGTAGTGCGTAGAGTGTATACTGAGATGTAGAATGAAGATGTGGGTCGTTTGTAATCGAAAAACCATCTCTAGCCAATGAAAAATCTCTAAAAATATTGGGATTTAATTGATTTTGTCTAATACAATCACCCAAGCATTTATACTCTTTGGCAAATTTACACAATTATATAAATCCTTACTACGAAGAAACAAATACAATTAGGAAAGTCTTAAATCGAAAAACAAAGGTGTTTGTATGGACATCAACTTTGGAACGTCCTTGTATGTACATAGATAATTTTAGAAGAACCTGTAAAAATTAATAAAGGCAATCATTAACAAAAGAATGTCTGTAACCTAGTTTGGAGGATTAGCAGACAATTGATATCATAAGATCGTGTGAGTAAGAAACAACGGTCTTTCTAAACAGCGATTCGTCCAGAGCTTCTGATACTGAAAGTAAAACGTCAAATAACAACGTCCGAGGTCTCACTTTGAATCATCATCACCTGTGAACGTCTATAATCGTATCAGCTGCCTACAATCACCGAGAGAGAGCGAGATAATAAGAGGAGCAAAACCATTCGGGGAAGACGTCCAGCAAAACTGGCTATAGCGAAGACGAAAATCATGTCATATAGCAGTGTCGATAAGCATTTATACTTTGCATTTCTGCACAAGTTGCAGATTAAAAAAATCACTAACCCTGATATTGATTTAGAAGATTCAAAGTTTACTTAAGAGTATATTTTTTATAATATTATCATTAGCATCCTGCAACGTAACCAAATAAAATATAAAGAACATGGTCATTAGTAATTGATAAGTGTCACTCGAAAAAGTGTTTAGTATACAATCAAAATATCAATATTGAAATCTCACGTGGAAGGACAGGACTCATACACTTTGCACATTTGTCATGACATTTTGAACTTAGATGGAGAAATGTAGATCATTAGAGAGCTCAGTAAGCCAACAACCGTAATGTTGAAATCACTAGAAAACGAGTTAGCTTCACAACACTGATACGCATGTTACGTATCATAGTCCACTTAATTGTTCGCCAGTAAGTGACTGGACATGTAGATGGTGCTGCAACGTCATACTTTTACCCAACCTCTCTGACTTAAGCGCAACTGCCACGGGATTCTAGTCGACCTGTACACGTGTGTCACTGCTTAGAGGTTTTTACCCCGTAAGTGTATGAACGAAATAAACAAGCAAGCACTATTCTCGAGAATATGGCTTCGCTAATTCTTCAGCTCCTCCAGCTGATACTATTGCTTTAATTGTACCGATCCTTTATTGTATGTATGTATGTATGTTTGTAAACTTCCCTTCTGTATCACTTTCAATACTGACGGAGCAACGTTTCTATCATTGAGTTCGTTCCTTGACGCTTTGTCTACAATACCTTCTACAAGTGGTTAAGATTCGGAACATAGGTCTGAAGAGGGTAAGAATTCATAGCTACAATGACCAATACTTGCTCTAAATTCAGGTGCATCTAAAGATGAAAGTTTTGACAAAATTCAAACAATAAACACTATTTACTTGACGTGTTCCTAATCAAGAGAGACATACTCAACGATTTCTTTTCTGATTTAACACTTTGCCAAAAGTCGGTCTACATATAGCTGACTCTTCTCCCATTAAACCTATCAAACAATCAATAGCTCATTAGTAATAAACAGTATGCAGTTTATTCTCTTGGTGATCTATCCTACGAGCATACAGCAAAATTTGATGAAAGTTTTCATTATAATCTATCAAAAGAACGAATAAACAATACTTATAATATAAATAAACAATATAGAAACACTGTTATAAAGACTACATGATACAGACTTTCTCAGAAACTAAGGAAAGTCTAAATAGTAACTAACGAGAAAATGTAACTAAATAATTCGTAAAATCAAAAAAAAACCATTGCCTCAGTAAGTACAAACAGATGGATAACTAGTGAAACACTGAAGTACTGCAAAATCTTTCAGTGACGCAAGATCAAGAACTTCTCTCAATATCCAATAATACTACGCCTTGATATTATACGAGCACAGTTATATACAGCCTATAGAGTGTGCTTCTGAGCATTACTTTGAAACTCATCGTGCATAATATTAGAATTATAAAATTTTGGAAAATATTTTATTTTAAAAGGTTGCTCTCAAAATTTGTTTCTTTTGCCTAAGTGTGTACTGTATTCAGACAGCTGAAGCCAGGCATTCATTAATTGTTTGAATGTTCATCATTTAAGCGATCACAATGTAGCGTATTTTGTTCTATTCGGATGAAACTTCTTGCAGCTTCTCTGTTGTCGTAGATATTGAATTCAAATAAAAACCATATGAAAAAGAATAAAATCTACAAATGTTTATGTTGCTGTATATTTCGGTTTAGTATATTAAAAATAGCTGAAACAAATGTGAGAATGTACAGGTTTTAGAAACCAGTCTTAATTTTTTAAATTAAAATGTTTAAAACATTCTAGAGAACTGTCTGGTCTTCAAACATTGCCATTTTTCTGCGATGTTTTCAGAACCACTCTCTGTAGTAACAAGTGATTAAAATTACATCTCTGAGACTTCGTTAGTCTTCAATTGTCTAAAATTGCTGAAGTCTCAAAAAGTCCTATAAGGCGTTTATATAAAACTTATAGCAAAAGTCAAAATAAGACATTACTAACAATAAACAGTATTGACTTATTTACAAGAGACACAACTTTTATAAAACAGAGCTGTTTTTTCTTTGCTTCGTATAGTTCTGCTGTTAAGACATCGCTGAGGTAAAAAAAGTAATATTGAAGCTACGACCGGTAGCAGTTGTGACTCTATTGATTTTGCTTTTTATAGGGCCCTATTGATTGTCACACAAACTTTATCATTCTGAAGGATTCGAAAAGAAGGCTATGCGAGTGGAAGGAGTGAAGGTAAAGGGTCGTTTTCGCCACTTGTGGTGTTTAGTGTAGCTTATGTTTTCATTTACAGAGCAAGTTTATTGAAAACAATTAATGCGTTCAAATACTGTATAATAATATTTACTGTCATTTTAATTTGTGATTTATTAACTATAGATAAAAATAAGCAAAGATAAATTACTACATAATAAAACTAGAAATATTTAAATTCCAAATGACTCAGTTTAGAAAAATTGCAATGTTGTTTAGGAAGCAGGCAATATAGCCTCCAATTAGAAAAATATCGAAATTTATTCCGATTATTTTAACTGTGGGTGGCAATTATGAGTAGATGTAAACAATAAATTGTTTTCAATTGTTTTGTAAATCATATACTATAGAGGTGATTTTACTCGTTTAAATCGGTTAAGTGTATGTTTTAGTGGCAATTATTAAACCTATAAAATTGTTTGTATATAAAAATTAATAGTATCAAACTAAAATAATTCTGTTGATAAATGTCTTCAAAACAAACAAAACACTTAATTAGTTTTCAATTAAAACTAAAATAATTCTGTTTATCAAATGTATGTTTTAGTGGCAATTATTAAACCTATAAAATTGTTTGTATATAAAAATTAATAGTTCTTATCAAACTAAAATAATTCTGTTGATAAATGTCTTCAGACTAACAAACAAAACACTTCAATTTATTACATGCATAGAAAAATAACATACATTCCCTTATCACAATCAATTATATACTAAAACAAGTTATTACTCATATCTTATTAATAAATAACCAGTCTGTTGAAGATAAATTGCTCATTATGGAAGCACTCTGTTACTCGTCATAACAATTGTGTTCTTTATCACGTCATCCGTACACATTCGTATGCCGTTCTTTTATCAAAACGATTTCTTATATGTAGTACGTAAATAGAAGAGAATGAAAAAATACTGAAAGTAGGACAGTATATGAAAATATACTTTTCTGGGATGTCGAATCCTGTCACTCTACTTTCCTCATTCTGAGGTCACCTCGTTACTGTAACGGGATACTAGAGGTTCACTAGAGCCTACATCCAGGGAGTAAGATAAGATCATCTTATTTACAAGGACTATTCACTACTTATATTGCCGTAGATGATGATGACCGACCGAGTTTCAGTATGAGAAATATTATACGCGTAGAAACTTGTCTATAGAGACTCGTTGTTAGAAAAAAAAAGAAATGCGTATAATAAGGGCTATATTTCGCTTAAAAGCCATACGAAAAGTTCAGTTACAAAAGAGGAAAATTGAAGTACGTCAATCATTTTATTAAATGTTTTATATATAGGTATTAACAATGAAAATAAATCTTAATGTTCAATGTTATACTAGGAATTCCAAATTGTTAAGCAATCATGTAATCAATAAGGTCCTTCTGAAAAATGTTTTACATAATAATCGATGACTAATCGATGAACAGTCTTGAATTGACTCGAATTTTATGGAAGCCTGACCTACTGACAACTATAATAACATTATTAATATTATGATACCGTTTTCAAACAAGAAATGGTTATATTTCGGTTAAAGACTTAATTTTCTTTTAATTTGAAAAAGCTTAAAGCTTAGAAACAAAATGTCAGAATAGAACTCCGAGGTACTCCGTGGCTAACAAGGACTAAATTAGATATTTTATTCCTTCGCAGCAGTAACGAACTAATAAGCTGTAAGTAATCAATAAAGACCTTCCTCACTCAAATTTTATTGAAGTCTGGTTCACTGGCAACTACAATATCGTTAAGACAGTTCAGATATTATTGTCTCTGGCATAGAATGAAACGACTTAGGAAGGTGGAATTTTTATTTTTCCATATAGTCCCCTAAGACGCCGACACACTTGATATAACGGTGGTAAAAAGCTGTAACGTCATCAGAACATTTTTTTTCTTGGGCTGCAAATCGCTTATTCACCTCTATCATCAGTGTGTCATCGCCCCAAAAGTGGATCCTACCAAAGTGTTCTTTGAGTTTGAGGAATACATGGAAGTCACTAGTGGCCAAATCTGGAGAATAGGGTGGCTGTTAGAAAATTTCGAAGCCTGCATTATGAATTGCATTGTCACACAGCTCATGTGGGCAGCCGCGTTCTCTTGATGAAACAGCACACCACGTCTGAGTTTTTTTCGCCTTCTTTTTTCATTAATGGAATCACACATTTTTGAAATTAAAGCATTATTATATAGATTATTATAGTTTGTCCACCTGGTAAAGAGTCTATAACGATAATTCTTTCAGCATTTCCAAAAAACTGTAGCCATGATCTTCCCCGCAGATACTATTGCACGAACCTTTCAAGCGGCTGGTGAAGCATTGTTGTGAAATCCAGGCTTCATCCACTGTAACGACTCTTGCTAGGAAATGTTCAGGATCTCGTTTAATGATGGCCAAATTCGTATCTGAAGTGACCCATCGTGGATCCACCATTTTCAATCCTAATTCGTTATGTAGAATGGTTTCTCCGCTACATACTGGAAAACACAAATCTTGTGCTATGAGTGTCACAGTGATTCGTCTATCTTTCAGGACCATGTCATGGACCAGATCAATGTTTTCTGTGCAAACAACAGCTTAATTTCGGCCGTACAGTACCAACACGTTGTTCACAGGTCTCCTTGCCAAGTTTAAAATCGCTTGCCCAATTGTTCACTACCTGGTATGGAGGTGTAGATTCACCCAGTAGTATATTATGAATTTCTTGCGTTGATAAACCTTGCATGCAGAGATATCTGATAACCCTACGGTTTTCAAATTTGTTCATTTCAGTAATTTGGGCAACACTTTGTAAAAATAGACTCTATAACTTAATAACTGATTAATCTGAACTGTCCTCGTAGTAGCCAAATAACTCATATGCTAACTCTGCTATATAGATATCTATACCTCATATCGATTCAATATCTTTTTTAGTACTTCTTCTAATTATAATAGTTTGTAAAGGTGTAAGCTTATAGTTTCGTGGTTTCATTTAGACAACACCACCAGCAAATTAAACAAAATTCGATCTATAATCACCTAAAATTTTCAAATTTTAATCTAAAACACTGTATTTTTTCAAATGTTGTTATAAAATTCCCTTTTCGATACTAAACTTTATCAAGGATGTAGAAAAGGTAAACAAATATATTTTTAAATAAATAAAATAGAAGAATCAAGAAAAACTCTGACATAACGAATTTAACAGTAACAGACGTCACAAATATATGCCTCTACGGGCACGTCTCTTGACAAAAATCAAATTGTGCGGAACATCAGATAAATCTTTAATGGCACTTTAGCTCTATAAAAGAGGAACACGTCTACCTTATGTCCAATTGATACAATATTAAAACGCAGAGCGTCAGACGAATTCCGTTGAATGTAGTTTTTACGCGTTTTATTTTGTGAACTATATGAGACCTTATAAAATTTTTCATTACATTATCAACATTATCGTCGTCATTACGTTAATAATATTCGAAATCCACAGTATTTATTCTGCGGTCTAGCTGACTCTTTAACTCTGTCTATTTCAACGTTTTGTTATAGACTTTCTTACGTACTTCTTTACCTGGTATGTACGCGAACGTATGTATGTATGTATGTACGAATCCATCTCTCGTGGACGCATACAAGGTTTCACTACCTCGTAAATTGGAGAATGCAGTCACATTCCTTTTTCTTGAATGAAGAAACGAGACACAGAGACGGACAAACCATGAACTCGAAGATAGAGAACGTCCACTGGAGATCAAAGAGTGTAATTGTTAGGGTAGATAAGCTTGAGACTTAATGGATTGGAGATTCATATCTATTTAACATAAATGGACTACTGGTAAACGACAGATGTATTTATGTGTCAACTTGTTTTAGTTTCACTTTGGAGTTGTACTAACTAATATGCAGGAAAAAAGGTAATAAGAAGAGACAGTTTGATATAAATCAGAAATCGTTTCTATGTTTGAATTAAAATCACACAATAAATTATATTGTTTTGTTGATTGAATCTCTTATTGGAGTAATTTTGTAATGTTGTTGGGTCATACCGACTTATTTGGCTGGAGTTAATTTTGTGTCCTTGGCCGTCATCATATTAGATTCTTTGGTTACATTTTTATATTTCAAGACATCTCTTTCGATAGTATATACTGTTCCGTATGCAATAGTATTTTACACATTATGTATATTTAATACAGCATTTTTGTCTGCAAAAGAACATCTGGTGGTGGTATATTGATATAATATTGACTTTTCGTGGCATAACTGTGGTATTTTAGTGGTTATATTCAAGTATGGGACGTCTCTTGCATTTGCAGAAAACAGTTAAAATCCATGTAATCCACGAAACTCACGAACTATTAATACCTCAAGAAAAATTAATGATTTGGGATGAAAAAATTCTACATTAACGATCAAAAAGAACTACAATTCTGAAAGCAAACGAACCAGCCATAGCTCAAGAAATTAAACTAAACAACCAGGAGTATATTGCTGTATTTGAAAATTCCTCCCAAAAGAATTAATGCATAATGAATTCATACATTCAGTTTCTCCACTGGAAATGTGTAGCAATGTTGTTATGTGGATACTCAAAAGTTTCTTTTAGAATTACAGATACACTGGTACAATAAACTGGATGCTTAAAATTGTCTGATAAGCAACAGTACATCCCATCCATAAGAGATTCAAAAGTATTAATTGCTTCAACAATGGTTGTACTGTGTGTGGATCGACAATGTAGTACTAGTGCCAATGTTCACGTTGTTATTCATATTTTATCGGTTTTTGACGACAGATCTAAGGCATCAGACAAATTGGATGAGCTCATAATAATAAACGCATACAGAAATTTCTATGTCCTACATAGTGATGTGGGTTTGGTTTTTATTACCATACGATAACTTTGGCTCCAATCATTCCAATAGGTCAAGACTCAGCAGAACATTTCCTGAACCTTGTAGAAGCTCCTTTTCACTGGACGAAGGAATGGAATCTTATTTTGGATAACACCATGATGCAATTCACTCAAACTAATTCCATATGGATTTAAATTTTGAATTCGTGCAATAGTGGAGGCTTAACTTTTAAAATATGAGGAGAACAATCTGGATTCAAGTGTAACTCAAAAAAGTTGTCCAGACTACTTACCTGAAAACCCTACAGTAGTCATAGTTAATTTCTTTCGTTCAATATCGTTTACACAGGAATTGAAGAACACACAAAGTTCCCGTAAAAAAATAGGAAAGAAAATATGAAGCGCTGAATTGCAAAGTTATAATAACAACACCTAATCTGCAAAATTAAGATATTCGTTTGAGTAATGCATTATGTGAACATTGGTCATGACATCAAAAGTGTGCTGACGTATCTCAACCCACTCGTAACAATCAAAATATGAAAGGAGTAGTGGATATTTCATGGAGAGCTTACATCGTCAACGTACCCCTTCATGAAAATAATATGGCGTATAATTAGATTTTGCTTGAACACCGCAGTTATTAATAGCTGGATACTTTACCGATGTACTTGCCCAGAACTAATTCTTGGAAGCTATATTAGAAGAGTAATACTTGTTCTTCTTGTTGCTTCAAAGCACATAAGTACATTGATCAAAACCCAAGTATACTAAAAATGTGTTAAAAGAGGTAACATACGATAAAACTAGCCATCTTTGTGGTGTTGCATCAAAAAGATTGCTGCCGACAGAATGCTAGTGAAATATGTATTTCACAAAATATCAAATATAAAAGCTAATTATAATTTTGAAATATTTAGTAGATATTAGAAACGTTCATGATTTCAATATAATCTTTAGCATATGGTACTAGCCATTTTTATTTGATACTGTGAACTCGTGTCACCCATCGCTTAAAGCGGTTCTTTTCTCTCTCTTATTTTTTAAGCATATTACTACAGCTCCACTATCAGTATTATAATGTTATATTCTAAAATTTAACAATAGAACAGCATCTATTTCTTTAAAATAAGCCAATTAGGTAGCCAACTATCTCAATTCTAATTGTTATATTTTTCAGGTTCACTTCTCAAAGGAAAGTAAATCAACAGCTTAGTTGTATAAAGAATCACCTTTTACGGTCTCCATTTCTCAATTTTGACAGTAATATAAAAAAATCGTTTACCCTCTTTTTTGCATATAAAATACATATATACATCACTCTCTGCAAAATTAAATCCGGTCCTGGACAATAAACGCTCCGCGCATAGTACACATAAGAAGACCGAGATTATTCCGCCAGCTTCCGGTGACGAAGTAATAAATAAAGGGTTTCACTCGGAGTCAAGGTTTCTTCAATATTCCTCACACGGAGGATTTTAAAAAAGTTGCCGCTGTTGCAACGACAAGGAGTCGCCCGCATTCGGTCTGTATAACCTTGAGCACGTATCTGTTCTATTTTTGAATCTATCAGCGACCAATAATGATGCGGTGCTGCAGTCTCGATGATGCTGGAACTCGTCGCCTTGCAAGTGCGGCACCGGTTCCCTTTAATTGACTGAACAGTCGATGTTCATTATGACTAATTGAAAGTGATACAAATTTGCCGCGTGGATTGGAAAGCAAATGATCCTTTAACAGAAAATATTTATGTAAATGAAGCGGCTATTAAGGTCTATGTCAGGCTTTGTATTATCGGAAGGGTCGTCGTAAGTATGTATATAAATAGTAATAAATGAAAGAAGTTACAAGCACTTAACAGTGCACTTTCATTAAGGTTATACACTTTAAGTAAAAGCATCTAATACTGGCAAAAATTATACCATACTACTATAGATAAGTTAGATACAGGTAACTGAAGAGCATAGGATGTTGAACACGACATTTCGATCCAAATGAGTTCCTACGCTCACCGATTTGGAATTGCCAGACTTTACAGAATCAAAACATCCTTTATATTCAAAACCAACCAAAGTGTGCGTTACTTTAACATAAAAAAATGGTGGCTACATCTCTTTGACACATAAAAATCTCTTTATTCATAATGGGGCCGTCCCGGATTTTTTTTTAATATTTTTTTCTTAAAGTGTACATTAAATTATAGTGTCTACGTATTTTCTTTTTTTTATATTATTAATAAATATGCCAAGAAAAATATCAAAGTTTGAATTTTGAAGTTACCGCATTTATGATGTGATTATGGTAAATTCACAGAGAAGCTTGCCAAAAGTGTGATATGGAAAGAGATAGAAATAACATATCCATGATTTCTTCATAAGAAATGTAATCATTTTTTTGTTAACTACGTAAACGTCAAACGAAATCAACCTCATATCTATCTGTATTGTGTCATAGTATTTATTTTCATATATTTGTTTGATAAACTGTTGTGTTATTATTTTGTGGTGTGCTTAGAGTTTTCAGTTTTAATTTGTGTATTTTTTAACATTATCATCTTTACCATCGTAGTTTATTTTTATTTGAATCTTATTTGATATCAATTAATCATGAAACATTTTGTACCCCGTTGCAAGAATAATTTTAAAATCAGTCCGGGAAAGCGTCTTTATTTCCAATATATGTTACAAAAAATTCAAAAGTATTTCTATATTAATATTAACAATGAAGTGGCGGAGTTCCGATGCGTCACTAAAAGTTGACATCTGCTCTTCCACCTCAACCATTGTATCCTACAGCCTAATCCGAAAAAGAGTGTACTTCAGCGATAATTTTTGTGCATATCTTCGTTTCTTTAGGTCGTTTTGGTTTATAATTTCGCTAAATCTCTTCTCATGCCCTGGTTTAGCTACGTCTAGATGGTTTTCTGTATTACATAATTACAAGCATCTCACACACAATATGGATGTCGGCTTTAAGAATGTGTTCACCTACTTTCACTTCAGACGCGAATTTCCCTAATATTTTTATTGGCGCATTTCCTAATAATCCTTCTACCATTTAAACACAACTTACACACACCAAACTACACCGCAAGGGTTGCAGTGATAGCCAGACAAGTAATACAGCTTACGGAGCCATTGCAACTAAGCCCCCACCACACATAAAAAAAACAAATGTATTATCAAATTTTGGCGCTTCCATCTGCTCCTAACTGCTGACTTTTAACAAGTTCAGATTACTTCCGCTGTCAATGAATCCTTGTATAGAATGACCATTTATAGTCAAGAAGAGGACTGTCATCTCCCTGAACGAAGCATGTTCGCCAATTTTCTTCATTTCGTATAGATGCTGTGCCTGTTTGCTTGCAATGTGACCAAAACCATTTCAATTTCAGTCACATCGTTTTTCTTTTTACGTGTTAACAGCATCACTATTACCTACATCAGATTATAGTTATTTTTCATAATATAATATTTATTAACATATTAACACAACAATGGACCATGAAGGTAGAGCACTTTTCAGACTTTTCCATTTAAGTTATGCGGTCAGCAGAGTGTGGCGTCGATTTTTTTTTATTTCGATGGAAGATCTTTAAAAATTACAAAAAGTAGAGATAAAAGGAAATTATAAAAGGAACCGTCAACTTATTGCCGAGTTACAGCCATATTTTTCATTTAGAAAACGTACTAGAAAAAGTGTTTTTGTAATTTTTTTTACATTTTCAAAATTTTAAATATACTATTACCTCGGAAATGCCATGACAGTTGCTAATATAATTGTCTTTTATCAATAAATTTTGCAGCTTTTAAGAAATCTTGCATCGAAATTTAAAAAAATTACCATTGGTATGGAGAGAATGTCGCCTCTGACTACGCAACCTTAAGAACTACTACATTAACTAAGCAGAGAAAAATTGTTTCTCACAGTATAATGTTTGTTGATGTATTGTTGTTGGTACAACGGTTACAATTTAAAAATTTAAGTTGTTGAACCTGTCTTTTCTCATCATCTCCCAATTTCGACATTCCTTCCATACTTTCTAGGCATTTGAAGTGGCATCGCCTAATGCAAACGGTTGCTGCATTTAGAACATCTAATCTTAGGTCAAAAGGCGAAATTGTCCATTTTGTGTGTTTGTGATTTTGTATCAATTAAAATAATTTAGTTTCTTTGTTGGAATTCCGGAATTATTAACAAAAGATCTTCCTTTTTCCTACTTGATTATTATCTGCTGAGCTTCAGTACAGAATTGGCTAGCTCAAAAGTAAAGCTAAGTAAATCTAGTTTATGAGATTCTCAGCTTTTTTCAATCATTACTACTATTGACTATTTATAGAAAGTAATAAAATTACTCGCAAAGTACATTTTCTTGTGATCAGCTAAATATTCAACGTTTCACCTAATGCATAACAAACATCTCATCAATATTTCCAACTCGACAACAAAATTTAATAGTATTTTGACTATGCTGCTTTCTATTCAATTATAGCGATGTCGCAGTGAAGATAGTTACTCTCTTACATCCATGTGAGTCGCGATTTTTCAATGTAGATGGGCACAAATGAGTAGGTACTATTTTTTTGAATAAAGATAGTGAATCAAATGTCCCTTTTGTTGTCAGTATATACCTTGAAATAATTGCATTCACCTGTGTGACTTTGCCCTGATACAGAACATGGTTGAGTATAGGTACATTGCATAGATTGTTTTATATCGATACTGCCTTTGATCGGTATCATCATTTATGCAGGCATGATTTTCCAATTCAAACCTTCGAAATTTGTTAGTAAATAAAGAGATTATTGGTGTTACCCTCCAAATCTTGTTTGTCGTATATTACATATAAATTAGTCCTCAAGATAATAAACTTGTTTCAGATAGTTGACTTCAAAGAGAGTTGAAATATTTACAAGTGAATATCAATCTCCTTTCTTTTTGGATTTCATCTTCCATAGATTGATATTGCACTGCAACCTATTGATCTATTGTGCCCCCCTTCATAAACTGTAAACTGCTGGGGTTTGCCCGTTCTCAGAGCTCTCCATTCAGTCTAAGAGCTTTAATAAACTGCAATAACTGTGATGGTTTCAGAGAAGCTATTTCTTCTTTGTCTATGGCGTCTTTGCTGAGATAATTGACTCTGGTTTTCCGAGATAGCGGTGCGGTTACATGTCAGCTTTCACAGATTTTCATCTTTCGCCCCGCAGAGCCTGCAGTCGCTATTCTGTTTTAGGCCTATCCTTGTCATGTGTTTCCGAAGGTGATAACGCCCTGTAAGAAAACCTGTGAGGGTCCGTACTCTGTTTTTACTCAGTTCTAAAAAATCTTTTGCTCTGTGGTTGTTGTAGTTTCCAAGGAATATCTTGGAATGTCTCGAACCAGAGGAATGCTCCGAGCCTCTGGTTGTAGCGGTCTTTCTTGGTAATTGGTTAGCTTCGTCGTTGCCTCTGATTCCATGTATGTCCTGATACCCAGCATAATACAACACTGTTTTCCTTGCCTAAGTTGTCTAGTCTCTTGAGGCATTCGCAGACTAATTTTGAGCTTAGAACTCAGCATCATTATGGCTGCTTGACTATCGGAGAAAATTGCAATACATTGCTATTGATCCTGTCTAGCTTCAATTGAGCACATCTTCCAATGGAATCGGTCTCCGCTTGGAAGACGCTTTCGGGCCCGAATACTTCAGTTCATCTTTCATAACTATTTTGACGACTTCCTTTTATAATTTAATCGTGTTCTTTGCCAATCGCCAGCTTTTCTGGTTCTATTTCAAATGCTTCAGATACAACATTCCATTTTTTAAACATATTGTCTTCCATAAGACTAACATATGATAAATATAAATTTTGACTATTTTCTACAGCCTCTACAAGCATCTGATGTGTAAGTGGACACTTTGGCTCCCAACCTGGTTGTCTTTTCAAAAAACTAACCGTCAATATTAGTCACATTCAAGAGCTCCGCGACAATGCCTGGCAGTCATATCTTATTACAACTTAGTAAAGTACATACATGTGTGTGTATACTTAACGCACAGTGATTTATGGTATTTTAGTCTACTTACTACAAATTACAAACAAAATATATGATTTTATCTGAATATTAATTGTAAAATTTCCAGTTTTAATCGCTAAAACAGACCAATTTTTGATAGTTATTTGACAAAAATATTCTATAGATAGCTGTGATACTAATATAATCGCCGAAATATGTATGTATCATGCCAACCCTCTTATACTCCGAGGGCGGTTGTTTAGCATACTCTTTTTGGTCAAGAATTCCCCAGACAAAAATTTCCCGTTATGTTTTTTCGTTGCTTAAGCTAGGTACTTCCTTTTCATTTTTTAAATATTTTCCTACTGTATTGTTTTTGGCCTATCCAAGGTGACTTATTTTTATTATGTTTTAGTTCATAAATTCTTTCCCTTTCAATCCTTTCTTACGCCTACACATGTAAGTGCGGAAATTCATAATTTCATTTGTGACATACTTTTATTTCGTCTTCTAATCATATGGTTATTCTTGTTCTTACTTGTTTCAAAATATTTAGTAGGTGCTACAAATCCTTCCTTTTCTGTAGTACCTACATTGCCTGTAAAAAATCTTTCCTTTGAAGAATTGGGAACTCACTTTACATAGATGAAATGATTATCAAACGAGTCTGCATAAATATTCAGCACTTTGAAGATAAATAAGAAATTAAACCTGCTCTTTAGGCCTCAAATATACATAGGCTAGAGCTCTGTACTACAAAGCATAATGTGGCAGTATTCAGACCAATGGATGACCCAGAAAACAACCAAGAATACACATTACAAATCGGAAATTGCACAAGTAAATTTATCGTACAATGCTTCTGTTATATTTAGTTGATTATCATTCATGATTAGTACTTCATTAATAACAGACACCAAACCTGATTTCAACAGAGTACGTAACCGGGTCTATTCCAGTATATCATTTGTAATCAAAACACAACGAAATAAAGCCATAAAGAATTCATCTCCACGGTTACCTTTTTTTGCATCAACTCATAAAGATAGATTATCAATCCGAAGAAAACAGAACGAGAAACATGCAAGCGTGGTTTTCCACATCGTAAAAAATTACAACAAGTAATTCGCCTCTCGTAATTAATGATTGCTATGCACGTACCGGACGCGCTTAAAAACTGTCCGCTGTTGTTTTAGCTTATCGAGTTTTGGACTGACATGCGAACGCATGCAACATATAACTAGTTGTAATAAATTAAAATGAGGAAAATGATTTATAGAATAACATGCATTCATTATGGTTCTAGCGTAATACGACGTATTTGAGATATAATACTTACTAGCCGCCGACCTATGCTTAAAACACTTTAATTTTAATTTTAATGATAATTAACACGCATTAGAATGTTGTGGAAGTAATTTGATTAAAGGTGTAGTAAATAATAATAGATCTAGACAAGAATGAATTGAATATTCGACGAGTTAGATTGTACTCATACCTAACCAGGAGATCGTTAGATCTACGCCATTCATGCAATTTGTTAAGCTTGTCGAGAGTCCCTCTTTAGTAGACACATTGAAAAAAGTTTTTCGCCCAAATAAGTTTTTCTCGTACTGAATAAATGGTTGTTTTGTATATACGAAAAAGATCTTTTTTAGTTGAGACAAATATTTATGTTTTGTGATTGAAGAGCAGAATTAAATTCTGCTCTCATACATGAAAGCTCATGTTAATATGCAATATATCAGAAACAGACATTACTTCTTTTAATTCAAACATAAAAATACATATTTATAGCTTTTTAATTCATTTCTCGCATCAGGATTGGGACGGCTCCATTTTTAAATGTGGAACATGAAGATCTGACAAAATCAGAAATGATCCTGCGAGTATGATCTACATGGTATTCTGCCCATATTTTCTTTTGGATATCCGCAACCTCTTTCCGGCTACTTAAGTACTACTTAAACAAAAACAAATTTACAAGTAGCCTTTGCTACGACTCTGTCATTTTTCTATTCCTTAATGGCCAGGATATACGACGACACTAGACAGTCAGTGTATACATCCAGTGTCTACGTGCGTCCACCACTGAGACACCAAGTTGCAAATGTAGTGGTAGTGTTGCTCAGTGTCCGTGTCGTTGCCGTGAAGACAGGACGTTTGGAGTGTCTGACACAAGTGTCACGAATTTCGAAACTGCTCGAAACTTTTAACTAGACCGATGACGTCACGCGTGTGATCTGCGGAGGATATAAAACCTTTGCAGTTAGAGTCGCAAGTCATGATTCGTGTAGACGACCAATACACTTGAATCGGGACACTATGTAAATGTATACACCAATGTCGACACAAAAATTGCGTACCGTGTGGCCACAATCGACACTATGTGTCGAATGTCAGTGTCGTCGTGTATCCTTACCTTAAGATAGCTCTAAGTAATGTTAATGAGCTTGTACTCCATTTCCAAGTCCTTGTAGGCAAATTGGCGATGACTATTTTTGCTATTTCAGGATGTTTCTATTCCTGAAATATTTCCAGTTGTAGGTCAATAAAACAACAATTAATTAAATACCAATTTATTCCATAACATATAATATTACGTTTACGTTAATAAGACTTCTTCAGTGGAAGAAATTGACATTTAAACACTCAAGAAGTCTAATTAACGTAAACACATGCATAGAAAAATAACATGCATTCCCTTATCACAATCAATTATATACTAAAACAAGTTATTACTCATATCTTATTAATAAATAACCAGTCTGTTGAAGATAAATTGCTCATTATGGAAGCACTCTGATACTCGTCATAACATTGTGTTCTTTATCACGTCATCCGTACACATTCGTATGCCGTTCTTTTATCAGAACGATTTCTTATATGTAGTACGTAAATAGAAGAGAATGAAAAAATACTGAAAGTAGGACAGTATATGAAAATATACTTTTCTGGGATGTCGAATCCTGTCACTCTACTTTCCTCATTCTGAGGTCACCTCGTTACTGTAACGGGATACTAGAGGTTCACTAGAGCCTACATCCAGGGAGTAAGATAAGATCATCTTATTTACAAGGACTATTCACTACTTATATTGCCGTAGATGATGATGACCGACCGAGTTTCAGTATGAGAAATATTATACGCGTAGAAACTTGTCTATAGAGACTCGTTGTTAGAAAAAAAAAGAAATGCGTATAATAAGGGCTATATTTCGCTTAAAAGCCATACGAAAAGTTCAGTTACAAAAGAGGAAAATTGAAGTACGTCAATCATTTTATTAAATGTTTTATATATAGGTATTAACAATGAAAATAAATCTTAATGTTCAATGTTATACTAGGAATTCCAAATTGTTAAGCAATCATGTAATCAATAAGGTCCTTCTGAAAAATGTTTTACATAATAATCGATGACTAATCGATGAACAGTCTTGAATTGACTCGAATTTTATGGAAGCCTGACCTACTGACAACTATAATAACATTATTAATATTATGATACCGTTTTCAAACAAGAAATGGTTATATTTCGGTTAAAGACTTAATTTTCTTTTAATTTGAAAAAGCTTAAAGCTTAGAAACAAAATGTCAGAATAGAACTCCGAGGTACTCCGTGGCTAACAAGGACTAAATTAGATATTTTATTCCTTCGCAGCAGTAACGAACTAATAAGCTGTAAGTAATCAATAAAGACCTTCCTCACTCAAATTTTATTGAAGTCTGGTTCACTGGCAACTACAATATCGTTAAGACAGTTCAGATATTATTGTCTCTGGCATAGAATGAAACGACTTAGGAAGGTGGAATTTTTATTTTTCCATATAGTCCCCTAAGACGCCGACACACTTGATATAACGGTGGTAAAAAGCTGTAACGTCATCAGAACATTTTTTTTTCTTGGGCTGCAAATCGCTTATTCACCTCTATCATCAGTGTGTCATCGCCCCAAAAGTGGATCCTACCAAAGTGTTCTTTGAGTTTGAGGAATACATGGAAGTCACTAGTGGCCAAATCTGGAGAATAGGGTGGCTGTTAGAAAATTTCGAAGCCTGCATTATGAATTGCATTGTCACACAGCTCATGTGGGCAGCCGCGTTCTCTTGATGAAACAGCACACCACGTCTGAGTTTTTTTCGCCTTCTTTTTTCATTAATGGAATCACACATTTTTGAAATTAAAGCACTATTATATAGATTATTATAGTTTGTCCACCTGGTAAAGAGTCTATAACGATAATTCTTTCAGCATTTCCAAAAAACTGTAGCCATGATCTTCCCCGCAGATACTATTGCACGAACCTTTCAAGCGGCTGGTGAAGCATTGTTGTGAAATCCAGGCTTCATCCACTGTAACGACTCTTGCTAGGAAATGTTCAGGATCTCGTTTAATGATGGCCAAATTCGTATCTGAAATGACCCATCGTGGATCCACCATTTTCAATCCTAATTCGTTATGTAGAATGGTTTCTCCGCTACATACTGGAAAACACAAATCTTGTGCTATGAGTGTCACAGTGATTCGTCTATCTTTCAGGACCATGTCATGGACCAGATCAATGTTTTCTGTGCAAACAACAGCTTAATTTCGGCCGTACAGTACCAACACGTTGTTCACAGGTCTCCTTGCCAAGTTTAAAATCGCTTGCCCAATTGTTCACTACCTGGTATGGAGGTGTAGATTCACCCAGTAGTATATTATGAATTTCTTGCGTTGATAAACCTTGCATGCAGAGATATCTGATAACCCTACGGTTTTCAAATTTGTTCATTTCAGTAATTTGGGCAACACTTTGTAAAAATAGACTCTATAACTTAATAACTGATTAATCTGAACTGTCCTCGTAGTAGCCAAATAACTCATATGCTAACTCTGCTATATAGATATCTATACCTCATATCGATTCAATATCTTTTTTAGTACTTCTTCTAATTATAATAGTTTGTAAAGGTGTAAGCTTATAGTTTCGTGGTTTCATTTAGACAACACCACCAGCAAATTAAACAAAATTCGATCTATAATCACCTAAAATTTTCAAATTTTAATCTAAAACACTGTATTTTTTCAAATGTTGTTATAAAATTCCCTTTTCGATACTAAACTTTATCAAGGATGTAGAAAAGGTAAACAAATATATTTTTAAATAAATAAAATAGAAGAATCAAGAAAAACTCTGACATAACGAATTTAACAGTAACAGACGTCACAAATATATGCCTCTACGGGCACGTCTCTTGACAAAAATCAAATTGTGCGGAACATCAGATAAATCTTTAATGGCACTTTAGCTCTATAAAAGAGGAACACGTCTACCTTATGTCCAATTGATACAATATTAAAACGCAGAGCGTCAGACGAATTCCGTTGAATGTAGTTTTTACGCGTTTTATTTTGTGAACTATATGAGACCTTATAAAATTTTTCATTACATTATCAACATTATCGTCGTCATTACGTTAATAATATTCGAAATCCACAGTATTTATTCTGCGGTCTAGCTGACTCTTTAACTCTGTCTATTTCAACGTTTTGTTATAGACTTTCTTACGTACTTCTTTACCTGGTATGTACGCGAACGTATGTATGTATGTATGTACGAATCCATCTCTCGTGGACGCATACAAGGTTTCACTACCTCGTAAATTGGAGAATGCAGTCACATTCCTTTTTCTTGAATGAAGAAACGAGACACAGAGACGGACAAACCATGAACTCGAAGATAGAGAACGTCCACTGGAGATCAAAGAGTGTAATTGTTAGGGTAGATAAGCTTGAGACTTAATGGATTGGAGATTCATATCTATTTAACATAAATGGACTACTGGTAAACGACAGATGTATTTATGTGTCAACTTGTTTTAGTTTCACTTTGGAGTTGTACTAACTAATATGCAGGAAAAAAGGTAATAAGAAGAGACAGTTTGATATAAATCAGAAATCGTTTCTATGTTTGAATTAAAATCACACAATAAATTATATTGTTTTGTTGATTGAATCTCTTATTGGAGTAATTTTGTAATGTTGTTGGGTCATACCGACTTATTTGGCTGGAGTTAATTTTGTGTCCTTGGCCGTCATCATATTAGATTCTTTGGTTACATTTTTATATTTCAAGACATCTCTTTCGATAGTATATACTGTTCCGTATGCAATAGTATTTTACACATTATGTATATTTAATACAGCATTTTTGTCTGCAAAAGAACATCTGGTGGTGGTATATTGATATAATATTGACTTTTCGTGGCATAACTGTGGTATTTTAGTGGTTATATTCAAGTATGGGACGTCTCTTGCATTTGCAGAAAACAGTTAAAATCCATGTAATCCACGAAACTCACGAACTATTAATACCTCAAGAAAAATTAATGATTTGGGATGAAAAAATTCTACATTAACGATCAAAAAGAACTACAATTCTGAAAGCAAACGAACCAGCCATAGCTCAAGAAATTAAACTAAACAACCAGGAGTATATTGCTGTATTTGAAAATTCCTCCCAAAAGAATTAATGCATAATGAATTCATACATTCAGTTTCTCCACTGGAAATGTGTAGCAATGTTGTTATGTGGATACTCAAAAGTTTCTTTTAGAATTACAGATACACTGGTACAATAAACTGGATGCTTAAAATTGTCTGATAAGCAACAGTACATCCCATCCATAAGAGATTCAAAAGTATTAATTGCTTCAACAATGGTTGTACTGTGTGTGGATCGACAATGTAGTACTAGTGCCAATGTTCACGTTGTTATTCATATTTTATCGGTTTTTGACGACAGATCTAAGGCATCAGACAAATTGGATGAGCTCATAATAATAAACGCATACAGAAATTTCTATGTCCTACATAGTGATGTGGGTTTGGTTTTTATTACCATACGATAACTTTGGCTCCAATCATTCCAATAGGTCAAGACTCAGCAGAACATTTCCTGAACCTTGTAGAAGCTCCTTTTCACTGGACGAAGGAATGGAATCTTATTTTGGATAACACCATGATGCAATTCACTCAAACTAATTCCATATGGATTTAAATTTTGAATTCGTGCAATAGTGGAGGCTTAACTTTTAAAATATGAGGAGAACAATCTGGATTCAAGTGTAACTCAAAAAAGTTGTCCAGACTACTTACCTGAAAACCCTACAGTAGTCATAGTTAATTTCTTTCGTTCAATATCGTTTACACAGGAATTGAAGAACACACAAAGTTCCCGTAAAAAAATAGGAAAGAAAATATGAAGCGCTGAATTGCAAAGTTATAATAACAACACCTAATCTGCAAAATTAAGATATTCGTTTGAGTAATGCATTATGTGAACATTGGTCATGACATCAAAAGTGTGCTGACGTATCTCAACCCACTCGTAACAATCAAAATATGAAAGGAGTAGTGGATATTTCATGGAGAGCTTACATCGTCAACGTACCCCTTCATGAAAATAATATGGCGTATAATTAGATTTTGCTTGAACACCGCAGTTATTAATAGCTGGATACTTTACCGATGTACTTGCCCAGAACTAATTCTTGGAAGCTATATTAGAAGAGTAATACTTGTTCTTCTTGTTGCTTCAAAGCACATAAGTACATTGATCAAAACCCAAGTATACTAAAAATGTGTTAAAAGAGGTAACATACGATAAAACTAGCCATCTTTGTGGTGTTGCATCAAAAAGATTGCTGCCGACAGAATGCTAGTGAAATATGTATTTCACAAAATATCAAATATAAAAGCTAATTATAATTTTGAAATATTTAGTAGATATTAGAAACGTTCATGATTTCAATATAATCTTTAGCATATGGTACTAGCCATTTTTATTTGATACTGTGAACTCGTGTCACCCATCGCTTAAAGCGGTTCTTTTCTCTCTCTTATTTTTTAAGCATATTACTACAGCTCCACTATCAGTATTATAATGTTATATTCTAAAATTTAACAATAGAACAGCATCTATTTCTTTAAAATAAGCCAATTAGGTAGCCAACTATCTCAATTCTAATTGTTATATTTTTCAGGTTCACTTCTCAAAGGAAAGTAAATCAACAGCTTAGTTGTATAAAGAATCACCTTTTACGGTCTCCATTTCTCAATTTTGACAGTAATATAAAAAAATCGTTTACCCTCTTTTTTGCATATAAAATACATATATACATCACTCTCTGCAAAATTAAATCCGGTCCTGGACAATAAACGCTCCGCGCATAGTACACATAAGAAGACCGAGATTATTCCGCCAGCTTCCGGTGACGAAGTAATAAATAAAGGGTTTCACTCGGAGTCAAGGTTTCTTCAATATTCCTCACACGGAGGATTTTAAAAAAGTTGCCGCTGTTGCAACGACAAGGAGTCGCCCGCATTCGGTCTGTATAACCTTGAGCACGTATCTGTTCTATTTTTGAATCTATCAGCGACCAATAATGATGCGGTGCTGCAGTCTCGATGATGCTGGAACTCGTCGCCTTGCAAGTGCGGCACCGGTTCCCTTTAATTGACTGAACAGTCGATGTTCATTATGACTAATTGAAAGTGATACAAATTTGCCGCGTGGATTGGAAAGCAAATGATCCTTTAACAGAAAATATTTATGTAAATGAAGCGGCTATTAAGGTCTATGTCAGGCTTTGTATTATCGGAAGGGTCGTCGTAAGTATGTATATAAATAGTAATAAATGAAAGAAGTTACAAGCACTTAACAGTGCACTTTCATTAAGGTTATACACTTTAAGTAAAAGCATCTAATACTGGCAAAAATTATACCATACTACTATAGATAAGTTAGATACAGGTAACTGAAGAGCATAGGATGTTGAACACGACATTTCGATCCAAATGAGTTCCTACGCTCACCGATTTGGAATTGCCAGACTTTACAGAATCAAAACATCCTTTATATTCAAAACCAACCAAAGTGTGCGTTACTTTAACATAAAAAAATGGTGGCTACATCTCTTTGACACATAAAAATCTCTTTATTCATAATGGGGCCGTCCCGGATTTTTTTTTAATATTTTTTTCTTAAAGTGTACATTAAATTATAGTGTCTACGTATTTTCTTTTTTTTATATTATTAATAAATATGCCAAGAAAAATATCAAAGTTTGAATTTTGAAGTTACCGCATTTATGATGTGATTATGGTAAATTCACAGAGAAGCTTGCCAAAAGTGTGATATGGAAAGAGATAGAAATAACATATCCATGATTTCTTCATAAGAAATGTAATCATTTTTTTTGTTAACTACGTAAACGTCAAACGAAATCAACCTCATATCTATCTGTATTGTGTCATAGTATTTATTTTCATATATTTGTTTGATAAACTGTTGTGTTATTATTTTGTGGTGTGCTTAGAGTTTTCAGTTTTAATTTGTGTATTTTTTAACATTATCATCTTTACCATCGTAGTTTATTTTTATTTGAATCTTATTTGATATCAATTAATCATGAAACATTTTGTACCCCGTTGCAAGAATAATTTTAAAATCAGTCCGGGAAAGCGTCTTTATTTCCAATATATGTTACAAAAAATTCAAAAGTATTTCTATATTAATATTAACAATGAAGTGGCGGAGTTCCGATGCGTCACTAAAAGTTGACATCTGCTCTTCCACCTCAACCATTGTATCCTACAGCCTAATCCGAAAAAGAGTGTACTTCAGCGATAATTTTTGTGCATATCTTCGTTTCTTTAGGTCGTTTTGGTTTATAATTTCGCTAAATCTCTTCTCATGCCCTGGTTTAGCTACGTCTAGATGGTTTTCTGTATTACATAATTACAAGCATCTCACACACAATATGGATGTCGGCTTTAAGAATGTGTTCACCTACTTTCACTTCAGACGCGAATTTCCCTAATATTTTTATTGGCGCATTTCCTAATAATCCTTCTACCATTTAAACACAACTTACACACACCAAACTACACCGCAAGGGTTGCAGTGATAGCCAGACAAGTAATACAGCTTACGGAGCCATTGCAACTAAGCCCCCACCACACATAAAAAAACAAATGTATTATCAAATTTTGGCGCTTCCATCTGCTCCTAACTGCTGACTTTTAACAAGTTCAGATTACTTCCGCTGTCAATGAATCCTTGTATAGAATGACCATTTATAGTCAAGAAGAGGACTGTCATCTCCCTGAACGAAGCATGTTCGCCAATTTTCTTCATTTCGTATAGATGCTGTGCCTGTTTGCTTGCAATGTGACCAAAACCATTTCAATTTCAGTCACATCGTTTTTCTTTTTACGTGTTAACAGCATCACTATTACCTACATCAGATTATAGTTATTTTTCATAATATAATATTTATTAACATATTAACACAACAATGGACCATGAAGGTAGAGCACTTTTCAGACTTTTCCATTTAAGTTATGCGGTCAGCAGAGTGTGGCGTCGATTTTTTTTTATTTCGATGGAAGATCTTTAAAAATTACAAAAAGTAGAGATAAAAGGAAATTATAAAAGGAACCGTCAACTTATTGCCGAGTTACAGCCATATTTTTCATTTAGAAAACGTACTAGAAAAAGTGTTTTTGTAATTTTTTTTTACATTTTCAAAATTTTAAATATACTATTACCTCGGAAATGCCATGACAGTTGCTAATATAATTGTCTTTTATCAATAAATTTTGCAGCTTTTAAGAAATCTTGCATCGAAATTTAAAAAAAATTACCATTGGTATGGAGAGAATGTCGCCTCTGACTACGCAACCTTAAGAACTACTACATTAACTAAGCAGAGAAAAATTGTTTCTCACAGTATAATGTTTGTTGATGTATTGTTGTTGGTACAACGGTTACAATTTAAAAATTTAAGTTGTTGAACCTGTCTTTTCTCATCATCTCCCAATTTCGACATTCCTTCCATACTTTCTAGGCATTTGAAGTGGCATCGCCTAATGCAAACGGTTGCTGCATTTAGAACATCTAATCTTAGGTCAAAAGGCGAAATTGTCCATTTTGTGTGTTTGTGATTTTGTATCAATTAAAATAATTTAGTTTCTTTGTTGGAATTCCGGAATTATTAACAAAAGATCTTCCTTTTTCCTACTTGATTATTATCTGCTGAGCTTCAGTACAGAATTGGCTAGCTCAAAAGTAAAGCTAAGTAAATCTAGTTTATGAGATTCTCAGCTTTTTTCAATCATTACTACTATTGACTATTTATAGAAAGTAATAAAATTACTCGCAAAGTACATTTTCTTGTGATCAGCTAAATATTCAACGTTTCACCTAATGCATAACAAACATCTCATCAATATTTCCAACTCGACAACAAAATTTAATAGTATTTTGACTATGCTGCTTTCTATTCAATTATAGCGATGTCGCAGTGAAGATAGTTACTCTCTTACATCCATGTGAGTCGCGATTTTTCAATGTAGATGGGCACAAATGAGTAGGTACTATTTTTTTGAATAAAGATAGTGAATCAAATGTCCCTTTTGTTGTCAGTATATACCTTGAAATAATTGCATTCACCTGTGTGACTTTGCCCTGATACAGAACATGGTTGAGTATAGGTACATTGCATAGATTGTTTTATATCGATACTGCCTTTGATCGGTATCATCATTTATGCAGGCATGATTTTCCAATTCAAACCTTCGAAATTTGTTAGTAAATAAAGAGATTATTGGTGTTACCCTCCAAATCTTGTTTGTCGTATATTACATATAAATTAGTCCTCAAGATAATAAACTTGTTTCAGATAGTTGACTTCAAAGAGAGTTGAAATATTTACAAGTGAATATCAATCTCCTTTCTTTTTTGGATTTCATCTTCCATAGATTGATATTGCACTGCAACCTATTGATCTATTGTGCCCCCTTCATAAACTGTAAACTGCTGGGGTTTGCCCGTTCTCAGAGCTCTCCATTCAGTCTAAGAGCTTTAATAAACTGCAATAACTGTGATGGTTTCAGAGAAGCTATTTCTTCTTTGTCTATGGCGTCTTTGCTGAGATAATTGACTCTGGTTTTCCGAGATAGCGGTGCGGTTACATGTCAGCTTTCACAGATTTTCATCTTTCGCCCCGCAGAGCCTGCAGTCGCTATTCTGTTTTAGGCCTATCCTTGTCATGTGTTTCCGAAGGTGATAACGCCCTGTAAGAAAACCTGTGAGGGTCCGTACTCTGTTTTTACTCAGTTCTAAAAAATCTTTTGCTCTGTGGTTGTTGTAGTTTCCAAGGAATATCTTGGAATGTCTCGAACCAGAGGAATGCTCCGAGCCTCTGGTTGTAGCGGTCTTTCTTGGTAATTGGTTAGCTTCGTCGTTGCCTCTGATTCCATGTATGTCCTGATACCCAGCATAATACAACACTGTTTTCCTTGCCTAAGTTGTCTAGTCTCTTGAGGCATTCGCAGACTAATTTTGAGCTTAGAACTCAGCATCATTATGGCTGCTTGACTATCGGAGAAAATTGCAATACATTGCTATTGATCCTGTCTAGCTTCAATTGAGCACATCTTCCAATGGAATCGGTCTCCGCTTGGAAGACGCTTTCGGGCCCGAATACTTCAGTTCATCTTTCATAACTATTTTGACGACTTCCTTTTATAATTTAATCGTGTTCTTTGCCAATCGCCAGCTTTTCTGGTTCTATTTCAAATGCTTCAGATACAACATTCCATTTTTTTAAACATATTGTCTTCCATAAGACTAACATATGATAAATATAAATTTTGACTATTTTCTACAGCCTCTACAAGCATCTGATGTGTAAGTGGACACTTTGGCTCCCAACCTGGTTGTCTTTTCAAAAAACTAACCGTCAATATTAGTCACATTCAAGAGCTCCGCGACAATGCCTGGCAGTCATATCTTATTACAACTTAGTAAAGTACATACATGTGTGTGTATACTTAACGCACAGTGATTTATGGTATTTTAGTCTACTTACTACAAATTACAAACAAAATATATGATTTTATCTGAATATTAATTGTAAAATTTCCAGTTTTAATCGCTAAAACAGACCAATTTTTGATAGTTATTTGACAAAAATATTCTATAGATAGCTGTGATACTAATATAATCGCCGAAATATGTATGTAGTCATGCCAACCCTCTTATACTCCGAGGGCGGTTGTTTAGCATACTCTTTTTGGTCAAGAATTCCCCAGACAAAAATTTCCCGTTATGTTTTTTCGTTGCTTAAGCTAGGTACTTCCTTTTCATTTTTTAAATATTTTCCTACTGTATTGTTTTTGGCCTATCCAAGGTGACTTATTTTTATTATGTTTTAGTTCATAAATTCTTTCCCTTTCAATCCTTTCTTACGCCTACACATGTAAGTGCGGAAATTCATAATTTCATTTGTGACATACTTTTATTTCGTCTTCTAATCATATGGTTATTCTTGTTCTTACTTGTTTCAAAATATTTAGTAGGTGCTACAAATCCTTCCTTTTCTGTAGTACCTACATTGCCTGTAAAAAATCTTTCCTTTGAAGAATTGGGAACTCACTTTACATAGATGAAATGATTATCAAACGAGTCTGCATAAATATTCAGCACTTTGAAGATAAATAAGAAATTAAACCTGCTCTTTAGGCCTCAAATATACATAGGCTAGAGCTCTGTACTACAAAGCATAATGTGGCAGTATTCAGACCAATGGATGACCCAGAAAACAACCAAGAATACACATTACAAATCGGAAATTGCACAAGTAAATTTATCGTACAATGCTTCTGTTATATTTAGTTGATTATCATTCATGATTAGTACTTCATTAATAACAGACACCAAACCTGATTTCAACAGAGTACGTAACCGGGTCTATTCCAGTATATCATTTGTAATCAAAACACAACGAAATAAAGCCATAAAGAATTCATCTCCACGGTTACCTTTTTTTGCATCAACTCATAAAGATAGATTATCAATCCGAAGAAAACAGAACGAGAAACATGCAAGCGTGGTTTTCCACATCGTAAAAAATTACAACAAGTAATTCGCCTCTCGTAATTAATGATTGCTATGCACGTACCGGACGCGCTTAAAAACTGTCCGCTGTTGTTTTAGCTTATCGAGTTTTGGACTGACATGCGAACGCATGCAACATATAACTAGTTGTAATAAATTAAAATGAGGAAAATGATTTATAGAATAACATGCATTCATTATGGTTCTAGCGTAATACGACGTATTTGAGATATAATACTTACTAGCCACCGACCTATGCTTAAAACACTTTAATTTTAATTTTAATGATAATTAACACGCATTAGAATGTTGTGGAAGTAATTTGATTAAAGGTGTAGTAAATAATAATAGATCTAGACAAGAATGAATTGAATATTCGACGAGTTAGATTGTACTCATACCTAACCAGGAGATCGTTAGATCTACGCCATTCATGCAATTTGTTAAGCTTGTCGAGAGTCCCTCTTTAGTAGACACATTGAAAAAAGTTTTTCGCCCAAATAAGTTTTTCTCGTACTGAATAAATGGTTGTTTTGTATATACGAAAAAGATCTTTTTTTAGTTGAGACAAATATTTATGTTTTGTGATTGAAGAGCAGAATTAAATTCTGCTCTCATACATGAAAGCTCATGTTAATATGCAATATATCAGAAACAGACATTACTTCTTTTAATTCAAACATAAAAATACATATTTATAGCTTTTTAATTCATTTCTCGCATCAGGATTGGGACGGCTCCATTTTTAAATGTGGAACATGAAGATCTGACAAAATCAGAAATGATCCTGCGAGTATGATCTACATGGTATTCTGCCCATATTTTCTTTTGGATATCCGCAACCTCTTTCCGGCTACTTAAGTACTACTTAAACAAAAACAAATTTACAAGTAGCCTTTGCTACGACTCTGTCATTTTTCTATTCCTTAATGGCCAGGATATACGACGACACTAGACAGTCAGTGTATACATCCAGTGTCTACGTGCGTCCACCACTGAGACACCAAGTTGCAAATGTAGTGGTAGTGTTGCTCAGTGTCCGTGTCGTTGCCGTGAAGACAGGACGTTTGGAGTGTCTGACACAAGTGTCACGAATTTCGAAACTGCTCGAAACTTTTAACTAGACCGATGACGTCACGCGTGTGATCTGCGGAGGATATAAAACCTTTGCAGTTAGAGTCGCAAGTCATGATTCGTGTAGACGACCAATACACTTGAATCGGGACACTATGTAAATGTATACACCAATGTCGACACAAAAATTGCGTACCGTGTGGCCACAATCGACACTATGTGTCGAATGTCAGTGTCGTCGTGTATCCTTACCTTAAGATAGCTCTAAGTAATGTTAATGAGCTTGTACTCCATTTCCAAGTCCTTGTAGGCAAATTGGCGATGACTATTTTTGCTATTTCAGGATGTTTCTATTCCTGAAATATTTCCAGTTGTAGGTCAATAAAACAACAATTAATTAAATACCAATTTATTCCATAACATATAATATTACGTTTACGTTAATAAGACTTCTTCAGTGGAAGAAATTGACATTTAAACACTCAAGAAGTCTAATTAACGTAAACATAATATTGTAATGACTAATAATAATATTATAATAAGGAATTACATTTTTTGCGGGTTTTTCGGTCCTTAAAATAAATCTTTATTTTCAATATTTCGTCAACATTCTTTGACTTCTTCAGGAAATATTATTACTAAAAGTATAAACAATCTATAAATTATACAAGTATAAAATTTAGATTAATGTCTGTTTGAAGTAATTCAAAATTTTTTGTCAATGTCAGAAATTGTTTTCAAAAGTCAAACTACATGAAATTTTTTTAATTAATCAAGAAAACCAAAGTACGAGCAATAGCAAGATATTAATGTGTATTCCTATTGTGGTTTAAAAGATTACAATATATATTGCTAAGTTGATGGGTATCTGTTTTAAAATTCATACTATTTGCAGTAATATTTATATATAAACATTTCAAGAAATTCCTACATTTTGGTTCTTTATCTAAAATTACTATTATTTTCAAAAGCAAACGTATGATTTAATTCTAATGCATAATTAGCCAACGCACAAGAACGCTTACCAGTTCTAATTTCGCTTTTATGTTGACTAATCCTATGCTTTAACCATTGTGAGGTTTGTCCCACATATGAGCCTAAACAAACATTAATAATATTATTATAATAAAATGGTATTTAATTAATTATTGTTTTATTGACCTACAAGTGGAAATATTTCAGGAATTGAAAGATAAGTACATAAAGGTCTCAAAATAGATGGGTATATTAATTATATTTCAGAATAACATTGTCAAATACATTCCTACGTGTGTATATGTATGTATGTCTTATAATAACAAAAGAAAAACAATTAAAAAGTCCTTCAAGTGAAATTTAATTTTGTTTTCAATAGCTGTCCACACAGATCGTAGACACCCATACAAGGTCGCACAAATTGGTAATCGATCAGGATGATTCTTAAGCCGAAGGTCTTCCATTTCCAAGGCTGAATGTATGGGTCGCTTAGCATTTTACTCGTCCCCTCAGCAGCTACAGTCTGGCCACAAAATGTCCAGTCTAGTGGCGGCAAGAGATGATGGTCTGTCAGAGTCTATCTCCCCAAGGTGTCAGACCAACGGGTTCTCCAACCAAGCAACACAGTTCGTACAGTATTGGTATTGCAAAATTCTATTTAATTGCTTATTACTCACAAACTAGGGTGGGACAACGATAATGCGCAGCACCCTGTTCAATGCGCAGCACTCTATTCTGAAGGATGTTCAACATCTTTATTTGCAATTTAGCGGCGCTGGACCAGGTGAAGGCACTGTATATCAAGATCGACCGCAGAAACACAGTGGATATCAGCAACTTGCGTCTCACACTAAGGGAGCTCCTGTGACATACTAGGGGAGCCAGACCCTATTGTTTTGTTAGGAAATTAGATGTAACCATCGTAAAATGGTGGTCAACCTGGTATCACTCCAAGATACTGCACTTTGGGACTCCAAGGCAGACTCTGACCCTCTACGGTGACGTGCGCAAGTGGAAGATTTCGCTTTCTGGAGCACAGTAAGGCACTTATCGGTGTTAATCGAGAGTAGTCATTTTCGAGCCCACTCGGAAAGTTGATTTACTAACCGCTACAGTCTCCTGCATACCAACGCGTCGTTCTAGACGTTGTGTACACGACGCTAGAGTTAAGATTGGCACTTGTGTAGAGTATAAACAACTCAGGGCCGAGAAGCGACCCCTAAGGGACACCAGGACGAACGGGCCCACTGGTGGTGTACTAGCCAAATTGTTTGATATGAAATATCATGCCGGGTACGATCTAATGAGACATATCAGGTCTGGAGATGCCATGACCGTCATGCCACACCGAATCGAGCGCTTACGCGAATTGAAGGAAGATAGCACCCGAAGAATGTCGAATTTCTAAAATAATTGTTTTCTTTTATCTGTGGTGTGTGCTACTTGCAATGGATTTTCAAGCTGCGCTGCTTATCTAACTACCGTGCAACTCTTGCTGTGTAGTTTGTGTGTGTATAAATGTGTTAAAATAGCCTTGTTACAGCACTATATCGCCGTTTATAATGCTGTGCTGTTAATCACTTTGTTTCCAATAGGAAATGGTAGGTCGATCGGGATATAATTCTCTGAGAAGAATGTCACCATCGTCACGGAAGATTGAATTCTGGACCCTTGCGATCTGTCACATTACCTGGTGGCCGCCTAGCAACTGCGACTACGGACCTGTTTATGGACATATCATCTTGTTGGGTATCAAGCGCGTCAATTATATATTGACCAATGATTATGGTTAAATTATGCAACTCGTGTAAATTTAAGTAACAAAAAAGATACATGAAAAACCATCGCATTTACTTGTGTGTTTATCTGTGCATTAACGAAGAAATCTACCGAAGCTTGAGAATCGCTAATTATCTCCCCAAAAAAGCTCAAGATATTTCCAACTTTGGCAAAGCTTCTGTATATAAAAATCAGTACTAAAAATGTGTGATTATATGCAATGGAAATATCAATATTTTCGTATTATTAATGCTGATACTTGTCAGTGCTTGACTCCTGAATCTTCACTTACGAGTGCGCCTGTAGTACTCTTCTTTTTGTTATTTTAAGAATTATATATTTGGTATAGCGGTACGTCAATTTAGCATAAAGCTGCTCAAATACTAATGAAGACAGCAGATGGCCATTAAGCGATTAATCAATTAAGTAAATTTACTATACGCAAGATGGAAGGCGTAAGACAAACAGCTTTGTCGTATATCAAAGCCAATGACTTAAAATGTCCTAATTGTATTTTTGTAGAGAAACTTCAAAGATCTTCAAAAAAGATATATTCTGTATCCCTAGATAGGTAAAGAAAACTTTTAATCCCATTTATTACTTCATGTCCTGATGTGGCCTCCGTGAATGTACTTTAGGGCTACCAATGATCAGGTACTATATCGGTACGACTACCACTTATGGCTAAATAAGATTGAAATCTTGGAACATCCGATATAAACTTTTCTCTTCTTTAAAATGTATTTCGGCGCTAACGTTCATAAATATCAGTACAGAGTTCTTACACATTCCACTGCCAACCATAAACAGTCATTCATGTCATGTATCACTCTTCATTTCGGCAACATACGTACGAATTACGTCCGATGCGATGTTTTTTCGTGCATAGCGGCGTAACATGTGACTTTGACAGTTGTATGAGGGTGATACTACGATCATTGTGATAAATCCAGGATTAATAAGTATTGTGTTTCCCAAAAATTGTCACTTCTGTTACGTGTCGACTCACTGTGACGTCGTTTCGGGATTGCTATCTTGTCTCTCCCTTTCAATATTACTACGAATAAATGTCCTTCACGGTTTTGCTATTCAAAGAGCATGTGTTTCGTGCAGAAGAGAAACTGTTTTGTTGTTTCTAATATGTACGCCAAAACAAAGCGTGCTCTTGCATTTGCTTTTTTGGTTTTAGACATATGAAAGACGTTCAAAAAAATATGTGGAGAAGATTTGATTTTTTTGTAAGACGTGGATTTTAATTTAAGATTTCACATTCTGAGTACATTGTCTTGCGTGATTCACGCCTCGCGTGGAAAGGAACGAGAAACGGAAACTGTACACAATTACGGTAGAACCTTTCATAGAAACTAATGCAAGCAAAAAGCAAGAATGTATGAAACATTATATCATCAAAGTTCCAATTTGTTTGAAAACTATGCTTTTACTTTGATTTTAATAATTCATGCTTATTATTAATATATAATTATTAGGAAAACTTACTGACTTCCAATATGTACTAATCCATAAGCTGTTATCTAAATTAAATGATTTATTATAGTTAAAACTTCATACAAATATGTAATATGTAGCAAAAATATAGCTTTTACCTTATTGTATGTATTTATCATATATCTCAGACAGTGAGAACGAGGCAGACGGTGCTTCAATTCTTTAATTTCTAAATCAATCCACATACATCCTTATGGTAATACTGATGTTTATTCTACATATGAATACATTAGTTGTCATAGGTTTAGTTTGTTTAATTTGTTGTGATACGTAACATTATATGACTCGGTGATGTGCTTAATCGTATTCTAACTCCCTAGACTAGAATCTAGAACTTTGAACCACCGCATACACACCTCCTTCGATGCATTTTGAATCTTAGAGGCTCGAATATTTTTCTATTGAACCATTCGCACAATATTCCTGCATTCGAGAGCAATAATCTTTTAAATATATTTACGGTTGGAAATTGGTATAATATAACCTTTTGGGAACCACTACCAATTCAATAGTTGCCATCTCTACCTTCATTTTTTTCCAATTGATGTTGATGATGACGATTTTTGTTCTACTTATTTACTTTAATATCTACTGTCCCAAAGATAGCTGTATCCTTAAGATGTTTATTTTTTTACAATCTGGTTACCTACCCTACGCATCAAAATTGACAGATTTCTGCTTTGAACACCTCTCATTTGAATTCTTTTGTAAAAAATTATCATAATCGAGTGTATCAATGCTAAAATTGTCATTCGCATACGCAGGTATAATGTAATATATAATCGAATAATAAGCAACTCATTAATTTAAACTATAAAGAGTAAAGGTCGTAAATTTCAACCTTAGGCAACCCTAGAAGCCACTGAGTTCATGAGAACTAACACAAATTATTAGTCTGTAAAGTAGAACTCACCATGGTCAATGGTATCAAAGGCAGTATGTAGATCAATATAGCCTACGTCGACCTGTTTTACAAATCAATTTGTACAGCTATAAATTGCGTAATTGTGGTTACAGAGTCCTGATAGTTGGCCTCCTACGAGCAAGACCATGCTGACGTGGTAATAGGCAGAGATAAATGTTACTCAAGGTAGTTTTATTGTAAAC
The DNA here is from genome assembly GCA_023690525.1 of Holotrichia oblita. Taxonomy (NCBI): domain Eukaryota; kingdom Metazoa; phylum Arthropoda; class Insecta; order Coleoptera; family Scarabaeidae; genus Holotrichia; species Holotrichia oblita. The sequence continues at coordinate 115,025,166 of CM043018.1, forward strand.
TGGAATAAATTTTTCTCGATTCCATGGCTTATAATCGTTTACCTATGCAATAGTCCAATATTCATTATTATTTGAACATTGCAAAACAATTCTTCAAAAAAATCTAGCCCAGAACTTAATTTAGTAAAATTATACTTACAATTTGTATACCTGCTCTGCAATTAATTACCTAGACTGTAACAAAAGCTATATAGGCCAAACTAAACAGTGCTTTTTTAAATGTCTGATGAACGAGGCGGACAGTTCATGAGACCATTCATTGCACCATTGCTCCTTGCTTCACGCAAAGCTTCATTTTGCTGATAAAATTATAGGAGCAAGTACTTGATTGCCAATTAAACCATTTCGATCGAAGTTAAACATTACAGAATTCGAAATATTTAATTCGTTCGTCCATATTATGTTTCTTAAAAGGGGAGGAATTGAGAGAGTATTTATAAGCAATGTCTAATATCTATCCTAAACATCGCCATCACAAATCATGACCCAATCCTGATTATCATTGAACTTGATTCTTTAATCGCACTTCATTATTCAAAGAACTGTTTGCCTACCTTGATTTAAAAAACTAATTGGCTAAGTTTCCAGCAACGGGGGCTGAGGCTCGAAAACGTCTTGATCCGATAGATGTCAGAATAGTAAACGATTTCGCTGACAAATTGAAATCTACCCTGAGAAATCACTGTGAAAAACAGGTAGTGAAGCAGCATCACTGTCTGTGCAAGACTAAGGATTTTTTCCTTTTGTATTATTGCCTACAATGTTCTCGTTAACTAAGAGTATAAATAAAATTACGTTGATGATTTTTTTCTGTTTCTTCTTCATGCTCAAATGCCAAACTTTTCTTAAAAGAAAGTATTTTTTATTATCTAGAACTCTTTAAGTTAATTTTCTGACATTGTAAACGTAATTAAGTTCTAAATGCGTTCCTAATCAAATTCTGAGTCGCGATACTATTATCTAATAGTTGAGTGTAGGTTTTCACGACCATCGTTCACTGCGTTGAAGTTTTTCCGATGTTGTCACGTAGATAGGTTTACACTTGACGTCTGATCATGATGTCAGCTTCTTCAGAAGGTCTCTAAAAAAGACTTCGAAAATCTTTAGAAACCTTCTGAAGAAACATGATTTGCAAAACATCAAGCATAAAGTTACCTACGCGACAACACCCAAAGGACTACCCGAGGACACAGCTATTATCTAACTTGAAAATGCTCAATCTATGCCAAATGTCCTCAATCAACTACTGAACCAGTAAATAGTTATCTGCCGAGATCAAGTACCAAAGAACTGCACAAAATCAGAAACCAAAAGCTGCCAAATGTATCGTCGCCGTCAAAAATCTTGAAGTCTGTCTAAGAAAGAATCTGTCTAAAAGTTGCTATCGAAAATGTAGAATGGCAACTTCGACGCCTGATGGCTGTTATCTTCAACGATGAGTCGCGGTTTAGTTTAACTTGTGACGATGGTCGTGTTCGGAACTCAAAAAGCTATCAGTCATGATATGGCATGCTGTGTGGTGGTACCATGCCATATCATGTCAGTCGTACCAACTAGATTGTTGTTCAACGTGTCAACCCATATATTTGTATTGTAATGATCTTGTAAAAGCGTGCTATTTGAAAACAATTTTGCTGTTCATTTTATCCTTCGGTAGGATAAATGAATTCGGATCACACAATTTAATAATCTTTTTAAAAGAACAAGAAATCCAAAGGATGGAATAACCACAACAGTGAGTCCCTACTTGAATGCTACCAAATAAGACTGGCATTCATTTGAGAAGAATATTATGTGTGTGTATTAAGTGCCTGTCGCAGCTGAGACCAATTTTGAGAAAATTTTGTCGAATTTATAGTGAAAAAATAAGAACATTTACCAGAATATTTGTTACGACGTTATACTCACAGCATTAATGATTGTAAACCTTTTTTCAAAAAACTATTCCATTTGTAATATTATCGTTTTAATTCCTGAGTTTCATTTCTGTCCAATACAGTAACATCCAGTAGTAGAATCTAAATCAGGATGTCCATCGAAACCATCCCATTGATTTCAAAGTTAGCTAACATTTACATCACAAAATAACACTCTCACAAAAGTACTCTCGAAAAAATATATCAAGGCACGCTTCGATTTCAAAAGGCTGTAAAACTGCTTATCCCCGCGTGAGCCCGTGGATATCGTATTCATGTAAACTTTTCTCGTTTTCAATACAACTTAATCGAATTGTTACATTTGATACGATACATTTCCCTCATTCTTGATACATTCTCTCCAGTAACCGAATCCGCGTAGAAAGAGAACAACAGAACCATTTATCTTCAATATGCGAACACGTTCACGCTAGATTTAACGCTAATAACTCTCGATAGCTCTTCTTTGCTGAGCATAAACAAACCTTCAAAGTCTACAACGTTACAGTAGCTGGTATAAATCAGAAGGAATTGGATGATTTCCTTCACACAACTTAAGTGTAATCTGGTTGTCTAATATAATAGGAAGTAAATAATTTCGTATGCTATAGTCTCTGCTCGATGAAGTGGTGAGTGGTGCGATATTTTACGGGCTGCCGTTCGATTTACCGTGGAAACAAACTAGTAATAAATCTTAATGGCAGGCTCACTGATTAAATATTAATTTATTCCTTAATTATAATACTGTTTTAATGTGTCGGAATTTGTTAGTATAAAATGTAACGGGTATAAACATAAATTTACATATAAATGATATAATTAAAATTAATTTGAAGTAAAAGGTATTACCATAATGTTATATTAATACATCCATGTGCTTATAAATACTGTCTCCTTTACCACTACTAGAATAACTACCAAAAGGCATTAGGATTAACAGCATATGTTTCTATTCTAAGTCTTGTAGCTTACAAATAAATGGCGGTAAAGAAAATATCTTCATTGAAACATCGAAAGAATATGAAAGATAACATTACTGCATTTAAGTTGCCACTTTAGATCAACTATAGAATACTAACATTGCCAAAACATTTTAGCGGAATCGGTAAATATTTTGCAATCATGGTTATCTGGTATATGACTCTAGTAAATTGTAGTAAAGTCTCAGATCCGAATTAAATTTCTGGTAATATGGATTCAAACTAGATATCCGATAATTTTTGATAGTGAAAAGCATAAAGTAGGTACAGTAAAGATTACAATTAGAATTTCTGAGCATCCGAGGTAATCATACGTATCCGCAAAGAGTGTAATTTTACTCTGAATTCATGTATTTTAACAACTTTAACCCATTTTCCATATTATATAAATTACATAGATGTTTTTCATGTTAAACATCCTCCACTTAACAGTGTAGCCCAGGATAATAAAATAAACTATTCACGAAATCAGCAAAAATACAAATATGTACGGCCAAATTCAATAGAAGACTACAAAAGACGTTTATCGATCAAACAGGCTTAAAGTGAAAGACAAAATCATTCAGTCAGAGTTATAAAATTAATCAACAAGGTTCAAATAATTCAATAAGAAACGTGATAATTCAATGCATGCAACATGCTAAAACTAAAATACACCAATTTAATTCATGATTGATCATATTTCACAGATCCGCGAAGTTGTGTACTATCATGTGGTCAAACATCCACACAAATAACAGAAAGGATTGACTATTTATTGACCATCTGTGATTTCGATTGACTACTCTTCGTTTAGACCATAGCCAGTATACCCATATTTGGGGATCTCATGGTGAAAATGCTAAAAAATTGAAATTTAGAAATTTTGTTCATTGGGTATGATTGACCACCGTTTGACCACCTTTTATATTATAAGGAATTTTATTTTAGTACAAAAACAAAACTTTTGTTACAGGATAGAATTGGCCATTGTTTGACCATGCTTGATCACCAAATAATTCTTTTGAAAACTTAATAATAGCCGCAAAAACGAAAAAAACAAATTAACAAATTTTCATAACAAACCACAAATCATTGTTTGACCACTTACCGGTTAAATTTGATCCGACCTTGAAGATGTACATACATAACGGGGTTTTCAAAGGTTTATCGCACTTTTCGCAAATTTTGAGAAGTGGTTCAACCATGCTTGGACTTATTGTTGCTAGGTTTTTAAACCAAAAAAAAATTAAAATCACTGTTTGACCACCTGCTGGTTAAATTTTAACCAACCTTGAAGTTACATGATACTATCTATTTTCTTGTGCCTTTGAACCGCAGAAACTTGGAAATCATCATTTCACCACCCACCGGTAAAATTTTATGCGACCTTGACAAAAAGTAGTTAATCGAAATCGCTGACGATCAATACTGGTCAACAAATGGTCAATACTTTCTTTCATTTCTGCAGGGTTTTGACCACTTCGCAGACCTACATTACACAACCCTTAGTTTCCCTTTAATTTCAAAATTTTAAAACAATATATTAAGAAAAAAATTCTTAAGAACAGAATTTGTGTTGCAGGAAAGGATTGATCATCGTTTAGCCATATTTGATCATCAAATATTTCCTATGAAAGCTCAAAACCAGTAAAAAAATTAGTATGTATGCAACTTCGCGACTGCATGTAACAAGGTTTTTGGCAATTTCTCAAACACTGAGAATGGTACAACATGTCTCATGTTTCTAGACCACACAATCCTCAAGTCCTCAATAACTGTTGTTTTTTGATCAAACTTGGGAAACAGGTTGGTGTTCTTTGGGTTTCGCGAAGGGTAGGTGGAAGTATGAGACACCATTTAATTATAATTCAAGGAATTGCATTTATTTTTTAGTAGAGTAAGGTGCGGCAAAGATTCGCCCGGAGTAAAGATACGCAGCGCCCTTTTTAAAAATCGCGGCAGGTTTTAATGCGGTTAGGAAGTAGATTTATGTTGATACAGGTGGTGTCAACCTACCCACGAAATATCGTGTGTTTACATCGAGCGATTTGCTAATCATGAGGTAAGAACGATTTTTGTCACCTTTAATGTAATATTCTCACAGCTTTAAAAATATAATTTTTTACGCTTCTTCCGAACCCCCATATCAATTTGCATATCTGGTAATAGTCAAAGGTAGCCGCAACAAAGAGGTTATTAATGTTACTTCAACCTTGAACTCCATTTTCTCATTAATAATGGTAGGATCAGAAATGGGCAAATATCCGCAGTGCTAATGGGGAAAATAAGAACCTTATGATGCAGAAGTCTGTAAAAAAAGTAACAAAAACATTGTTTAGTAGAGAAAGGAAGGTGGATTCCGGAAGTTCTGAAACGGTCGAGGAAATTTCCTGAAGTGATGTCAAAAGACTGTCTCAGCCAATTTTGGGGAAATCTGGTCGCTTTCAGGCGATGTTAACATTTCGCAATAACTTTGATGAATATGAAAACATTATTGGATGAATAAAGAAGTTCACCATTAAAAATTATTGTTTTTCTTTTTACCCCTTTTGCCCCAAAAAAGGGGCAAACGTCCGCAGGTGTAGGGGTCTAAAAAATGGGTTTCACCATCTTTAGTTAAGTGCTAAATGAACTGATACCGCCATGATAGTTGGCTTAGATATTAATCTTCGCCCAGGCATTTAAAGATTTTTTACTTCTACATATATACCGAAAGCGGACAAATAAACTTAAGTGATTTTTGCGGAACTTTGCCCCAGCTTACCCTACTTAATGTTAGTTAAAGCTAAACTCTCTATGAACCATTAATCTTGATACACTTTAGTCGTGATGTGATTTTCATCAACTTATGTACAAGATATTTATATGAACCATTTTATATCCGCACTAACATCGTGTTTAGTTTCTTCTTGTGTCATTCGATGTCTTTAAATCTCTCGTCAATAGAAAACAAATTTCGGAAACTGAACTTTCTATTTGTGTTTCTTTACGCCGGACTTCTCTATACTAGCAGTCTAGTTCAACCAACTTAATAAACCATGTTTACCTCATAAAGCTTAACTTCAGTCTATTTCCCAGTCTTGGAAATTTCCTCCAGATCGTCCCGAAACGAACTTTACGGTTTATATACGTCATAAATCACCAGTTTACTGGTTCCACACGTTACAGATGCTAGACGCTAAAACCTTTTTATGATAAAATATTAATGGTGAATATCGTCCGTAACTGTTCGCCTATTTTAACGGACTGAAATTTGTGTATGGACCGTTCCGAAAGTGAGTGTTAACAGTTTTATTACCGAGATTGACTTGTTTATATAGACGTCGGGCCGTTTATGCTCTACTACAGCGATGACGTTAAAATCTACTTCCTATCCGTTTCATATTTCAAATTTAATTAGATCTCTGAGACAACGTTTGAACATAAACAGTAACCGTAAAAATGTGCTTGATATGTATTAGTTCCTTCGCGATATATTAATTTGACATCAACTTTTCATAGTAGTAAAAGAAATACGATAAGTGTTTAACGCTGATCGAACTTTTAAGAGCTAAATATAAAATCCAGCATTAAGTTATTTTTGTTTCATAACGATCTTGTGCTAAATGTTCTGCTATTAAATTTTTGCGAATCTCGAATAAAGAAAATGAGGAGTCCATTGCGTTAGCGTTCTTATCAGTTATGTTATTAGTTTATTAGGATACTGAATTGCATCAAGTCAGATTAGTGATCAGTGATACTTGCAATCACATATTCAAACAGATATCGCAAGTAACGCAGTTGCGGAAAAGGAAAGGTGGGGGTAAATAGAAAGGTCCTTATAGTTGCTAAATAGAGCAGAGTTAGAGAGTTGTAGTATAGTCACATATGTAGTGGTTTAAATCAACACACTTTATACGACCTTCTGTCTTCTAACTTTTTGAAACTAGCTAAATCCAAACATACTTTCTTTTCTCACTTCAACCTTAAATTGCAGACGATTGTTTATATATTTCCGATACCACTACACAAAAACTAAAATTGAACGCCGGTGTTCATGCGTATATGTACATAGAAGTATCCAGCTACAGTAGTAATTCAACTCGGAATCCGCTGCAGCTTTAAAACACATTAATGGTCTCAGGTTGGTAATATTGCGAACGCTTTGTGTCATTATTTTACAATTAGCATGAAGTAGTATTCCAGTACTTCCTTTATCATTTCTATTAGAAAGTAAACCAGACCGAAAACAAAAATAAATCGCTTTCCCAGTTCAGGTTATTTATGGAATTTATACGTTTTGGGTAATTTATTTTCTTTCCTAACGACACAGGAGCATTTGACAAGTTGATACTACTATTATTACTTCGCTTATCTTTCAAATGTGATTTATTATAATTAGTACGTCATTATAAAATGTGAATTAATTAATCTGTCATGCATTTATTTGTGCTGGATTGTCAAAACATCTGTAATTTATATATTTTTGCTGGATTAAGTTGTTTGTGTTTCTGGATAATAATATTGGGTACCTAATTTATGATTTCAGATGTGAATCAAATGAATGGCATTCAAATACATTAAGGTTAGATTAAGCCCGAGCTGTAGTGATTTTGTGTTTATAGAATTATACAAGGTAGTCCGTGTAAGCTGTTATTTATATTAAGGTTGAATGCAGGCTTTGTATACTACCATAACAGATACAAAATTTATATAGAAGCTATCTATTACAGTTTTTTTTATATTTACGATTTATTCTGTTATATTGCATAAAATCTGTCAATTAAGCTACAAGTTTCTAGTTCTTTATGAAAATCTATTGAAGTGGCATTTCACAACACAATAACATTGTTATTTTGCGCGACTATCTAGTGGTTACAGACACTACTTTGTTGCATAAGATATTAAATGGTACGCTTGTTTCTCCTAATTTATTATCATTATTCAATTTTAATATTCCTCAACGCACCCGGAGAAATGCAAATATTCTGCATATTCCATTTGCATATACGAACAGCATAATGACAGGTACAGCTTTGCTACATTTCAGAGCTTAACAAGAGCGGTATCTCTTATGTTATTAGGTATGCATACAGAATATTTAACGAGATGAATTCCTATTTTACTATAAACTACTAGCTAATAAAGAATTACCTATTCCTTAAATTTTGTTTTATCAAGTAAAGTATTGTATTAAATAATTCACGACAATGTACCAATCTTTCTAGCGTTTTATCCTCCTCCTTCATAGTTTTGCATTCTCCATAATCTCACTATTATCTATAGGAAAGTTAGTTTTTTCATGATCCCAGATAAAACTACAGGTGCTGAAAACCAGTAACTAGAACTCAATTCCTTCCCAGAAGTTAAAAAACCAGTGCCTTTAAATATTCTGTTATTCCATATCAATTCGACAATTCAAGAAACCTTTTTTGATTTGCTGAATACTATAACGCCTAAAATACTACCTCTCTTTTCTATATAGAATACCATTTTCCTATATTTGGCTTATTAAGGCTTAACTGTTGTTATAACAGCTCAATAGACGAAGAGCGGCTGACCATAGATAGGGCAGTACCAACGGTTCAGGTTTCGAATCTTGGCAATGGCGTTTATGCCAACGTCTTGCTAGATCAGAACTCCGATTGAACCACCATTCGCTATTGGGATATAAGTAACAGCGCAACAGTATTTCTGGTGATGTAATATTGCAACAAAGGAATGCAAATGTATTTACAGACACAAGAGCTAAAGTGAGTAGTTTTGATTGCATTAAAAATGAGAAACCTTACTTTACTTGATGATCATATGGCAGCATCTCTCAAGCTATTCCCTAAGCTTTTATTTCTGTCGAGTTCTATAATCATTTCTAGAGTTTTCTCCATCTTGTGTTGGATGTAACAATCTAATAAGCTTAAATTCATTCAGAAAAATTGGTTGGCTTTCCTTCTTGAAAAATTACTATTTTGTTTACCTTTGTTGTTTGCGCACTTAAAAGTTTATTTGTTGTCACGATTTTACTTTCAAAAAAAGGAATGGACAATTTTCAGCAAACTACAATCTGGTTCTTATTAAGATATATAATTCAATTGCGCTACAACTACAACTGCTCTCTCATAATTAAGTATTCTGTGATCTGGAAATACTCCATGACCTAAATAAGACAGGGGCAGGTGGTTACTGGCCGCCAATTGCAAACGTGTCAAAGTTTGTGTTTACACTACACCCACCCAAAACCAATATTTGTACATACAAGAAGCAGGTGTCCATACGCACTTCATTGTATAGGATATTGGGGAAACTTTAACTCAGCATCCACACATTTATCTATACATTGTATATTTATAGCCGTAAATAAGATTAACTAATGATGTGTGATGCTGTTATTTACGCTTACGTCGATGCACTCACGTGCATAGTGCCGGAGGAGATAAAGGGACGGAGGTGATATGAAAGTTTATGACTCACGTTGTACTTACATATATTTGCCTTTCTCCGACATTATGTATGGGCAATTGATGTCGGTAATTCAGTATAACAATGCATAATTATATATCTAAATATTGACATGGTCTTCCGCGTCTTTACACGCCATCTGCTCAGGGATTCATATGTTGGCGATACAACAACAATAGTAATTATAATTGTGTGCTGTTCGAATAACGTACAAGGTATTCAAAGGTGAGCCAAAAAAGAAACAAAAAAGTCCTGAATGCAACAAATTATATACATACAGTGTTAGTTAATGAAAACTTTGTTGTTGATGAGTTGACGATAATTCCTATTTAGCATGAGATGAATATTTACTCAAATTATTTGATAATTTTGTTTCAAAAAAATCTGAAAAAGTTCTGAAATGTGCTTATATTTTCTCCAGAATAATCTCTTTATAAATTTGCACAGAAAGAAATGCGTTTAACAAGATGGTGTCCAATGCTTAGTACAATTGAAACTAATCATTTCGTTCACCATAGATGAACTGAAAAATTCTCGACAAATCTCCGACTCCCACGTTCCTGATCACTTGTAGTTATAACAAGTGATTTATTTTGATGGAGATAAAATCAAGGAAATAAAGTCTAAGATCATAACCCATAGTGATAAAGCATACTGTGTTCTAAGAAAGACAGATTTCTCAAAAAAAGACGTTTTGACAGTCACTGATTGCTAATCACTTATGTAAGGTGCTAATGAGCGCAGTTTGGAAAGTCAAAAACAAAAAAGTGGACCTCAAAGCAAACAATTGCTATTTGACGTCGTTGATCAAAATTGTCTTTAAGAAATCCCGTTCAATTGTTAAATGTTTGAATCGGTGAAGAAGACTTTAAATAATAAAGAATATAACTAGAAGATAAAGAATATTCTCTTTCTCTCTTTATTGGGGGTTTGAAAATGTTTAGCTGCTGATTAACCAAACCATGTAGAGTCAACAAAATAAACCACTAAATAATCAAAATAAAAATAACAATACCAAAGACAAAGAAAACAATTTAGTAACATTTTCTCGAAGAAATTTTCAAAAGATGTCTTTCTACGAAATGTGTTAACCATTTTATGTTCTATATTGATGTCGCTCACAACTACGTATTACATACTAGCTGGCCTAGCAGACTTCGTTCTGCCTAGAACAGTGTTTTTTTTTAATGTTGTGGGTGCTTAGTTGCAGTGACTCCGTGAACTGTATCGCTTGTCTGGCTATCACTGCAACTCTCGCGGTGTAGTTTTTGTGTGCGTATGTTGTGTTCAATTAGCTTTGTGACAGCATCATATCGCCTTTTATGATGCCGCGCTGTTAATCACTCTGCTCCCAACAGCGAATGGCAAGTCGATCCGGAATTAAACTCTCTGAAAAAATGTCACCGTCCCTCCAGAGAATTGAACCCCGGCGCCTATCGTCCTCTCACAACAATAGTCAGCCGCCTAACCACTGCGGCCATCGGCCCGTTTAAATTGATTTAGATATTTAATGTTTTATTGTTACGGTTACCACCCCCCGTGTCCCGCCCGTTCCGTATCACCCCCCGTAACCTCCATTCCTCTCTTCAGGTGTTCCACCCGTCCCGTCCCGCCCCCCTGTACCGCCCGCAAAAAAAATTGGTCACAACATAACGTAAACCTAAACCTCATCTATTATAAAGATGGCGTCGTAAAATCACTCCATACAAAATTAATTTTCTTGATAATTTCTTTTTCGGGGATATTTCGGGATTTTTTTGGGGTATTCTTCTTGTTTGGCCGGAGACCAGTCCGAATTGGTGCGAATCATCGAAATCGGTCAAGGCGTTCGTGAGTTATAAGCGTAGTAACTAATAACGGCTTTTTCTTTTATATACAGTATGCCTCACTAAGTTGGAACCATATGGAAAACTTTTTTAACAATAAAAACATATTTATTATTAATTTTATGGAAAAAAGTTATTCCTTATAAAAAGCTCTGCATGTTCTAAAATATAAAATACAGGCATCAGATATTAATTTTCTTAGGTCGTATACGCGGTTTGTCAAAAAATAAAAATTGTGTTTAAGAATAAAGTACCTTTATATTTAACAATATTAAAAATTGTTATAAGGAAAAGTTGATCGGAACTAAAAACTACATTCAAATATACAATGACATACATTTACATTGAAAAATTAGATTTCGTTATTTTTTTACTAATCTTTTTATTTTGAACGAACATTTATCTCTTGAGATTATGAAAAACACGATAACCTTTTCACTTCCGATGTTTTCTAACAATCGTGCAATTTAAACACGTAATTGATGCAACTACAATTAAATTTGCATTGATATTGTCTACAAAAAAGAAAACATATTTTTTTCAATTTAAATGGAAGCAATTGCGTATTTGAACGTAGTTTTTAGTTCTGCTCAACTTTTCCTTATAACAATTTTCAATATTGTCAAATATAAAGATACTTTACTCTTTAATAAAATTCATATTCTTTGACAAACCGCGTATACGACCTAAGGAAGTTAATATCTGATGACTGTATTTTATATTTTAGAACATGTAGAACTTTTTATAAAGAATAACTTTTTCCCCTAAAATTAATAATAAAAAATTTTTCCATATGGTTCCAACTTAGTGAGACATACTGCATATAGATTCTTTTATTTATTACTGCTGTTAAAATTTTGAATTTTATTTTACACAAAATTTAGGAATAATTAAAACGATTACTTCATAAATACTCGTCTTTGAGTAGGCGTGTGTATGTGTTCTTCACCAGGTAACTTCGATAAGGTTTGCGGGTTAATTTTTGAGCTTTCAGTATTTAACATTGCCGACTCATCATTTATTGAGAAATTTTACAAATCTATTTATTGACTATTGATTGTTTATAACGATTTTCTGAAATTATACACGTCTAATCAAAACGTGTATATAGAGTGCTGTTCAAAAGTGAAATTTTGAAACAGCACCAATGGATTTCTTCAGATATATTCCTCTATACGTCCGTAATTTTCATAAATACACTTATAACATGGTCAGAAAAAAATCCCGGGAGTGTACCATGAGACGTGTTGACATGTTGCAATTTTTCAATTAGTTAACATATAATACCACATTCAGATCTTTGCAGTAACCTTCGCAATCCTTTGCTTTTATCACATGCTGGACATAGTTTCAGTCTACAGAGGAATCAAAATTTTAGACTCTACAAACTATTAATGTTACAGCAATATATTTTTACACATGGGACTGTTACATACTAATCATGCTCTATGCATGGTATGGGATATGAATATAAATTGTAAATAGAAGCCGTGAACGTGTGTGATAAATATCAACACCAAATATAGTGCATATATAGTGTAAAAAACGTTGTGGTTTTGTAATATGCATACATTTAACACTGTTAATGCGCAAATTTACCAATTTTTCGACAATTTCTTTTCTGATTTACTCTTATTGGAGCTTCTATCCGATACTTATCTAAGAGCTGTAGATGCAATTCAAGAAAACCGTATAGCAGATAGTTCTATGATGAATTTCAGAAAAGTTAAAGAGGCAAGAGATGCTACGATTATAAAACCTAATACCATTTAGTCAACTTATACAACCCAAATATGGGCAGTGTCGACAGATATGAATTTGAGTCTGTATCGTATATCTATCACCGAGAAAAGTTGTATTTCCTGCTTATAACAGACTTTATTAACACGACAGAGATCAGCTTCCATTAGCTATACAGAAGAAGTGGTAGATCTGTCATCAGTTAAAATTTAGAAGAAAACTTGCCTGAAAACGAACGAAAAGTTCGAAACCACGCACTCCTTTACAGGACGATTCCAACAATACACCATGAGCACCTATTACGGGCATTTTTTTAGTGAAGGTATAGGTATTCGTTCTGATTATATGGACCATGACGTTTTACTTTCAGATAAGCAGATTACATGCGTTCATTTTCATCAGGAGACCACCACCAGAAGTTTGAAGTTTGAAGACGTCCGTCATGCAAATGAAATGCTTCGTATTGTATGATACCAAAAATTAAGAGTTAAGTTCGTTACCCCTTAAGTATCCACTGTACTATATGTATAGTACAGCCTAAATTTTGTAATTTACTAAATAGCAAAAACCAAAACTGAAACCCTAAGCGCACAGTATCTACCCATAAACAACTTTGCGATCTAAACATTTACTAAAAATATCCGTTCAGATATTGTGAAACTCTTAAACTCACAGACAGAATCATATTACAAATATACACGATCTTATTACATGATCACACATAGTGATATCACCAAAATTACAAGAAAATTGACGTGGTAAATATCAATAAAAACAATTTATAGTCGAAGACAAATTGCATAATACCACTAGAATACATACCAAATAATTATCACAAGATAACAATGCCAACGAAAGTGTTGCACATTCTGAGTTTCTAACTGTGTAATTTTTTTTTTCTGTATCTGCTTTATGCCAGTTTCGTAAAATTTCGAGATATGATTGCAGCAACACATCTATGAAAACACAAAATCCATCGATTTTATTGAAATATACGAGCCTAATGTAATAAAGCTATTTCTTCGAACTAGTCTCGGACATAATCCTAATATAAATACTGACGTTTAGAACCAGTATAGAAAATTCGCTAAAGCAGTTAAGGCGAGCACCACCCAGCTTAGCGTATAAAAGATGTTATATATGCGAAGCTTACATACTCGTTAGTTTCGCTTCGTAAAATCCTTTAAGTGTATCGGTCACCGGTTTTATTGTTTATTTACAACCTCTTTCAGCCGGTTTCTGGGTTTAAAATACATACTCCAATATTTTATAAGTACTTACAGAAGAATTACAGGGCAACATAATGTAGAAGTGAAGCCCAAGATATGCCAAATGTTACTGAACCTTAGGTATTTGTAATCATAATATATACGATCGTATTTGTAACGTTCAAATCGTTACTTCCAAGCTCGTACATGAAATATATCCAATTTGCTCTATTTTCAATTCTAAAATCATATTACACTATCGCTGTGTGTAACGACAAAGTAGTAAAGTTTGGTTTATTATCTATAAATATTTTGCTTCACTTGCAAAACGCAATGCAGTATTCCTATTGCAACTACAATATCGGAATGAATGGACGAAGAGGTGGTGTCAGACATCTCTGAAGCCGCGTATAATTTCATATAATTGTGCATATGTTGTAATCATTTAAAGGAATTTCGATGAGAATTTATTTAATGAAGTGGTCTCTATACGATCTAGAATTTACCTCAACAGAACTCTTACTTTATTTTGAAATTTTATGAAAATGTAACAGAAGTTGAACTAGTTACGACAATAAACTTTTTTATTATACCTTATGTAGAAGACCATTTTCGATTATGGTATACACTTCAGTCTATCACCAACGCTGAAAACTAGTTCAACCACTTATGCATGTAGTATTCATAAATGCGGGGATAAAATTTAACTTTAATAAAGGATATACCAAAGCAAATCCATTCACCTTACAATTTCAAACACGTTCGGTGATGCACCGGTAATGCAGTTCGCTTTTAGGGTCATGGTCCAGGCTGAAAGTGCAAGTCATACATTTTCCCAGAATATGATCGAAAGCACTACCTAATTATAGATGACTGTACATTCTGAAAGGGGTCCCTAAATTAAAAATTTTAATTAGTACACACGAATTTGATTTTAATGATTGTTTTTGTTGACCACACTTTAAAATTGTACGCGAACGAAGATGTGCCCGTCACTCGTCCTTTGTTTTTTTAATGTACCTTTTGTGATTATGCACGACATGGTAAAATGCACTTTTAAAAGCCTGAAGCATGTACACATACATACATATAAAGCTTAAATAAAGCTATTAACTAACATGTAATTAAACTTTCACAAAAGGTAACCATTTCCCATATACTCCGTTATTTGTTTAATGTTGCAATAATTTCTCCGTTATACAGCAATATCAACGCCATTATTGACGCATATATTCCACTAATAAAGCCAAGCAACTTTATATAGAAAGACAAATATTTCCCACTGCTAAAATTTTGTTACCAAATTGTTATGAATATAAAGGGACTGCCGTTAATATCAACCAATAATCAATGAATGATATCCAATTTACATTTTACCATACTCTATCCGCGTTATGCCGCCAGGCAATATGCAATAGACTCACAATCAGTACAATAACAGTGCCCATTACCGTTTTATAGGAAATCATCATATTGGAAAGAGTCAGCATTGCGCGAACTATTGTAAAAAAAACTCGGAAAGAGTTTATTAATTGAGGCGAACAACGGTTTTTAAAATTGTGGTTAATTAGTACGTCGAGGATGTGCGTGCAAATATTCAAAATTGTAGAAGTGAGTACTGGAATAATTCAGCCCGGCACTAATTAATGTAAAATCTGCAAAATACCGGAAAATAGATATTTTATTTTATGCAGATCTACTGGGTGAATCTGCAATTCCAACAAATTGCATTCGAATTGTTCTATTATGTAAACGTCTGAAGAAATTGGATGCTATTTGGAAAGTAATTTTGTTAAAAGGGAAGGTGGAAATGTTTTCCTCTGAAATATCTACATACATAAAGAAACTATTCTATAAACTTGCGGTGACGTGTATTGTAAGGATATATGAGATTCTATACATTTGTACCACTAGATTAGTATTGCATATACAGGTATATAATTTCTTCATTTCAAATCAACTCTTACGTTAATTTATGTAAATACTTAGCAGCGAATGAAAGAGTAGTTATGTAGAAAGAACAACTTTGCCAAGAATTACATTAATATACCTAAAATATTGAGAAGATATTATCGATAAATACCAATCTAAGGTTTCTATTCTTCTCCTAGACGGTATTGCCTGAAGAATAGTACCAGCCGAAGTGGAAGATTTTGCGATAATAGAGAGATTGGCTAAGGCTGAAATACATTGAGCTTACACGCAATATATTTCCAATGAAAAAAGAAAAATAGTAAAAGAACCTAAACAATTTTTATAACATATTCATGTAAAACATTGTTAATGCAGATGATCAGCTCATATATATAAATAGAGCGTTTGCAGACCTTTAAGCCCATTGCTGTGTGACCTCCTTCCACTCCTTTCAATCAGCTGCTTTCGTTCTCCAGCCCTTTATCTGCTTCTCCGTTATATCTTCCTCTACAGCTTGTCTCCATTTTCTTCTGGGTCGTCCTCTTCTCTTCTTCCCTTCAGATTCTTTCCATCCTATTGTTTTCACTACTTTCTCGTTCCTCATTCTCTACGAACGTCCTGTCCATCACAATCGTCTGGATTTCACGATTATTGGTTCATTAGACATTTCGTATACTTCTTCGTTTGTTCGCCTTTGCCATCCAAACTCCGTAGATCCTGCGTAATATTATCCTTTCCCATGCTTCTATTTTTGTTTGCATTTTATTTTCATTACCCATGCTTCGGATCCGTACAATATGGCTGGTCTTAAGATCGTTTTGTATACGCTTATTTTTGTTTTTCTTTGACGCTTCTTTTGATAGTAATGTCATTTAATCCACTAGCACATTTGTTACTGTGATCAGTCTTAGATCCATTGCGGCTTCTCCGTTGCATTTGTTCCTAAATATCAAGATTTCTTCGTCATTGATTTTTACCTGTAATCCTTTCTCTGTTTCCTGGCTAACTCTTAATTGGATGAAGTTGCTTTTGTCTACGTTTATATATACTTGAGACTTTATCAACCCTGTTATTTAATACAACCATGAATGACATGGTTGTATTAAATAACAGGGTTGATAAAGTCTCAATCCTATCCGCACCTCAAAAGCGTCTGATATTCTTCCGTTTACAATGACTGCATTCCTCGGCTCATATGCAAACCGCAACTACTTACTAATCCCATAGATACCCATCAAACCATCCCAGATAAACATTGGATATTAACCGGCATTTTTAAGTAAAGAGATAAAATCGTAGATCTATAGTTCACCCAAATAATTGTAACTAATTTCTTTATTCTAAAGTTTACGGTCGTGCTACAGGTAATACATTTCTTTCGACTTTACTTATTCAGAAAACTTTCTCTAAATGGCTATTTCGTTTTTCATCTAAAATTACCGACATATTTTCTCTTAATTCTATAATTGTTCGACACAATGCGTCCTGCTATATTCGGGCGTCCTATTAGCTTCTATTTCTAATCTCTAATTATACAAAAAAGTTTGCAATGATGACTTGAGGATAGCCACTAGAAAACCTTATAACAAGACTAAACGATCTGGCATATAGAAGAAAGCAAATATATATAATTTGAACAGTTCTTCCAAAATAAAGATCTTGCAACCTTGAGTCTCTCAATAAACTAAACGGAAATATGATTGAAGCAGAAGAACAGATTCTACAGTACTTCCTCGAAGTGCACCACATGTTCCGAAATCATCCAAACCCAGATTGAAGAGGGATAAACTGGTTTAACTCAAATACCTAACATAAGAGTGCACCTGGCAAAGGACACCAGTGTCCGTCCATTGTGGGCTTCAAGACACTCGTATCAACCGAAGTAGAATATGCAAGTCTCAACTTGATCACTAAACTGACGTACAAATCACACCTGGAACATGTGATCTCCGACTGCATATGAAGCATGGCCTTTTATATCGGAAAAAGGTACTTTCTCTCTGTCCCAGGACGTCATGCAACATGGCCGATGGTAGGTACACTTTCTTCCAAAAGTAGCATGTACAGATATGTTCAAAAGTAGAATAAACATTCTAAACACTGAAAAGACCATTGAATTTCTTTAAATTTTCATAGAAAATATTAAAATAAGAAATTTTAATATTCGTGAGAAAACTGTTCGTTACAATATGTAGCTGTTTATGTTAGTCAAATCTAGTCAGGTCGGAGATAAAAATACAAAAACGCCTCCAAAATAGGATCTAATTTAACGGGTCGATGACCGCAGTGGTTAGGCGGCTGACAATTGTTGTGAGAGGACGATAGGTGCCGGGATTCAATTCTCTGGAGGGACGGTGACATTTTTTCAGAGAGTTTAATCCAGGATCGACTTGCCATTCGCTGTTGGGAGCAAAGTGATTAACAGCGCGGCATCATAAAAGGCGATATGATGCTGTCACAAAGCCAATTGAACACAACATACACACACTAAAACTACACCGCAAGAGTTGCAGTGATAGCCAGACAAGTAATACAGGTTACGGAGTCACTGCAACTAAGCACCCACCACACATTAAAAAAAAATTATATAGGATTCTTTGTTCCTTAGGAAGCCTCCAATTCGATGAAGGGAGTCAGCAGTTTAAATAGTTCGCGTCGTTCCAAAGAACTCTGTAAACTGGCTTTTCAACTAGGCAACAACTGGATATACATATGTAACTCAAAATGCAAATTGGCTAAGACCTAAAAATTCCAATAATTGTACCGTATCTTCAAACATCACAGTCTAATAAGCTGCTTCCAAGAGAATAAAAGGGTTAGAATCTATTAAAAATATCCACCTTTTGATACCTACACAAAACTAAATAATTTCGCAATAATAAGAATTTCTTACATTCACTGGCATCAAACAGTGTAGGTAACTACGATTTTTATCTAGGATTACAGACTAATAGTCAATGGGTAAGCCACAACACAGATGGGAATTGCGAACACAAAAGCAAAACGCATGCATTGAATAATACTGGTATTTCAAGCAGTGATTACCGAATTAATTAACAAAAATTCTTTCATTGATGTTGGTGATGTTGCAATATTAAAGCCGATTTTCAGCTATATACCATGAATGCCGTTCACAGAGGAACCACATCATTAGTTGCATGCATTTGATCAAAGAATGGTTATGATTGAAAATACCGGAATATCATGTGTATTATTATGAAACTAGGTATTTATACGCATACATATCAACGTCGAAGTGTAATTAGTTCAAAGATAAAATTAAATTGTGACCGAGGGTAACGTAATTCCTAATGGTGTATGTCCATACATAAACAGTAACTTATACAATGCGATAACGCAAAGAACGTACATAAATTAAAGAATAAAATAAAAGAAGTGTAGATAATGAATTATGTTGACGGGGCACGGATTCATAGTAATAAATAAAATAATGATTCGAACTTCCGGTGGCTTTACGACGTCATAAATATTAAGAGTTTATTACTCGATTTATCTATGATATTTTTACTGTAATATTGTATGGTATCACAACATTAACAATTCGATAATACGCGTAATATAATCATTACTTTTATATGTTTAATGTTACATGTTCTCGGTAATATAGACATCACTGCAACGTAAACATTCTTTTACGCTTCCACTAGGCAAACGTCTCATTCATGGTTTTCTTTTCTTGCTCTTTATTGCAGCAATAATATTAGTTATGCCGTGCAAACTAACAGATTGTTATAGAATTATAAACAATAAACATTGTATTACATGGTTGTGTTTTCAACTCTAAGTTTCCACACAAGTCTAACTAACAATACAAATTGCTACAGCTACCTTATTATCCCTTAAATATTTTATGACACAACACTACACACACTTAAACTTGACTAGTTTTCAGGTGATAAACCGTTAACTCTCTATTGACCTTATAAGAAATATCTATAGCTATAAAAATGCATTTAACGTTCAGAATTCAAACTACTTCGCACAACGCACAGGATGCAATATGGTACGTTTATACTTGGCGATGCACGGTATTTATTATGTACTTGAATGAAAATTCTTCAGATACTGGATTCCCTATCTATTTACCTTTTTTGAGCGCCACTTTACAGACATTACGAAGCAGGAATTTTAAGCGATCTAGTAGGTGGATATAGTGAGGTAGAAAAATGTAACGGTACTTCGTATGTATGAGAAAACTTTTCGATCCCGTGTAATATTAATATCACAGGGTTCAAATTGCTTGTCTGTATTACTAAAGTTTTTCTTCTTAGACAAACTTGATTGCATTTAATCTTCTTCAAGTTACTTCGTATACGGTTACTTCAGCAGCAATGTCTAGACGTAACGATATATTATACGAATATATACAAAAATGACGTAACATACACTACTGTTCGGAAAAGTTGGACACTCAAACCAACTGCAAGAATTATAGCACAATATCACTCCTAAATGTGCCGTGTAAGATAATAATAATACTTATTAAGAGAAAATTGGAGAAAAAGTGAAACACCGACAGGTCAGCTATTTATAAAAAAGTATTAATATATGACGTGTACAACATACCAACAATGGTTTTGTTTAAAAATTTGGATTTCTAAATAAGAATAAAATTATGAGAAACAAACGAAGGAAGAAAGCAATGACCAAAGTAGAAGTAGAATCTACGGCTAGTGGAATCGTTGAGCGAAATATACCTTCAAGAAGTCAGGAAAATATATGATAGGAAATGATGTAAAACTAGGCAGAAGAAACAGGACAGCAAGCGCAATGAACTACCTACTAAGAATCAAACAAAATCGTGACCCGTCAAAATGGCCCGAGACAAAATAGCCCCGACGAAACAGCCCAGGACAAAAGGGCCCAGGATAAAAGAGTGCCGACAAAAGAGCCTAGGGCAAAATCTGAAGTTGTGATGGGTGCATTATTTGTTATTATTTTCATGATTACATCTTTATACTCGCGATAATATGAAACCGCATTTGTATTTAATTACCTATTAAAAATAATATTTGTTGTTCGGAATCCGTTAATAGTATTGTAGGTTTATTTATTAATAGAGCCATATAACGCGAAAATATTTATTAGAAAACGCATTTTGCAAATTGCCAACAAACATATACCATACGGTAACTGTGACAGAAATAAAAGTAAAATTGCAGAAACTAAAATTCGGATTCCGAACAACAAATGTTATTTTTAATGGGTAATTAAATACGAATGCAGTTTCATATTGTGGTGAGTATAAAGATGTAATCATCATCATCATCATCATCATCATCATCATCAATTTCAGATTTTTTCCCTATTTTATATTAGGCTCTTTCGTCGGAGCTCTTTTATCCTGGGCTCTTTTTGTCCTGGGGTATTTTGTCGGGGCTATTTTGTCGGGGCTATTTTGTCTCGGGCCATTTTGACGGGGCACCAAACAAAATATTTATGACACCAAATTGAAAGTATACAAGGATATAATAAAACCTACGGATGGAAAATTGAATAGTAAGTTGAAAGACAACAGGGCATACAAAATAAACCAGAAAGGAAAATACGTATAGAGTTAAATTACATAACCAAAACACAATTGGAGAAATGTCCATAAGAGGAAGCAATAATAACTAAATTGATGATTTGTTCAAAGAACCGTAAATAGACATATTAAGAGAATATCAGAGGTGAGAACACTAAAAAAATACCATAGAGAAAGCTAAGACAGAAAAAAAGATGAGGATGGACAAGGAAAAGACTAAGCAGTGAAATATGAGAATGAAGTCGTTCTATATGCCCTATTATGTAGATACCATAGAACATCAATTTTAGTTCTATGTTTCACATGACAAAAAAGCAAATAGCAATTTTTTCAAATCAAATATTGAGGCTGATGCCAATACATTTCATTGCTTAGACACTATAAAAGGTATTCCATATGTACACCTACTGTTGTAGCATGTTGCTTTATTATAATTGATTGTAACACCCACATTCAGATTCCACAATCCATTAGAAACTTTCTAGCCCATTATCAGATATTGAAAGTATTACCTGTTGGTCTGGTTTTTCGTTTGAGGCATAGAAATACTTGCGTTTTTCAAACGTTGCTCAAAGTATCAGTATATGCAAAGAAATACAATCACTGATTAGGCCAAACTCTGCTGCTATAAAAATGAAGCATTCGCCACCAAAGGCTAAGGTTGCCTGAAATAGTTGCCAAATCGAGCCTAAAGGTTGCTATTAAGATATTAAAATAGTTATATTTTAAATTACCGAATATCAAGCAGCATGGCAAAATAAACAAAAGTCGATAGAAATAGTTAAGCAAGCAAAAACTAGCAGTAAGATTCGCACTTCTTTAGTAATACTAGCTGCATATAGAATATTACTGCCGTTGTGGCACTTTGAATTAAAAATAGAAACTATCGGAAACCTTCCATTTCAATTAATGAATTTTCATGAAATTGAACTAACTTTTGAACCAAAATTTTTGTAGTAGGAGTAGGTAACTGTGGCTATCTTATTTTACGAAATGTAATTGAATCACCAAGTTCTGTGCGAAAATTTGATTGCCCTTCTTATACGTGTCGTGCACTTACTTACTTTACTACATTTTTTTTTGCAAATTTGAGAGGGCTATGCTGAAAAGTTGATCTAAAATCTTTATGATTCTAAAAATATGGCGACAGAAGTGAAGTATACTGATGAACAACACCTCCAAGTGTAAGATTTATTATTTTATTAGTAATATAGTATTCTGTAAAAGGTATCTATTTCCAAGTAAATGTAAGTATTGAACATTTTTCTATACCACAATGCAACTTATTTCGCAAATTTCACTGCCACATTTTGTAGATCTAACTGCAGTTTATTTATGTCATGTATAGAATTTTTGTACACTTACAATCATCAACAAGGAGAAAATATGGAGAATACTTACTACTAAGTTACTCGATAAAAATCAGAACAGATACCATTATACCTCATATATTGTAGAGGAAAGTAGCCTAATATGAGATAGGTTCCGATTATGAGACCCCTTAGTTTCTTTCGAAATATGAATTGCCATTTAGTGGTAACTGTTGGAAATAGTCCTTTGTAGAGCAAATAATCACACGCGCTACAGTTTTGGACTTTATCTTAATTTGGTTGTCAGTTGTGGCTTGTTTACATACAAGTGCATGTGTGAAAAGATTTTAAGTGTGATATTTACTGGTAAATATTCAGTAACGAGGTAAGCGTTTGACATAATTTATCTGCTCATTCTGGAGCGTACGCGTCATTTAATAACGTAAGTATTTAAGGTGTGTTCAAATTTTTTGGGCCCTAATATGAGCCACTCTAGTATTAGAAACCGCAGCTGTCTCATATTACGCACCCAATTTTAAAAACTTGAAATTTCAGTCGTTTTATTTAACTAGCTATTAACACAATATATATCAAATTTTTACTACACTACTTTTGTAAAGCTTACCTAAGATGACCACATAATATATTGGACGCGAATGTGTTCACTAAAACGAAAAGTAGTATTGTTTATACTAAAAACTAAAAAGGGGTCTCATATTAGGCTACTTTCCTCTATTATAAAGGCTTCCAGGTTTAGACCGTGTTATGGTTTTGTAATTGTCGAATCCCGGAAGCCCTCCTAATGGAAACCGGGTTCGTAGAAACCTTCGACATCATTCACTCATATACCTCAATGAATGTATTGAACAAGTATTAAATTAGTTTTCAGCAATAATAGGTTAGCTTTCAGGAATAGTTTGTGTCCTAACGTGTTTGCGCAACTCAACATACGGCACCGTGTTCCGATATTTTTGTTTCAGCAGACAAAACGCAATAAAATATTTGCTTTTAACGGCTTTAGTAAAAATTCTTTATTTTGGTTTTAAAACAACTATTTAGTATTAAAACAGCCAGTTATTTATTAGAACACAAGTAGTAAGCCATCTCATGAACAACATATCTAAATTGAGAGGTTTTTATGATATGTTGTTTATGAGATGGCTTACTACTTGTGTTCTAATACATAACTGGCTGTTTTAATACTCTAAATAAAAACTAAAACCAAAATAAAGAATTTTTACTAAAGCCGTTAAAAGCAAATATTTAGTTGCGTTTTGTCTGCTGAAACAAAAATATCGGAACACGGTGCCGTATGTTGAGTTGTGCAAACACGTTAGGACACCTATTATTCCTGAAAGCTAACCTATTATTGCTGAAAACTAATTTAATACTGGTTCAATACATTCATTGAGGTATATGAGTGAATGATGTCGAAGGTTTCTACGAACCCGGTTTCCATTAGGAGGGCTTCCGAGATTCGACAATTACAAAACCATAACACGGTCTAAACCTGGAAGCCTTTATAATAGAGGAAAGTAGCCTAATATGAGACCCCTTTTTAGTTTTTAGTATAAACAATACTACTTTTCGTTTTAGTGAACACATTCGCGTCCAATATATTGTGTGGTCATAGGTAAGCTTTACAAAAGTACTGTAGTAAAAATTGATATATATTGTGTTAATAGCTAGTTAGGTAAAACGACTGAGATTTCAAGTTTTTAAAATTGAGTGCCTAATATGAGACAGCTGCGGTTTCTAATACTAGAGTGACTCATATTAGGGCCCAAAAAATTTGAACACACCTTAAATACTTACGTTATTAAATGACGCGTACGCCCCAGAATGAGCAGATAAATTATGTCAAACGCTTACCTCGTTACTGAATATTTACCAGTAAATATCACACTTAAAAACTTTTCACACATGCACTTGTATGTAAACAAGCCACAACTGACAACCAAATTAAGATAAAGTCCAAAACTGTAGCGCGTGTGATTATTTGCTCTACAAAGGACTATTTCCAACAGTTACCACTAAATGGCAATTCATATTTCGAAAGAAACTAAGGGGTCTCATAATCGGAACCTATCTCATATTAGGCTACTTTCCTCTACAGTATATGAGGTATAATGGTATCTGTTCTGATTTTTATGGAGTAACTTAGTAGTAAGTATTCTCCATATTTTCTCCTTGTTGATGATTGTAAGTGTACAAAAATTCTATACATGACATAAATAAACTGCAGTTAGATCTACAAAATGTGGCAGTGAAATTTGCGAAATAAGTTGCATTGTGGTATAGAAAAATGTTCAATACTTACATTTACTTGGAAATAGATACCTTTTACAGAATACTATATTACTAATAAAATGATAAATCTTACACTTGGAGGTGTTGTTCATCAGTATACTTCACTTCTGTCGCCATATTTTTAGAATCATAAAGATTTTAGATCAACTTTTCAGCATAACCCTCTCAAATTTGCAAAAAAATGTAGTAAAGTAAGTAAGTGCACGACACGTATAAGAAGGGCAATCAAATTTTCGCACAGAACTTGGTGATTCAATTACATTTCGTAAAATAAGATAGCCACAGTTACCTACTCCTACTACAAAAATTTTGGTTCAAAAGTTAGTTAAATTTCATGAAAATTCATTAATTGAAATGGAAGGTCTCCGATAGTTTCTATTTTTAATTCAAAGTGCCACAACGGCAGTAATATTCTATATGCAGCTAGTATTACTAAAGAAGTGCGAATCTTACTGCTAGTTTTTGCTTGCTTAACTATTTCTATCGACTTTTGTTTATTTTGCCATGCTGCTTGATATTCGGTAATTTAAAATATAACTATTTTAATATCTTAATAGCAACCTTTAGGCTCGATTTGGCAACTATTTCAGGCAACCTTAGCCTTTGGTAGCGAATGCTTCATTTTTATAGGAGCAGAGTTTGGCCTAATCAGTGATTGTATTTCTTTGCATATACTGATACTTTGAGCAACGTTTGAAAAACGCAAGTATTTCTATGCCTCAAACGAAAAACCAGACCAACAGGTAATACTTTCAATATCTGATAATGGGCTAGAAAGTTTCTAATGGATTGTGGAATCTGAATGTGGGTGTTACAATCAATTATAATAAAGCAACATGCTACAACAGTAGGTGTACATGGAATACCTTTTATAGTGTCTAAGCAATGAAATGTATTGGCATCAGCCTCAATATTTGATTTGAAAAAATTGCTATTTGCTTTTTTGTCATGTGAAACATAGAACTAAAATTGATGTTCTATGGTATCTACATAATAGGGCATATAGAACGACTTCCTTAGTTCATTCTCATATTTCACTGCTTAGTCTTTTCCTTGTCCATCCTCATCTTTTTTTCTGTCTTAGCTTTCTCTATGGTATTTTTTTAGTGTTCTCTCCTCTGATATTCTCTTAATATGTCTATTTACGGTTCTTTGAACAAATCATCAATTTAGTTATTATTGCTTCCTCTTATGGACATTTCTCCAATTGTGTTTTTTTTGTAATTTAACTATATACGTATTTTCCTTTCTTGTTTATTTTGTATGCCCTGTTGTCTTTCAACTTACGGTCCAGTTTTCCATCCGTAGGTTTTATTATATGCTTGTGTATTCTCATTTTGGTGTCATAAATATTTTGTTTGATTCTTAGTAGGTAGTTCATTGCGTCTGCTGTCCTGTTTCTTCTGCCTAGTTTTACATCATTTCGTGTCACATATTTTCCTGACTTCTTGAAGGTACATTTCGCTCAACGATTCCACTAGCCGTAGATTCTACTTCGACTTTGGTCATTGCTTTGTTCCTTCGTTTGTTTCTCATAATTTTATTCTTATTTAGAAATCCAAATTTTTAAACAAAACCATTGTTGGTATGTTGTACACGTCATATATTAATACTTTTTTAGCTGACCTGTCGGTGTTTCACTTTTTCTCCAATTTTCTCTTAATAAGTATTATTATTATCTTACACGGCACATTTAGGAGTGATATTGTGCTATAATTCTTGCAGTTGGTTTGAGTGTCCAACTTTTCCGAACAGTAGTGTATGTTACGTCATTTTTGTATATATTCGTATAATATATCGTTACGTCTAGACATTGCTGCTGAAGTAACCGTATACGAAGTAACTTGAAGAAGATTAAATGCAATCAAGTTTGTCTAAGAAGAAAAACTTTAGTAATACAGACAAGCAATTTGAACCCTGTGATATTAATATTACACGGGATCGAAAAGTTTTCTCATACATACGAAGTACCGTTACATTTTTCTACCTCACTATATCCACCTACTAGATCGCTTAAAATTCCTGCTTCGTAATGTCTGTAAAGTGGCGCTCAAAAAAGGTAAATAGATAGGGAATCCAGTATCTGAAGAATTTTCATTCAAGTACATAATAAATACCGTGCATCGCCAAGTATAAACGTACCATATTGCATCCTGTGCGTTGTGCGAAGTAGTTTGAATTCTGAACGTTAAATGCATTTTTATAGCTATAGATATTTCTTATAAGGTCAATAGAGAGTTAAAGGTTTATCACCTGAAAACTAGTCAAGTTTAAGTGTGTGTAGTGTTGTGTCATAAAATATTTAAGGGATAATAAGGTAGCTGTAGCAATTTGTATTGTTAGTTAGACTTGTGTGGAAACTTAGAGTTGAAACCACAACCATGTAATACAATGTTTATTGTTTATAATTCTATAACAATCTGTTAGTTTGCACGGCATAACTAATATTATTGCTGCAATAAAGAGCAAGAAAAGAAAACCATGAATGAGACGTTTGCCTAGTGGAAGCGTAAAAGAATGTTTACGTTGCAGTGATGTCTATATTACCGAGAACATGTAACATTAAACATATAAAAGTAATGATTATATTACGCGTATTATCGAATTGTTAATGTTGTGATACCATACAATATTACAGTAAAAATATCATAGATAAATCGAGTAATAAACTCTTAATATTTATGACGTCGTAAAGCCACCGGAAGTTCGAATCATTATTTTATTTATTACTATGAATCCGTGCCCCGTCAACATAATTCATTATCTACACTTCTTTTATTTTATTCTTTAATTTATGTACGTTCTTTGCGTTATCGCATTGTATAAGTTACTGTTTATGTATGGACATACACCATTAGGAATTACGTTACCCTCGGTCACAATTTAATTTTATCTTTGAACTAATTACACTTTGACGTTGATATGTATGCGTATAAATACCTAGTTTAATAATAATACACATGATATTCCGGTATTTTCAATCATAACCATTCTTTGATCAAATGCATGCAACTAATGATGTGGTTTCTCTGTGAACGGCATTCATGGTATATAGCTGAAAATCGGCTTTAATATTGCAACATCACCAACATCAATGAAAGAATTTTTGTTAATTAATGCGGTAATCACTGCTTGAAATACCAGTATTATTCAATGCATGCGTTTTGCTTTTGTGTTCGCAATTCCCATCTGTGTTGTGGCTTACCCATTGACTATTAGTCTGTAATCCTAGATAAAAATCGTAGTTACCTACACTGTTTGATGCCAGTGAATGTAAGAAATTCTTATTATTGCGAAATTATTTAGTTTTGTGTAGGTATCAAAAGGTGGATATTTTTAATAGATTCTATCCCTTTTATTCTCTTGGAAGCAGCTTATTAGACTGTGATGTTTGAAGATACGGTACAATTATTGGAATTTTTAGGTCTTAGCCAATTTGCATTTTGAGTTACATATCCAGTTGTTGCCTAGTTGAAAAGCCAGTTTACAGAGTTCTTTGGAACGACGCGAACTATTTAAACTGCTGACTCCCTTCATCGAATTGGAGGCTTCCTAAGAAACAAAGAATCCCATATAATTTTTTTTCCTGGGTGCTTAGTTGCAGTGACTCCGTAAGCTGTATTACTTGTCTGGCTATCACTGCAACTGTTGCGGTGTAGTTTTAGTGTGTGTATGTTGTGTTCAATTGGCTTTGTGACAGCATCATATCGCCTTTTATGATGCCGCGCTGTTAATCACTTTGCTCCCAACAGCGAATGGCAAGTCGATCCGGGATTAAACTCTCTGAAAAAATGTCACCGTCCCTCCAGAGAATTGAACCCCGGCACCTATCGTCCTCTCACAACAATTGTCAGCCGCCTAACCACTGCGGCTATCGACCCGTTAAATTAGATCCTATTTTGGAGGCGTTTTTGTATTTTTATCTCCGACCTGACTAGACTTGACCAACATAAGCAGCTACATATTGTAACGAACAGTTTCCTCACGAATATTAAAATTTCTTATTTTAATATTTTCTATGAAAATTTAAAGAAATTCAATGGTCTTTTCAGTGTTTAGAATGTTTATTCTACTTTTGAACATATCTGTACATGCTACTTTTGGAAGAAAGTGTACCTACCATCGGCCATGTTGCATGACGTCCTGGGACAGAGAGAAAGTACCTTTTTCCGATATAAAAGGCCATGCTTCATATGCAGTCGGAGATCACATGTTCCAGGTGTGATTTGTACGTCAGTTTAGTGATCAAGTTGAGACTTGCATATTCTACTTCGGTTGATACGAGTGTCTTGAAGCCCACAATGGACGGACACTGGTGTCCTTTGCCAGGTGCACTCTTATGTTAGGTATTTGAGTTAAACCAGTTTATCCCTCTTCAATCTGGGTTTGGATGATTTCGGAACATGTGGTGCACTTCGAGGAAGTACTGTAGAATCTGTTCTTCTGCTTCAATCATATTTCCGTTTAGCTTATTGAGAGACTCAAGGTTGCAAGATCTTTATTTTGGAAGAACTGTTCAAATTATATATATTTGCTTTCTTCTATATGCCAGATCGTTTAGTCTTGTTATAAGGTTTTCTAGTGGCTATCCTCAAGTCATCATTGCAAACTTTTTTGTATAATTAGAGATTAGAAATAGAAGCTAATAGGACGCCCGAATATAGCAGGACGCATTGTGTCGAACAATTATAGAATTAAGAGAAAATATGTCGGTAATTTTAGATGAAAAACGAAATAGCCATTTAGAGAAAGTTTTCTGAATAAGTAAAGTCGAAAGAAATGTATTACCTGTAGCACGACCGTAAACTTTAGAATAAAGAAATTAGTTACAATTATTTGGGTGAACTATAGATCTACGATTTTATCTCTTTACTTAAAAATGCCGGTTAATATCCAATGTTTATCTGGGATGGTTTGATGGGTATCTATGGGATTAGTAAGTAGTTGCGGTTTGCATATGAGCCGAGGAATGCAGTCATTGTAAACGGAAGAATATCAGACGCTTTTGAGGTGCGGATAGGATTGAGACTTTATCAACCCTGTTATTTAATACAACCATGTCATTCATGGTTGTATTAAATAACAGGGTTGATAAAGTCTCAAGTATATATAAACGTAGACAAAAGCAACTTCATCCAATTAAGAGTTAGCCAGGAAACAGAGAAAGGATTACAGGTAAAAATCAATGACGAAGAAATCTTGATATTTAGGAACAAATGCAACGGAGAAGCCGCAATGGATCTAAGACTGATCACAGTAAGAAATGTGCTAGTGGATTAAATAACATTACTATCAAAAGAAGCGTCAAAAAAACAAAAAAAAACGTATACAAAACGATCTTAAGACCAACCATATTGTACGGATCCGAAGCATGGGTAATGAAAATAAAATGCAAACAAAAATATAAGCATGGGAAAGGATAATATTACGCAGGATCTACGGAGGTTGGATGGCAAAGGCGAACAAACGAAGAAGTATACGAACTGTCTAATGAGCCAATAATCGTGAAATCCAGGCGATTGTGATGGACAGGACCTTTGTAGAGAATGAGGAATGAGAAAGTAGTGAAAACAATAGCATGGAACGAATCTGAAGGGAAGAGGAGAAGAGGACGACTCAGAAGAAAATGGAGACAAGTTGTAGAGGAAGACATAACGGGGAAGTAGATAAAGGACTGGAGAACGAAAGCAGCTGGTTGAAAGGAATGGAAAGAGGTCACACAGCTATTGGCCTAAAGATCTGCAAACACTCTATTATATATATGAGCTGATCACCTGTATTAACAATGTTTTACATGAATATGTTATAAAAATTGTTTAGGTTACTTTACCATTTTTCTGTTTTTCATCGGAAATATATTACGTGTAAGCCCAATGTATTTCAGCCTTAGCCAATCTCTTTATCATCGCAAAATCTTTCATTTCGGCTGGTACTATTCTTCAGGCAATACCATCTAGGAGAAGAATAGAAACCTTAGATTGGTATTTATCGATAATATCTTCTCAATATTTTAGGTATATTAATGTAATCCTTGAAAAAAATTGTTCTTTCTACATAACTACTCTTTCATTCGCTAAGTATTTGCATAAATTAACGTAAGTGTTGTTGATTTGAAATGAAGAAATTATATCCCTGTATATGCATTACTAATCTAGTGGTACAAATTTATAGAATCTCATATATCCTTACAATACACGTCACCGCAAGTTTATAGAATAGTTTCTTTATGTATGTAGATATTTCAGAGGAAAACATTTCCACCTTCCCTTTTAACAAAATTACTTTCCAAATAGCATCCAATTTCTTCAGACGTTTACATAATAGAACAATTCGAATGCGATTTGTTGGAATTGCAGATTCACCCAGTATATCTGCATAAAATAAAATATATATTTTCCGGTATTTTGCAGATTTTACATTAATTAGTGCCGGGCTGAATTATTCCAGTACTCACTTCTACAATTTTGAATATTTGCACGCACATCCTCGACGTACTAATTAACCACAATTTTAAAAACCGTTGTTCGCCTCAATTAATAAACTCTTTCCGAGTTTTTTTACAATAGTTCGCGCAATGCTGACCCTTTCCAATATGATGATTTCCTATAAAACGGTAATGGGCACTGTTATTGTACTGATTGTGAGTCTATTGCATATTGCCTGGCGGCATAACGCGGATAGAGTATGGTAAAATGTAAATTGGATATCATTCATTGATTATTGGTTGATATTAACGGCAGTCCCTTTATATTCATATCAATTTGGTAACAAAATTTTAGCAGTGGGAAATATTTGTCTTTCTATATAAAGTTGCTTGGCTTTATTATTGGAATATATGCGTCAATAATGGCGTTGATATTGCTGTATAACGGAGAAATTATTGCAACATTAAACAAATGACGGAGTATATGGGAAATGGTTACCTTTTGTGAAAGTTTAATTACATGTTAGTTAATAGCTTTATTTAAGCTTTATATGTATGTATGTACATGCTTCAGGCTTTTAAAAGTGCATTTTACCATGTCGTGCATAATCACAAAAGGTACATTAAAAAAACAAAGGACGAGTGACGGGCACATCTTCGTTCGCGTACAATTTTAAAGTGTGGTCAACAAAAACAATCATTAAAATCAAATTCGTGTGTACTAATTAAAATTTTTAATTTAGGGACCCCTTTCAGAATGTACAGTCATCTATAATTAGGTAGTGCTTTCGATCATATTCTGGGAAAATGTATGACTTGCACTTTCAGCCTGGACCATGACCCTAAAAGCGAACTGCATTACCGGTGCATCACCGAACGTGTTTGAAATTGTAAGGTGAATGGATTTGCTTTGGTATATCCTTTATTAAAGTTAAATTTTATCCCCGCATTTATGAATACTACATGCATAAGTGGTTGAACTAGTTTTCAGCGTTGGTGATAGACTGAAGTGTATACCATAATAGAAAATGGTCTTCTGCATAAGGTATAATAAAAAAGTTTATTGTCGTAACTAGTTCAACTTCTGTTACATTTTCATAAAATTTCAAAATAAAGTAAGAGTTCTGTTGAGGTCAATTCTAGATCGTATAGAGATCACTTCATTAAATAAATTCTCATCGAAATTCCGTCAAATGATTACATTATGAAATTATACGCGGCTTCAGAGATGTCTGACACCACCTCTTCGTCCATTCACTCCGATATTGTAGTTGCAATAGGAATACTGCATTGCGTTTTGCAAGTGAAGCAAAATATTTATAGATAATAAACCAAACTTTACTACTTTGTCGTTACACATAGCGATAGTGTAATATGATTTTAGAATTGAAAATAGAGCAAATTGGATATATTTCATGTACGAGCTTGGAAGTAACGATTTGAACGTTACAAATACGATCGTATATATTATGATTACAAATACCTAAGGTTCAGTAACATTTGGCATATCTTGGGCTTCACTTCTACATTATGTTGCCCTGTAATACTTCTGTAAGTACTTATAAAATATTGGAGTATGTATTTTAAACCCAGAAACCGGCTGAAAGAGGTTGTAAATAAACAATAAAACCGGTGACCGATACACTTAAAGGATTTTACGAAGCGAAACTAACGAGTATGTAAGCTTCGCATATATAACATCTTTTATACGCTAAGCTGGGTGGTGCTCGCCTTAACTGCTTTAGCGAATCTTCTATACTGGTTCTAAACGTCAGTATTTATATTAGGATTATGTCCGAGACTAGTTCGAAGAAATAGCTTTATTACATTAGGCTCGTATATTTCAATAAAATCGATGGATTTTCTGTTTTCATAGATGTGTTGCTGCAATCATATCTCGAAATTTTACGAAACTGACATAAGGCAGATACAGAAAAAAAATTACACAGTAAGTAACTAAGAATGTGGAACACTTTCGTTGGTATTGTTATCTCGTGATAATTATTTGGTATGTATTCTAGTGGTATTATGCAATTTGTCTTCGACTATAAATTATTTCTATTGATATTTACCACATCAATTTTCTTGTAGTTTCGGTGATATCACTATGACACATGTGAAACTAAAGAAAAATCCTAAATTGCGATCATGTAATAAGATCCTGTATATACTTGTACTACGATTCTGTCTGTGAGTTTAAGAGTTTTACAATATCTGGATGGATCTTTTATTGGATATTTTTAGTAAAAGTTTAGATCGTAAAGTTGTTTATGGGTAGATACTGAGTGGTTAGGGTTTCAGTTTTAGTTTTTGCAATTTTGGGAAGGGAAATGTATTTAGTAAAGTACAAAATTTAAGCTCTACTATACATAAACAGTGGATACTTAAGGGGTAACGAACTTAACTCTTAATTTTTGGTATCATACAATACGAAGCATTTCACTTGCATGACGGACCTCTTCAAACTTCAAACTTCTGGTGGTGGTCTCCTGATGAAAATGAACGCATGTAATCTGCTTATCTGAAAGTAAAACGTCATGGTCCATATAATCAGAACGAATACCTATACCTTCACTAAAAAAATGCTCGTAATAGGTGCTCATGGTATATTGTTGGAATCGTCCTGTAAAGGAGTGCGTGGTTTCGAACTTTTCGTTCGTTTTCAGGCAAGTTTTCTTCTAAATTTTAGCTGATGACAGATCTATCACTTCTTCTGTATAGCTAATAGAAGCTGATCTTTGACATGTTAATAAAGTCTGTTATAAGCAGGAAATACAACTTTTCTCTGTGATAGATATACGATACAGATTCAAATTCATATCTGTCGACACCGCCCATATTTGGGTTGTATAAGTTGACTAAATGGTATTAGGTTACCTAAATTCTTTTTCATTTTGGAGGAAATCGTTTCTGCTCGTCGTCAAATTTTTTATAATCGTAGCATCTCTTGTCTCTTTAACTTTTCTGAAATTCATCATAGAACTGTCTGCTATACGGTTTTCTTGAACTGCATCTGCACCTCTTAGATAAGTATCGGATAGAAGCTCCAATAAGAGTAAATCAGAAAAGAAATTGTCGAAAAATTGGAAAATTTGCGCATTAACAGTGTTAAATGTATGCATATTACAAAACCACAAAGTTTTCTACACTATATATGCACTATATTTGGTGTTGATATTTATCACACACGTTCACGGCTTCTATTTACAATTTATATTCATATCCCATACCATGCGTAGAGCATGATTAGTATGTAACAGTCCCATATGTAAAAATAGATTCCTGTAACATTAATAGCTTGTAGAGTCTAAAATTTTGATTCTTCTGTAGATTGAAACTATTTCCAGCATGTGATAAAAGCACAGGATTGCGAAGGTTACTGCAAAGATCTGAATGTGGTATAATATGTTAACTAATTAAAAAATTGCAACATTTCAACACGTCTCGTAGTACACTCCCGGGATTTTTTTCTGACCATGTTACAAGTGTATTTATGAAAATTACGGACGTATAAAGGAATATATCTGAAGAAAACCATTGGTGCTGTTTCAAAAATTCACTTTTGAACAGCACTCTATATACACGTTTTGATTAGACGTGTATAATTTCAGAAAATCGTTATAAACAATCAATAGTCAATAAATAGATTTGTAAAATTTCTCAATAAATGATGAGTCGGCAATGTTAAATACTGAAAGCTCAAAAATTAACCCGCAAACCTTATCGAAGATACCTGGTGAAGAACACATACACACGCCTACTCAAAGACGAGTATTTATGAAGTAATAGTTTTAATTATTCCTAAATTTTGTGTAAAATAAAATTCAAAATTTTAACAGCAGTAATAAATAAAAGAATCTATATACAGTATGTCTCACTAAGTTGGAACCATATGGAAACATTTTTATTATTAATTTTAGGGAAAAGGTTATTCTTTATAAAAAGTTCTGCATGTTCTAAAATATAAAATACAGTTATCAGATATTAATTATCTTAGGTCGTATACGCGGTTTGTCAAAGAATATGAATTTTACTAAAGAGTAAAGTATCTTTATATTTGACAATATTGAAAATTTTTATAAGGAAAAGTTGATCAGAACTAAAAACTACGTTCAAATACACAATTACATCCATTTACATTGAAAAAAATATTTTTTCTTTTTTGTAGACAATATCAATGCAAATTTAATTGTAGTTGCATCAATTACGTGTTTAAATTGCACAATTGTTAGAAACGATCAGAAGCGAAAAGGTTATCGTGTTTTTCATAATCTCAAGAGATAAATGTTCGTTCAAAATAAAAAGATTAGTAAAAAATAACGAAATCTAATTTTTCAATGTAAATGTATGTCATTATATATTTGAATGTAGTTTTTAGTTCCGATCAACTTTTCCTTATAACAATTTTTAATATTGTTAAATATAAAGGTACTTTACTCTTAAGTACAATTTTTATTTTTTGACAAACCGCGTATACGACATAAGAAAATTAATATCTGATGCCTGTATTTTATATTTTAGAACATGCATAGCTTTTTATAAGGAATAACTTCTTTCCCTAAAATTAATAATAAAAATGTTTTTATTGTTAAAAAAGTTTTCCATATGGTTCCAACTTAGTGAGGCATAACTCACGAACGCCTTGACCGATTTTGATGATTCGCACCAATTCGGACTGGTCTCCGGCCAAACAAGAAGAATACCCAAAAAAAAATCCCGAAATATCCCCGAAAAAAAAATTATCTAGAAAATTAATTTTGTATGGAGTGATTTTACGACTTTATAATAGATGACGTTTATGTTTACGTTATGTTGTGACAATTTTTTTTTGGCGGTACAGGGGAGAGGGGGGTGCGGGACGGATGGGACACCGGAAGAGGGGAATGGGGGATACGGGGGGTTACACAGAACGGGCGGGACACGGGGGGTGGTAACCGTAACAATAAAACATTAAATATCTAAATCAACACTTTTCTAGGCAGAACGAAGTCTGCTAGGCCAGCTAGTACGTAATACGTAGTTGTGAGGGACATCAATATAGAACATAAAATGGTTAACTCATTTCGTAGAAAGACATCTTTTGAAAATTTCTTCGAGAAAACTAAATTGTAAAGTTATCTTTGTCTTTGGTATTGTTATTTTTATTTTGATTATTTAGTGGTTTATTTTGTTGACTCTGCATGGTTTGGTTAATCAGCAGCTAAACATTTTCAAACCCCCAATAGAGTAAACTTCACATTTGAGGATAAATGATTTTTACATTCATTTGCGTGTCATGGTATGGAAATGAAATTTTTTTGTAAATTGTCTTCGGTGGTTAGAGTATTCCTGACGACCAATACTTATTTCATTGTACCCTTTTCCTATACCAGTTTAAATGTTGTGGTTGCTGTTTGGCGATGAGTAGTGACACAAGATATAGCTTGTAAAATTTATACTCAAAAAACTTTATTCTAGCTATATTCTTTATCTTCTAGCTATATTCTTTATTATTTAAAGTCTTCTTCACCGATTCAAACATTTAACAATTGAACGGGATTTCTTACAGACAATATTTTGATCAACGAACTCAAATAGCAATTGCTTGCTTTAAGGTCCACTTTTTCGTTTTTGGCTTTCCAAACTACGCTCATTAGCACCTTACATGAGTGATTAGCAATCAATGACCGTCAAAACGTCTTTTTTTGAGAAATCTTTCTTAGTACACAGTATGCTTTATCGCTATGGGTGACTTTATTTCTTTGATGTTATCTCCATCAAAATAAATCACTTATAGTTATAACCAGGAACGTGGGAGTCGGAGATCAGTTCATCTATAGTGAACGAAATGATTAAGAAAATTACTAGTTTCAACTGTACTAAGCATTGGACTCTTGTTAAACGCATTTCTTTCTGTGCAAATTTATAAAGACATTATTCTGGAGAAAATACAAGCACATTTCAGAACTTAGATTTTTTTGAAAAAAAATTATCAAATAATTTGAGTGAATATTCATCTCATGCTAAATAGGAATTATCGTCAACTCATCAACAACAAAGTTTTCATTAACTAACACTGTATGTATATAATTTGTTGCATTCAGGACTTTTTTGTTTCTTTTTTGGCTCACCTTTGAATACCTTGTACGTTATTCGAACAGCACACAATTATAATTACTATTGTTGTTGTATCGCCAACATATGAATCCCTGAGCAGATGGCGTGTAAAGACGCGGAAGACCATGTCAATATTTAGATATATAATTATGCATTGTTATACTGAATTACCGACATCAATTGCCCATACATAATGTCGGAGAAAGGCAAATATATGTAAGTACAACGTGAGTCATAAACTTTCATATCACCTCCGTCCCTTTATCTCCTCCGGCACTATGCACGTGAGTGCATCGACGTAAGCGTAAATAACAGCATCACACATCATTAGTTAATCTTATTTACGGCTATAAATATACAATGTATAGATAAATGTGTGGATGCTGAGTTAAAGTTTCCCCAATATCCTATACAATGAAGTGCGTATGGACACCTGCTTCTTGTATGTACAAATATTGGTTTTGGGTGGGTGTAGTGTAAACACAAACTTTGACACGTTTGCAATTGGCGGCCAGTAACCACCTGCCCCCTGTCTTATTTAGGTCATGGAGTATTTCCAGATCACAGAATACTTAATTGTGAGAGAGCAGTTGTAGTTGTAGCGCAATTGAATTATATATCTTAATAAGAAGCAGATTGTAGTTTGCTGAAAATTGTCCATTCCTTTTTTTGAAAGTAAAATCGTGACAACAAATAAACTTTTAAGTGCGCAAACAACAAAGGTAAACAAAATAGTAATTTTTCAAGAAGGAATGCCAACCAATTTTTCTGAATGAATTTAAGCTTATTAGATTGTTACATCCAACACAACATGGAGAAAACTCTAGAAATGATTATAGAACTCGACAGAAATAAAAGCTTAGGGAATAGCTTGAGAGATGCTGCCATATGATCATCAAGTAAAGTAAGGTTTCTCATTTTTAATGCAATCAAGACTACTCACTTTAGCTTTGTGTCTGTAAATGCATTTGCATTCCTTTGTTGCAATATTACATCACCAGAAATACTGTTGCGCTGTTACTTATATCCCAATAGCGAATGGTGGTTCAATCGGAGTTCTGATCTAGCAAGACGTTGGCATAAACGCCATTGCCAAGATTCGAAACCTGAACCGTTGGTACTGCCCTATCTATGGTCAGCCGCTCTTCGTCTATTGAGCTGTTATAACAACAGTTAAGCCTTAATAAGCCAAATATAGGAAAATGGTATTCTATATAGAAAAGAGAGGTAGTATTTTAGGCGTTATAGTATTCAGCAAATCAAAAAAGGTTTCTTGAATTGTCGAATTGATATGGAATAACAGAATATTTAAAGGCACTGGTTTTTTAACTTCTGGGAAGGAATTGAGTTCTAGTTACTGGTTTTCAGCACCTGTAGTTTTATCTGGGATCATAAAAAACTAACTTTCCTATAGATAATAGTGAGATTATGGAGAATGCAAAACTATGAAGGAGGAGGATAAAACGCTAGAAAGATTGGTACATTGTCGTGAATTATTTAATACATTACTTTACTTGATAAAACAAAATTTAAGGAATAGGTAATTCTTTATTAGATAGTAGAGTTTATAGTAAAATAGGAATTCATCTCGTTAAATATTATGTATGCATACCTAATAACATAAGAGATACCGCTCTTGTTAAGCTCTGAAATGTAGCAAAGCTGTACCTGTCATTATGCTGTTCGTATATGCAAATGGAATATGCAGAAGATTTGCATTTCTCCGGGTGCGTTGAGGAATATTAAAATTGAATAATGATAATAAATTAGGAGAAACAAGCGTACCATTTAATATCTTATGCAACAAAGTAGTGTCTGTAACCACTAGATAGTCGCGCAAAATAACAATGTTATTGTGTTGTGAAATGCCACTTCAATAGATTTTCATAAAGAACTAGAAACTTGTAGCTTAATTGACAGATTTTATGCAATATAACAGAATAAATCGTAAATATAAAAAAAACTGTAATAGATAGCTTCTATATAAATTTTGTATCTGTTATGGTAGTATACAAAGCCTGCATTCAACCTTAATATAAATAACAGCTTACACGGACTACCTTGTATAATTCTATAAACACAAAATCACTACAGCTCGGGCTTAATCTAACCTTAATGTATTTGAATGCCATTCATTTGATTCACATCTGAAATCATAAATTAGGTACCCAATATTATTATCCAGAAACACAAACAACTTAATCCAGCAAAAATATATAAATTACAGATGTTTTGACAATCCAGCACAAATAAATGCATGACAGATTAATTAATTCACATTTTATAATGACGTACTAATTATAATAAATCACATTTGAAAGATAAGCGAAGTAATAATAGTAGTATCAACTTGTCAAATGCTCCTGTGTCGTTAGGAAAGAAAATAAATTACCCAAAACGTATAAATTCCATAAATAACCTGAACTGGGAAAGCGATTTATTTTTGTTTTCGGTCTGGTTTACTCTCTAATAGAAATGATAAAGGAAGTACTGGAATACTACTGCATGCTAATTGTAAAATAATGACACAAAACGTTCGCAATATTACCAACCTGAGACCATTAATGTGTTTTAAAGCTGCAGCGGATTCCGAGTTGAATTACTACTGTAGCTGGATACTTCTATGTATACGCATGAACACCGGCGTTCAATTTTAGTTTTTGTGTAGTGGTATCGGAAATATATAAACAATCGTCTGCAATTTAAGGTTGAAGTAAGAAAAGAAAGTATGTTTGGATTTAGCTAGATTCAAAACGTTCGAAGATAGAAGGTCGTATAAAGTGTGTTGATTTAAACCACTACATATGTGACTATACTACAACTCTCTAACTCTGCTCTATTTAGCAACTATAAGGACCTCTCTATTTACCACCACCTTTCGTTTTCCGCAATTGCGTTGATTGCGATATCTGTTTGAATATGTGATTGCAAGTATCACTGATCACTAATCTGACTTGATGCAATTCAGTATCCTAATAAACTAATAACATAACTGATAAGAACGCTAACGCAATGGACTCCTCATTTTCTTTATTCGAGATTCAGCAAATATTTAATAGCAGAACATTTAGCACAAGATCGTTATGAAACAAAAATAACTTAATGCTGGATTTTATATTTAGCTCTTAAAAGTTCGATCAGCGTTAAACACTTATCGTATTTCTTTTACTACTATGAAAAGTTGATGTCAAATTAATATATCGCGAAGGAACTAATACATATCAAGCACATTTTTACGGTTACTGTTTATGTTCAAACGTTGTCTCAGAGATCTAATTAAATTTGAAATATGAAACGGATAGGAAGTAGATTTTAACGTCATCGCTGTAGTAGAGCATAAACGGCCCGACGTCTATATAAACAAGTCAATCTCGGTAATAAAACTGTTAACACTCACTTTCGGAACGGTCCATACACAAATTTCAGTCCGTTAAAATAGGCGAACAGTTACGGACGATATTCACCATTAATATTTTATCATAAAAAGGTTTTAGCGTCTAGCATCTGTAACGTGTGGAACCAGTAAACTGGTGATTTATGACGTATATAAACCGTAAAGTTCGTTTCGGGACGATCTGGAGGAAATTTCCAAGACTGGGAAATAGACTGAAGTTAAGCTTTATGAGGTAAACATGGTTTATTAAGTTGGTTGAACTAGACTGCTAGTATAGAGAAGTCCGGCGTAAAGAAACACAAATAGAAAGTTCAGTTTCCGAAATTTGTTTTCTATTGACGAGAGATTTAAAGACATCGAATGACACAAGAAGAAACTAAACACGATGTTAGTGCGGATATAAAATGGTTCATATAAATATCTTGTACATAAGTTGATGAAAATCACATCACGACTAAAGTGTATCAAGATTAATGGTTCATAGAGAGTTTAGCTTTAACTAACATTAAGTAGGGTAAGCTGGGGCAAAGTTCCGCAAAAATCACTTAAGTTTATTTGTCCGCTTTCGGTATATATGTAGAAGTAAAAAATCTTTAAATGCCTGGGCGAAGATTAATATCTAAGCCAACTATCATGGCGGTATCAGTTCATTTAGCACTTAACTAAAGATGGTGAAACCCATTTTTTA
Organism: Holotrichia oblita; assembly: GCA_023690525.1. Classification (NCBI taxonomy): domain Eukaryota; kingdom Metazoa; phylum Arthropoda; class Insecta; order Coleoptera; family Scarabaeidae; genus Holotrichia; species Holotrichia oblita. The sequence continues at coordinate 115,066,937 of CM043018.1, forward strand.
GACCCCTACACCTGCGGACGTTTGCCCCTTTTTTTGGGGCAAAACGGGTAAAAAGAAAAACAATAATTTTTAATGGTGAACTTCTTTATTCATCCAATAATGTTTTCATATTCATCAAAGTTATTGCGAAATGTTAACATCGCCTGAAAGCGACCAGATTTCCCCAAAATTGGCTGAGACAGTCTTTTGACAGTCTTTTGACATCACTATTTATTAAATGTCAAAGAATATTAAATTTCCCTATTTGAATATATTCCGTTTCAGAACTTCCGTTTGAATCCAACCTTCCTTTTACTAAACAATGTTTTCGTTTCCTCCGCTAAAAAAGAACACTCACAGAGAGTAGTTCATACATATCTGCCAGTTCAAGGCTAGTTAGTGTACCAGTGTTACTACGTTTGTTAAATTAATCAGTACAAAAAGGCCGTGTTCACGGGGATACCCCGCACGAAGTCATAAATTATACTGATAAGCAGCAAACTTTTAGGCGAAGAAGGAAGCGGACATCTTGGGGAATCTTCAACGCCAGCATCATAAGGTTCTTATTTTCATTAATCTTTTCTTCTAGATGCAATTTATTTGGGTGTTGATGTAAGAATCGTTGATTTCAGTCCTCTAGTTATAGTAAGATAGGTGCTTTGTTAAGATTCTGTTTAATATTTTCTAACTTTTGTATTTGCATATTTATTCAGATATTTTATTTAATATATTTGTTATTCGTTCACTTGTTGCATTTTCATTTATTCAATGGAATTATGTGTTTTGTGTTATTAATTATTGTTTAGAGACAGTTGAGATGTTAGCAACTGTGATTGCTGGATATTGGAAAGGTAGGATGTCTAATGCTCGATGGTCCAGGGCGAATAAGGGCTCGTTTGGAGGTATATTCGAATTTTTATTTGTGAAATTTTAATATTTTGTGTAAAATATTGTGTTTAAATTATTTTATGAAGTTTCGTTACATTTATTTTAATATTTTGTGTATGTTACCGAACGCGAAATACACTTCGGAATTTCAACATACACTAGGGCTCACAAGTTTATCAAAATAGGCACGGTTACGTATCATGTTCAATATCGTCATATTGGAAAGTATTTTTTGAATTAGTTACCATAAGTATTAAATATACAGTATTCGTTCCTTTTTATCCGACCTATGTTATTAAATAAAGAGATATAAAAAAGATATTGGTATTTTTTGTCAATAATAGAGAAAATTAAATAAAATAAAGGAGTTTATGGACCTCGGAAGGACACACTAGGAAAAACATCTTCTTCGCTGAATACTGTTGAATCCAAAGCATAAATTCCAGTGACAAATGGCAGAAATGACAAAGTCGATGGACCTTCTCCAGTGTTGCTGTTTGAATAGGAAATTGGACGACGTGAGAAAACAAACCAGAAAAGATAACGAAGAATTAAGAAAAGATATTGAACAGGCAAACCAACGTATGTATGAAAAGCTCTGGAAGCGATTTTGAAAAGCAAATACGGCTAAGTCATACACCGAATTGTCTGAAAATCCTGGGTGCGAAGATTGACCATGACTACCAATTGTCAGCAACTTGATCGTAGACCATTGATATTGAGTACAGAAAACATGAAGAATCAGTTTAAAGAATCTTGTTTGATTCTTTAAAAAAAACACGAAAAGCAAAAGATCTAAACGTTTGATCAAACACATGATCAGATACCAAAATAGAACAAGCAATCTGAAATGAAAGTCCTAGGAAAACGCCCACGATAAAGGGATTTTCAGAACGATATGCAACGTAGAACCTCTTAATTTAGTTCTTTTGGCGACTATTTCTGGAATCTTCCTCAAGGACTTATCGATTAACTGAACAATAGTGATTAACACTTTTTCTAAATCTGCCAATCGCTTTTGGGACGCGATATTTTATATTATTTTATCTTTCAGTCGCATTAGCCTAATCAGATTTTATTAAATGTCAACCACCTATTTGAATATATTCCGTAATCATAATAAGTTCCAAAATTTCAGTTTGAAATTGTAATAGTTTTAACAAAACATAAAAACAGAATTCGCATCGCAAACTCACCTTTTTCGCAGTTAGTTATACTTCTGCCAGTTCTGTTGCCTGTTACTACGTTAAATCCAAAAGCTCTTCTGCGGTCTCTTTGTAAACAAGAAAGGACACGCCCGAAGCCCATAGACTAGGCGAAGAAGGAAGCGGACATCTTGGGGAATCGAATCAACGCCAGCAAGTATACGCAGATAAGCGAAGAATACGTACGTACAGGTATTTGGCCAATAAACTATTATATGCTACGAATACGAGCTCGTAATAAATAGAATCATTTGTATTAAAGCTAAATTGATTCCGCGTTCGTTGTAAAGTTCACAGTCACATACATATTTTTCCGTTGTAATTATTTAGAGATTAAACAAGTAGTTATAGTAAGATAGGTGCATCGTTAATGTTAAGATTCTGTTTAATATTTTCTAACTTTTGGCATATTTATTCAGATATTTTATTTAATATATTTGTTATTCGTTCACTTGTTGCATTTTCATTTATTCAGTGATAAATCAGATTGCTTTTTGTAAATTATTGTTTAAATACTAAAATTTACCGATGAGAACGTATAAGGAAAAGATTATAAGAGAGTTTGTAAAGTAAGTATCTGTTTTCTTGATTACCGATTGCTACCGACATTTTGCTAGTCAGCATTTCGGTATCAGTAACGTCCGTCGTTGTGGGTTCACAGGGGAGTTAACTTACCGTGGCGCCCAAGGTTATAAACACAATAGCACAAAATAAGTCCGGTTTCTTCACAACTCCGACAGAACTTCCGGAATCCACCTTCCTTTCTCTACTAAACAATGTTTTTGTTTTTTTTTAACCCATCATAAGGTTCTTATTTTCCCCATTAGCACTGCGGATATTTGCCCATTTCTGATCCTACCATTATTAATGAGAAAATGGAGTTCAAGGTTGAAGTAACATTAATAACCTCTTTGTTGCGGCTACCTTTGACTATTACCAGATATGCAAATTGATATGGGGGTTCGGAAGAAGCGTAAAAAATTATATTTTTAAAGCTGTGAGAATATTACATTAAAGGTGACAAAAATCGTTCTTACCTCATGATTAGCAAATTGCTCGATGTAAACACACGATATTTTGTGGGTAGGTTGACACCACCTGTATCAACATAAAACTACTACCTAACCGCATTAAAACCTGCCGCGATTTTTAAAAAGGGCGCTGCGTATCTTTACTCCGGGCGAATCTTTGCCGCACCTTACTCTACTAAAAAATAAATGCAATTCCTTGAATTATAATTAAATGGTGTCTCGTACTTCCACCTACCCTTCGCGAAACCCAAAGAACACCAACCTGTTTCCCAAGTTTGATCAAAAAACAACAGTTATTGAGGACTTGAGGATTTTGTGGTCTAGAAACATGAGACATGTTGTACCATTCTCAGTGTTTGAGAAATTGCCAAAAACCTTGTTACATGCAGTCGCGAAGTTGCATACATACTAATTTTTTGTTACTGGTTTTGAGCTTTCATAGGAAATATTTGATGATCAAATATGGCTAAACGATGATCAGTCCTTTCCTGCAACACAAATTCTGTTCTTAAGAATTTTTTTCTTAATATATTGTTTTAAAATTTTGAAATTAAAGGGAAACTAAGGGTTGTGTAATGTAGGTCTGCGAAGTGGTCAAAACCCTGCAGAAATGAAAGAAAGTATTGACCATTTGTTGACCAGTATTGATCGTCAGCGATTTCGATTAACTACTTTTTGTCAAGGTCGCATAAAATTTTACCGGTGGGTGGTGAAATGATGATTTCCAAGTTTCTGCGGTTCAAAGGCACAAGAAAATAGATAGTATCATGTAACTTCAAGGTTGGTTAAAATTTAACCAGCAGGTGGTCAAACGGTGATTTTAATTTTTTTTTGGTTTAAAAACCTAGCAACAATAAGTCCAAGCATGGTTGAACCACTTCTCAAAATTTGCGAAAAGTGCGATAAACCTTTGAAAACCCCGTTATGTATGTACATCTTCAAGGTCGGATAAAATTTAACCGGTAAGTGGTCAAACAATGATTTGTGGTTTGTTATGAAAATTTGTTAATTTGTTTTTTTCGTTTTTGCGGCTATTATTAAGTTTTCAAAAGAATTATTTGGTGATCAAGCATGGTCAAACAATGGCCAATTCTATCCTGTAACAAAAGTTTTGTTTTTGTACTAAAATAAAATTCCTTATAATATAAAAGGTGGTCAAACGGTGGTCAATCATACCCAATGAACAAAATTTCTAAATTTCAATTTTTTAGCATTTTCACCATGAGATACCCAAATATGGATATACTGGCTATAGTCTAAACGAAGATTAGTCAATCGAAATCACATATGGTCAATAAATAGTCAATCCTTTGTGTTATTTGTGTAGATGTTTCACCACATGGTGGTACACAACTTCGCGGATCTGTGAAATATGATCAATCATGAATTAAATTGGTGTATTTTAGTTTTAGCATGTTGCATGCATTGAATTATCACGTTTTTTATTGAATTATTTCAACCTTATTGATTAATAGAGAGTAGTTTATAACTCTGACTGAATGATTTTGTCTTTCACTTTAAGCCTGATTGATCGAGAAACGTCTTTTGTAGTCTTCTATTGAATTTGGCCGTACATATTTGTATTTTTGCTGATTTGGTGAATAGTTTATTTTATTTTCCTGGGCTACACTGTTAAGTGGAGGATGTTTAACATGAAAAACATCTATGTAATTTATATAATATGGAAAATGGGTTAAAGTTGTTAAAATACATGAATTCAGAGTAAAATTACACTCTTTGCGGATACGTATGATTACCTCGGATGCTCAGAAATTCTAATTGTAATCTTTACTGTACCTACTTAATGCTTTTCACTATCAAAAATTATCGGATATCTAGTTTGAATCCATATTACCAGAAATTTAATTCGGATCTGAGACTTTACTACAATTTACTAGAGTCATATACCAGATAACCATGATTGCAAAATATTTACCGATTCCGCTAAAATGTTTTGGCAATGTTAGTATTCTATAGTTGATCTAAAGTGGCAACTTAAATGCAGTAATGTTATCTTTCATATTCTTTCGATGTTTCAATGAAGATATTTTCTTTATCGCCATTTATTTGTAAGCTACAACACTTAGAATACAAACATATGCTATTAATCCTAATGCCTTTTGGTAGTTATTCTAGTAGTGGTAAAGGAGACAGTATTTATAAGCACATGGATGTATTAATATAACATTATGGTAATACCTTTTACTTCAAATTAATTTTAATTATATCATTTATATGTAAATTTATGTTTATACCCGTTACATTTTATACTAACAAATTCCGACACATTAAAACAGTATTATAATTAAGGAATAAATTAATATTTAATCAGTGAGCCTGCCATTAAGATTTATTACTAGTTTGTTTCCACGGTAAATCGAACGGCAGCCCGTAAAATATCGCACCACTCACCACTTCATCGAGCAGAGACTATAGCATACGAAATTATTTACTTCCTATTATATTAGACAACCAGATTACACTTAAATTGTGTGAAGGAAATCATCCAATTCCTTCTGATTTATACCAGCTACTGTAACGTTGTAGACTTTGAAGGTTTGTTTATGCTCAGCAAAGAAGAGCTATCGAGAGTTATTAGCGTTAAATCTAGCGTGAACGTGTTCGCATATTGAAGATAAATGGTTCTGTTGTTCTCTTTCTACGCGGATTCGGTTACTGGAGAGAATGTATCAAGAATGAGGGAAATGTATCGTATCAAATGTAACAATTCGATTAAGTTGTATTGAAAACGAGAAAAGTTTACATGAATACGATATCCACGGGCTCACGCGGGGATAAGCAGTTTTACAGCCTTTTGAAATCGAAGCGTGCCTTGATATATTTTTTCGAGAGTACTTTTGTGAGAGTGTTATTTTGTGATGTAAATGTTAGCTAACTTTGAAATCAATGGGATGGTTTCGATGGACATCCTGATTTAGATTCTACTACTGGATGTTACTGTATTGGACAGAAATGAAACTCAGGAATTAAAACGATAATATTACAAATGGAATAGTTTTTTGAAAAAAGGTTTACAATCATTAATGCTGTGAGTATAACGTCGTAACAAATATTCTGGTAAATGTTCTTATTTTTTCACTATAAATTCGACAAAATTTTCTCAAAATTGGTCTCAGCTGCGACAGGCACTTAATACACACACATAATATTCTTCTCAAATGAATGCCAGTCTTATTTGGTAGCATTCAAGTAGGGACTCACTGTTGTGGTTATTCCATCCTTTGGATTTCTTGTTCTTTTAAAAAGATTATTAAATTGTGTGATCCGAATTCATTTATCCTACCGAAGGATAAAATGAACAGCAAAATTGTTTTCAAATAGCACGCTTTTACAAGATCATTACAATACAAATATATGGGTTGACACGTTGAACAACAATCTAGTTGGTACGACTGACATGATATGGCATGGTACCACCACACAGCATGCCATATCATGACTGATAGCTTTTTGAGTTCCGAACACGACCATCGTCACAAGTTAAACTAAACCGCGACTCATCGTTGAAGATAACAGCCATCAGGCGTCGAAGTTGCCATTCTACATTTTCGATAGCAACTTTTAGACAGATTCTTTCTTAGACAGACTTCAAGATTTTTGACGGCGACGATACATTTGGCAGCTTTTGGTTTCTGATTTTGTGCAGTTCTTTGGTACTTGATCTCGGCAGATAACTATTTACTGGTTCAGTAGTTGATTGAGGACATTTGGCATAGATTGAGCATTTTCAAGTTAGATAATAGCTGTGTCCTCGGGTAGTCCTTTGGGTGTTGTCGCGTAGGTAACTTTATGCTTGATGTTTTGCAAATCATGTTTCTTCAGAAGGTTTCTAAAGATTTTCGAAGTCTTTTTTAGAGACCTTCTGAAGAAGCTGACATCATGATCAGACGTCAAGTGTAAACCTATCTACGTGACAACATCGGAAAAACTTCAACGCAGTGAACGATGGTCGTGAAAACCTACACTCAACTATTAGATAATAGTATCGCGACTCAGAATTTGATTAGGAACGCATTTAGAACTCGCAAGGACTTAATTACGTTTACAATGTCAGAAAATTAACTTAAAGAGTTCTAGATAATAAAAAATACTTTCTTTTAAGAAAAGTTTGGCATTTGAGCATGAAGAAGAAACAGAAAAAAATCATCAACGTAATTTTATTTATACTCTTAGTTAACGAGAACATTGTAGGCAATAATACAAAAGGAAAAAATCCTTAGTCTTGCACAGACAGTGATGCTACTTCACTACCTGTTTTTCACAGTGATTTCTCAGGGTAGATTTCAATTTGTCAGCGAAATCGTTTACTATTCTGACATCTATCGGATCAAGACGTTTTCGAGCCTCAGCCCCCGTTGCTGGAAACTTAGCCAATTAGTTTTTTAAATCAAGGTAGGCAAACAGTTCTTTGAATAATGAAGTGCGATTAAAGAATCAAGTTCAATGATAATCAGGATTGGGTCATGATTTGTGATGGCGATGTTTAGGATAGATATTAGACATTGCTTATAAATACTCTCTCAATTCCTCCCCTTTTAAGAAACATAATATGGACGAACGAATTAAATATTTCGAATTCTGTAATGTTTAACTTCGATCGAAATGGTTTAATTGGCAATCAAGTACTTGCTCCTATAATTTTATCAGCAAAATGAAGCTTTGCGTGAAGCAAGGAGCAATGGTGCAATGAATGGTCTCATGAACTGTCCGCCTCGTTCATCAGACATTTAAAAAAGCACTGTTTAGTTTGGCCTATATAGCTTTTGTTACAGTCTAGGTAATTAATTGCAGAGCAGGTATACAAATTGTAAGTATAATTTTACTAAATTAAGTTCTGGGCTAGATTTTTTTGAAGAATTGTTTTGCAATGTTCAAATAATAATGAATATTGGACTATTGCATAGGTAAACGATTATAAGCCATGGAATCGAGAAAAATTTATTCCAGTTTACAATAAAACTACCTTGAGTAACATTTATCTCTGCCTATTACCACGTCAGCATGGTCTTGCTCGTAGGAGGCCAACTATCAGGACTCTGTAACCACAATTACGCAATTTATAGCTGTACAAATTGATTTGTAAAACAGGTCGACGTAGGCTATATTGATCTACATACTGCCTTTGATACCATTGACCATGGTGAGTTCTACTTTACAGACTAATAATTTGTGTTAGTTCTCATGAACTCAGTGGCTTCTAGGGTTGCCTAAGGTTGAAATTTACGACCTTTACTCTTTATAGTTTAAATTAATGAGTTGCTTATTATTCGATTATATATTACATTATACCTGCGTATGCGAATGACAATTTTAGCATTGATACACTCGATTATGATAATTTTTTACAAAAGAATTCAAATGAGAGGTGTTCAAAGCAGAAATCTGTCAATTTTGATGCGTAGGGTAGGTAACCAGATTGTAAAAAAATAAACATCTTAAGGATACAGCTATCTTTGGGACAGTAGATATTAAAGTAAATAAGTAGAACAAAAATCGTCATCATCAACATCAATTGGAAAAAAATGAAGGTAGAGATGGCAACTATTGAATTGGTAGTGGTTCCCAGAAGGTTATATTATACCAATTTCCAACCGTAAATATATTTAAAAGATTATTGCTCTCGAATGCAGGAATATTGTGCGAATGGTTCAATAGAAAAATATTCGAGCCTCTAAGATTCAAAATGCATCGAAGGAGGTGTGTATGCGGTGGTTCAAAGTTCTAGATTCTAGTCTAGGGAGTTAGAATACGATTAAGCACATCACCGAGTCATATAATGTTACGTATCACAACAAATTAAACAAACTAAACCTATGACAACTAATGTATTCATATGTAGAATAAACATCAGTATTACCATAAGGATGTATGTGGATTGATTTAGAAATTAAAGAATTGAAGCACCGTCTGCCTCGTTCTCACTGTCTGAGATATATGATAAATACATACAATAAGGTAAAAGCTATATTTTTGCTACATATTACATATTTGTATGAAGTTTTAACTATAATAAATCATTTAATTTAGATAACAGCTTATGGATTAGTACATATTGGAAGTCAGTAAGTTTTCCTAATAATTATATATTAATAATAAGCATGAATTATTAAAATCAAAGTAAAAGCATAGTTTTCAAACAAATTGGAACTTTGATGATATAATGTTTCATACATTCTTGCTTTTTGCTTGCATTAGTTTCTATGAAAGGTTCTACCGTAATTGTGTACAGTTTCCGTTTCTCGTTCCTTTCCACGCGAGGCGTGAATCACGCAAGACAATGTACTCAGAATGTGAAATCTTAAATTAAAATCCACGTCTTACAAAAAAAATCAAATCTTCTCCACATATTTTTTTGAACGTCTTTCATATGTCTAAAACCAAAAAAGCAAATGCAAGAGCACGCTTTGTTTTGGCGTACATATTAGAAACAACAAAACAGTTTCTCTTCTGCACGAAACACATGCTCTTTGAATAGCAAAACCGTGACGGACATTTATTCGTAGTAATATTGAAAGGGAGAGACAAGATAGCAATCCCGAAACGACGTCACAGTGAGTCGACACGTAACAGAAGTGACAATTTTTGGGAAACACAATACTTATTAATCCTGGATTTATCACAATGATCGTAGTATCACCCTCATACAACTGTCAAAGTCACATGTTACGCCGCTATGCACGAAAAAACATCGCATCGGACGTAATTCGTACGTATGTTGCCGAAATGAAGAGTGATACATGACATGAATGACTGTTTATGGTTGGCAGTGGAATGTGTAAGAACTCTGTACTGATATTTATGAACGTTAGCGCCGAAATACATTTTAAAGAAGAGAAAAGTTTATATCGGATGTTCCAAGATTTCAATCTTATTTAGCCATAAGTGGTAGTCGTACCGATATAGTACCTGATCATTGGTAGCCCTAAAGTACATTCACGGAGGCCACATCAGGACATGAAGTAATAAATGGGATTAAAAGTTTTCTTTACCTATCTAGGGATACAGAATATATCTTTTTTGAAGATCTTTGAAGTTTCTCTACAAAAATACAATTAGGACATTTTAAGTCATTGGCTTTGATATACGACAAAGCTGTTTTGTCTTACGCCTTCCATCTTGCGTATATTAAATTTACTTAATTGATTAATGGCTTAATGGCCATCTGCTGTCTTCATTAGTATTTGAGCAGCTTTATGCTAAATTGACGTACCGCTATACCAAATATATAATTCTTAAAATAACAAAAAGAAGAGTACTGCAGACGCACTCGTAAGTGAAGATTCAGGAGTCAAGCACTGATAAGTATCAGCATTAATAATACGAAAATATTGATATTTCCATTGCATATAACCACACATTTTTAGTACTGATTTTTATATACAGAAGCTTTGACAAAGTTGGGAATATCTTGAGCTTTTTTGGGGAGATAATTAGCGATTCTCAAGCTTCGGTAGATTTCTTCGTTAATGCACAGATAAACACACAAGTAAATGCGATGGTTTTTCATGTATCGTTTTTGTTACTTAAATTTACACGAGTTGCATAATTTAACCATAATCATTGGTCAATATATAATTGACGCGCTTGATACCCAAGCAAGATGATATGTACATAAACAGGTCAGTAGTCGCAGTTGCTAGGCGGCCACCAGGTAATCAGATCGCAAGGGTCCAGAATTCAATCTTCCGTGACGATGGTGACATTCTTCTCAGAGAATTATATCCCGATCGACCTACCATTTCCTATTGGAAACAAAGTGATTAACAGCACAGCATTATAAACGGCGATATAGTGCAGTAACAAGGCTATTTTAACACATTTATACACACACAAACTACACAGCAAGAGTTGCACGGTAGTTAGACAGGCAGCGCAACTTGAAAATCCATTGCCAGTAGCACACACCACAGAAAAAAGAAAACAATTATTTTAGAAATTCGATATTCTTCGGGTGCTATCTTCCTTGATTTCACGTAAGCGCTCGATTCGGCGGTCTTGGCATCTCCAGACCTGATATGTCTCATTAGATCGTACCCGGCAGGATATTTCGTATCAAACAATTTGGCGAGTACACCACCAGTGGGCCCGTTCGTCCTGGTGTCCCTTAGGGGTCGCTCCTCGGCCCTGAGTTGTTTATACTGTACACAAGTGCCAATCCTAACTCTACCGTCGTGTACACAACGTCTAGGATGACGCGTTGGTATGCAGGAGACTGTAGTGGTCAGTAAATCAATTTTGCGAGTGGGCTCGAAAATGACTACTCTCGATTAGCACCGATAAGAGCCTTACTATCGCTCCAGCGAAATCTTCCTCTTGCGCACGTCACCGTAGAGGGTCAGAGTCTGCCTTGGAGTCCCAAAGTGCAGTATCTTGGAGTGATTCTAGATACCCGGTTGACCACCATTTTACGATTTTTACGATCTAATTTCCTAAGGACGCAATGGGCTCTGGCTGCCCTAATATGTCACAGGAGCTCCCTTAGTGTGAGACGCAAGTTGCTAATATCCACGGTGTTTCTCCGGTCGATCTTGATATACGGTGCCTTCACCTGGTCCAGCACCGCTAAATTGCAAACAAAGATGTTCAACATCCTTAAGAACAGAGTGCTGCGCATCGAACAGGGTGCGCATTATCGTTGTCCCACTCTGGTTTGTGAGTAATAAGCAATTAAATAGAATTTTGCAATACCAATACTGTACGAACATGTGATAACAATGGCTAGAAGCATGTTAGAATTTGTTGGTTGGTTGGAGAAGCTGTTGGTCTGACACCTTGGAGAGATAGATCCTGACAGACCATCATCACCTGTCGCCACTAGACCTGACATTTTGTGGCCAGACTGTAGCTCCGTAGGGGAAGAACAGAATGCTAAACGACCGATACATTCAGCCTAGGAAATGGAAGACCTTTGGCTTAAGAATCATCCTGATCAATTACCAATTTCTTTTGTGATTATTAAACATACATACATATACACACGTAGGAATGTATTTGACAATATTATCTTGAAATATAATTAATATATCTATTTTGAGACCTTTATGTACTTATCTTTCAATTCCTGAAATATTTCCACTTGTAGGTCAACAAAACAACAATTAATTAAATATCAATTTATTATTATAATATTATTATTAGTAATTATAATATTAGGTTTAGGTTAATAAGACTTCTTCAGTGTTTAAATGTCAATTTCTTCAATTGAAGAATTCTTATTAACGTAAACATAATATTATATGTTATGAAATAAATTGGTATTTAATTAATTGTTGTTTTATTGACCGAAAAGTGGAAATATTTCAGGAACAGAAACATCCTGAAATATCAAAAATAGTCATCGCCAATTTGCCTACAAGGACTTGGAAATAGGGTATAAGCTCATTAACATTACCTAGAGTTACCTTAAATTAAGGATACACGATAAAAAACTGAATACTCGACACAAATGTCGACGGTAGTACATTTAGTGTCCCGATTCAAGTGTATTGGTCGTCTACACGAACCATGACTTGCGACTCTAACTGCAAAGGTTTTATATCCTCTGCAGACCACACGCGTGACGTCATCGGTCTAGTTAAAAGTCTCGAGCAGCTTCGAAATTCGTGACATATGTGTCAGAGTGTCCAAATGTCCTGTCTTCACGACAACGACACGGATACAGCAACACTACCACTACATTTTCAACTTAGTGAATCAATTGTGGGCGCACGTAGATACTGGATGTATACACTGAAATAGTCTAGTGTCGTCGTATTTCCTGACCATTAAGGAATAGTAGCTCGGAAATTAGGTTGGGGATACCTTAAAGGTAAGGATATGGACGACAGAATTCGACATAGTGTCGATTGTACTCCCACAATCATTTCTGATTTTGTCAGATCCTGATGTTCCACATCTAAAAATGGAGCCGTCCCAACACTGATGAAAGAAATGAATTAAAAAGCTATAAATATGTATTTTTATGTTTGAATTAAAAGAAGTAATGTTTCTTTCTGATATATTGCATATTAACATGAGCTTCCATATATGAGAGCAGAATTTAATTCTGCTCTTCTATCTCAAAACATAAATATTTGTCTCAGCTTAAAATGATTTTTTTCGTATATACAAAACAACCATTTATTCAGTACGGGAAAAACTTATTTGGGCGAGAAACCTTTTCAATGTATCTATTAAACGGGTCGATGGCCGCAAAGGTTAGGCGGCTGACTATTGTTGTGAGAAGTGCCGGCGTTCATACTCTCTGGAGGATCATTTCATTTTGTCAGATCTTTTCATGTTTAATCCCGGATCGACTTGCCATTCGCTGTTGGGAGCAAAGTGATTAACAGCGCGGCATCATAAAAGTCGATATGATGCTGTCACAAAGCCATTTAAACACAACTTACACACACTAAAACTACACCGCAAGAGTTGCAGTGACAGCCAGACAAGTAATACAGCTTACGGAGTCAAAACAACTTTAAGCACCCAAAAACATTAAAAAAAAAGAGCGACTCTCGATAAGCTTAACAAATTGCATGAATGGCGTAGATCTAACGATACTGGTTAGGTATGAGTACAATCTAACTAGTGGAATATTCAATTCATTCTTGTCTAGATCTATTATTATTTACTACACCTTTAATCAAATTACTTCCACAACGTTCTAATGCGTGTTAATTATCATTAAAATTAAAATTAAAGTGTTTTAAGCATGGGTCGGCGGCTAGTAAGTATTATATCTCAAATACGTCGTATTACGCTAGAACCATAATGAATGCATGTTATTCTATAAATCATTTTCCTCATTTTAATTTATTACAACTAGTTATATGTTGCATGCGTTCGCATGTCAGTCCGAAACTCGATAAGCTAAAACAACAGCGGACAGTTTTTAAGCGCGTCCGGTACGTGCATAGCAATCATTAATTACGAGAGGCGAATTACTTGTTGTAATTTTTTACGATGTGGAAAACCACGCTTGCATGTTTCTCGTTCTGTTTTCTTCGGATTGATAATCTATCTTTATGAGTTGATGCAAAAAAAGGTAACGTGGAGATGAATTCTTTATGGCTTTATTTCGTTGTGTTTTGATTACAAATGATATACTGGAATAGACCCGGTTACGTACTCTGTTGAAATCAGGTTTGGTGTCTGTTATTAATGAAGTACTAATCATGAATGATAATCAACTAAATATAACAGAAGCATTGTACGATAAATTTACTTGTGCAATTTCCGATTTGTAATGTGTATTCTTGGTTGTTTTCTGGGTCATCCATTGGTCTGAATACTGCCACATTATGCTTTGTAGTACAGAGCTCTAGCCTATGTATATTTGAGGCCTAAAGAGCAGGTTTAATTTCTTATTTATCTTCAAAGTGCTGAATATTTATGCAGACTCGTTTGATAATCATTTCATCTATGTAAAGTGAGTTCCCAATTCTTCAAAGGAAAGATTTTTTACAGGCAATGTAGGTACTACAGAAAAGGAAGGATTTGTAGCACATACTAAATATTTTGAAACAAGTAAGAACAAGAATAACCATATGATTAGAAGACGAAATAAAAGTATGTCACAAATGAAATTATGACTTTCCGCACTTACATGTGTAGGCGTAAGAAAGGATTGAAAGGGAAAGAATTTATGAACTAAAACATAATAAAAATAAGTCACCTTGGATAGGCCAAAAACAATACAGTACGAAAATATTTAAAAAATTAAAAGGAAGTACCTAGCTTAAGCAACGAAAAAACATAACGGAATATTTTTGTCAAATAACTATCAAAAATTGGTCTGCATGAAATTATCAATTTTAGCGATTAAAACTGGAAATTTTACAATTAATATTCAGATAAAATCATATATTTTGTTTGTAATTTGTAGTAAGTAGACTAAAATACCATAAATCACTGTGCGCTAAGTATACACACACATGTATGTACTTTACTAAGTTGTAATAAGATATGACTGCCAGGCATTGTCGCGGAGCTCTTGAATGTGACTAATATTGACGGTTAGCTTTTTGAAAAGACAACCAGGTTGGGAGCCAAAGTGTCC
>CM043018.1:115082603-115162562 GCA_023690525.1 Holotrichia oblita
ATATTCGATACACCCAATCAGGATTAATATTTTATTTTAAAGTTTCGACTCGTGCTAAAAATAGAATAACACAGACAACGGACATTCCTACATGTCAGCTGTAGTGTTTGTTTATGAAATGTTATTAACCCTCGAGACAGGAAGTGTCCTCGTATTTGCTATAAGCTTAGATGTCTGTTTGTTTACCGTGCGCCTCCACCAATTATTTCTGGTGATAGGTAATTTATTTTAAGCCGGTCGCTTCTTATAGTAAATACGATACGATAGCGGCGTCTGGTAAACAAAAGGAAAGTAATTGAATATTTCTGAATGAAAATCTTACGTCAAGCGATCGAGGTTATTTTTAGCATTTGACGTATTTCTGTTACGCTTAAATGCGATGTCTTTCGTTGGCGAAATAATATTACCCATCTGAAGTGCGATTTCTCTTTCCCGTTTGACGTTCAAAGTGAATAAAATTCCACGGATTTTTTTGATTTGCGACGAAAAAATAAAAATCTTAGTAACATAATAATAACTTTCTGATTTAAAGAGAAAATAGCTTCGCGTTAGAACTAAAATAATTGTAGAGTGTGCGTCAAAATGATTAGGTATTTAGACCGAATAAGGAAGCGGGTTTTTCAATAAGGATGTGTCTGAAGTATTTACACATATGTAAATGTTGTATGCACTATAGGCTGAAGTGTTTATATTATAAATTGCAGCCATTGAAACATAGCTTCTGTGAACAGAGGCGTTGTCTTGATGAAACAGTACGTTACGTCTAAGTTTCTCCTTCCTTTTTTATGATCTAATCACACAGTTTTCAAATTAAAGCAGGATAATATTGCCTAGTTATAGTCTGATCGCGTGGTGTAAGGATAGTTCCCACAAAACTGTGGTCTTTCCCGCAGATGCTATTGCACGAAGTTTTCGAGGGGTGGTGAATCCTTGTGCCACCATTTTATGCTCTGCCTTTTTGATTCAGGATCATAATGGTGAACGCAGGTTTCATCCACACTAATGAATCTTGCTAGAAAGTGTTGAATATCTCGCTTAATGATAATCAAATTGGTCTCTGCAGCAGCCTGTCGAATGTGCTTTTGCAGTGCCGTCAATCCCTTGCCCAATTCTTCACCATCTGCAGCTGCAGATTCATCCAGTACTTGTACCATATCCATATGAATTTCTTGCGTTGATCAACCTTTCTTGTAGAGATATTTGATAACCGCTGTGTTCTCAATTTTTTTCATTTCGGACGACTATGAAAACCCATCTATCTATCTATGACAGAGACAATAGTATTTGAACTGCCCTCATAACTAAAAACCACAGATTGATCGATACTTAATTTATTGCTAGAAGACGAATTTAACCTAATCTATATCATGTTGAATAGAACTAATCTGTTACATCTATTTCTACAAATATATTCCAGAAAACACCGTACTGAATGCAATTTTTCAATGACAAAAATAGTATCAACCATATAACAGATATCGTCAATCTTCCAATATTGTGTTTTTCAATATTATATACATACATATACAGGGTTCCCCACTTGGCCTTCTTTCTTAAATAGTACGTTTAATATTGATTTGATCAGAAAATGTTAAGTACATATTTTATTCGGACGTTTCTCGTTTACAATTTAAAAATATTTTGAGTTCCCTAAGGACCTCGATTTCATCTGTACAGGACCGTACTTTCTTTTTAAAAAAAGTCTCACTTACTGTTAGCCCACGTGAGACGTTACACTTTCGAGTTTTAATTAACATTGTTAATAAGAAGATTTTAAATATGTTGTTTGATGTTTGATGTGTTTCCGAATATTAACTGCATATGAGTCTTATGATGTTGCCGTACTTTAATTATCACTATTTTGTTCTCTGAAGAAGGTAATAAAGAATTAGCGAAAGATTAGATATGAAAAAAGGTTCACGTCTTCTTAATTCTAACGCCAATAGTTGCAATCCCATTAACTTCCCTTTACACCTAACGTTGTACAGCTAAGTACTTCTTTTCAACTTCATATTATGTCGTTTACGCATTTCAACTATAATTTTTATGGCAATCTAACTATGATTTAAAAGAATGTCAAACTTACTGAGTAACATGACATTAATGGTAATTATCTCAGAAACTACTGCCTTTGGGTATAGGATATATTTAACAAAAAAACATAGTAAACCTATAAAGGAGTTCACACGTGATAAAATATACAGGCTGTTCCATTAAAAAATAATTTCTTCCAATTTTTCTGCGGTTGTCAACGAAATATCAATAAAGTCCCTCTACAATAAATTTCGTTAAAACTAAACCTAAAAAAAATTAAAACGCATTCTAGTTTATGATAATCTCGAATTTGGTCACTTTTCAGTCAAGGATTGAATAGATACGATTTTTTAAATAAAAAGTAATTTCGGTGGAAATTTAACAAAAACACGTTTTTTCTGCTAAAGGGCTAGACTTATGCGGATAAAAGTCTTAACAATGTTGACTTAAAATTCGATGTAGATATCAAAAATATAAAAATATATAGGGTGTTTCATTAAAAAGAAACTAAGTACAGTCCTGTACAGATGAAATCGAGGTCCTTAGGGAACTCAAAATATTTTTAAATTGTAAACGAGAAACGTACTTAACATTTTTGATCAAATCAATATTAAACGTACTATTTAAGAAAGAAGGCCAAGTGGGCAACACTGTATAATGTATAATTTTGTGTCACGTAAGAAACAAAAAAGGTATTTCTAAAAAACGTAATACTAATACAGTTCAAATGCAAGTTTGCTAAGGATCTTTTAGCTCTATGAAGAAAGAAGAAGGGATTAGAAATTGAGAAAATAATTACATGATAAACAGCATAGGCAATCTTTTAAAATTTATTAGCAAATGTTCTCTCATAGAATGAATTGTAAAATAGCAAAATAGAACACAACACAATAGAAGTAAGTCTTGCAGCGGCTAAAGACTCTGTTAAGAGTTATTTAAGTTGCGAAATTGTTAGCAGTGTGTTTTATGAATTTCAAAATATGCTCTTTAAGGCTGCGTGGCCAGTGGGGAGTGTCGGCAAATAGTATTTTTTAATGTCGATGCAATATTTTTTAAAATTACAAAAACAATGAATGAAACGAAATTACAGCAGCAACTGCCACTCTGTTGTCAAATTACTGATATATTTCTACATATTTTTCTACTTATATTGTCTTATTGTTTTTGAAATTATAAATGTGTCGTTACCTTGGTAACACCGTGATAGTTGATACTGCAGTTCCGTTCTATTTATTTATTTAATTTTAATAGTTATTTAACCAACAAGTACATTAATGAAGACGATTAATGATCAAGATATTTTAACGCGTGAGCGCAGCGAGCACGTTAATGTTCGAGATCATTAATCGCATTTTAATGTAAGAGTTAGTTACAATACTTTTCCGTCGACCGTATATTTTTCTAAAGTGGAGAAATAATGCTTTACTTGTTTCTCATTGCACCAAGATATAAATTCGGCATACGTTTTTTCATACAGACTTTTTCCGGTAGTAAATTTAATGATGCTGAATTAGCACTTTCTGCCACTTCCGGCGGAGTTAATGTAAAATTTTCATCCACCTCCATTGCTTGGAAGAATTCAACGCAACACAAAACCGTTCGATTCTGTTTCACGCTTAACAATGACAGTGAATAGCGTTTTAGTTTGACGTTGTTTGATTTTGTTGATTTCCTTGGTTACCATGGAAACCATCAAAATCGTTCATTAACAGAAAATAAGGCATTAATAAGGGTCATTAATGTATGATTTTGAAAACGTTAAGAACGGATGTAAATACACGGTCGACGGAAAAAACTTTTAAGATATCTTGTTAGTAACGTAATGAAATGTTAATTGCTAAATGCTAATTACCAAGGATTATACAAATCTTACCAAGAGGTTCTTTTAGTCTATTACATATTACGAACTATACTAATTATAATTATTAATTATATAAATAATGATGCACAATATTAAGCCAATATGACATTGAAAAAGCTTTGGTGCTTCAAAATAGCATTAACAACACATTTTAAAAACAATGTTCTTGAAAAGTTTCAGGAAGTAATTCACGTTAATGATAAAGTATAACCACAGCAAAAATAGTACTGGAAACAGTAATTTGGCAGTTGCAGAAGTACATCTTGTAACAATAATGTGTTTTCTAAGTTAAGCGAATAAAGCGAATGTTTACAAACCAAACTCAAAAAGAGAGTGTAATCTGAATTCCCCAGTATTTTTCAATATATCGACTTTTTAGCTTGATATTTTCTCTGAACTATTTCTAATTTGTGATAAAAAACGTTTTGAGTGAATTTTTTGAATATGCATATACCCTTATTAACCCTTATTACAGTTATTCTCTACTATAAAACTTATTTTTGTTTAAATGAAGAGTCTTATTTCTCAGATGCTCCAAAACCCAACTATGTACATTAAAAATATAAGTATCTGACGGTAATTCAAATGTGTTTGTTCTTAAATATAGATAATAGAACGAAAGATAAGTTCTGAAGTTATTTTACATTAATTAACAAAAGAGATTCAGCCTTCTTTACAATTTCAGAAAATATAACGTGCAGTTGATTGGCCATTTTTGCTGGTTAAATGTGAAAGATGAAGGTAGTAAAATAACGTTACGTTTTACGTTGAGGAAAACTTCGCCACAGTTTTATTGGAAATACAATAGCTCGTCTCATTAAAACAGAAAATTATGATTTTAAACCTGAGCTTTATTACCAAACACAGCGGTAGTATCATTACTATATTTATTAATTAATAAAGTTGCTACAAAAAATTCCATAACAAAAAAGCAGCTGTATAGCTTTTGTTCGTATGAAACATTTACTGTTTCAACGCTTGCTACTCCTACTATATAACCTAAAAAGCGACTGATTTTCTTAAATATATTGAAACCGTTCCAGTCGAAAATCTTACGCGACAGTATCGATTTGTACCATTAGTTCTCTTCCCGGCTGAATATTTACCCTGGGAAGCGGAAGTTAGGTTTCGTCCGACAGTCAATTTAGTTTCAGTCAATCGAATATCGCTCCCTCGAACGTTTCAATTAGACCGCAATGCAATTATTCTAACGCGACTAACGATACTAATGCAGGTAAAGCCCCGAGCTTTTCCAAATATCGGATCACTAGCGTGCTTTATTATATTAATGTTCGTTGCGTCAGCTGAGCTTTACGGAATCTACCGCATATTATGTTATAAGTGATGGGTATATGATTTATCGATAGCTTTAGATAATAAAACTCCCATGGTAATGAATAAGATTCCTGGTTTTAACGTCGAGATATACGATCAAAATAAATATGAGATGCAGCGTAGTCACACGTTACGTAAAGTTTAGTGTATGCAATGTAGTAATTTGCAATTAACTTATATGTAGTTGGTAGCCTATAGGATGCCTATGTTAATTATCGTGTAACAGAATTTTATGATACTGTTTTACAATACAATATCCACATATGTACGACCAAGCATTTTAAATGAGATTAAGGTCTGGTGATTGGAATTGAAATTCAATACTGTATTCTAATTTTCAGTTTTGCAGGTAACGCACCACCGATTTTGCCATCACGAAAGGATGTTTTTCTAAAACGTTTACTCCGCTGCTCTCTATGTATATCTAATATTTGTTTAACATCCTTTTACTATGAAACTAGTGTACTAGATACCTAAGAGCACTATTCTGTAAGAGATGGTAGATTCTGTTATACTTTTTTACACAAATTCCATTTCCACATGCGTACTTCATCCGTGGCTCAAACTTTGCTGTGATCGTATCTAGACAACGAGGCTGAAACTGAGAGTGGAATATGGGAGACATAAAAGCAACAAATTACATATACAGCGCCAGTTCGAACAAGCAATTAGAATATATTTCAGAATTAGACTCGGAGTATAAAATAAAGAAGAAATTCGACGCAATGTACCTGAAGGAGTGAACAGCACTACAGATCGTATATACAAATAATTTAGAAAATATTAAATTGAAGAATTTCGCAGAAGTAATGTAATTCTTTGATGAATTCGAAAAAGCTGTAAATGAGCTAAAAGCAGCTGGAGCAAAAATAACCGAACAGTAGAAATTCCGATACATGTTAAAAGCATTACCCCCATCGTACAGCTATATAGGAGGTCTAGTAGATGTAGTACCTGAATCAGAACGGACTGTTGAATATTTAAAAAGTAAAAAAAGTCAATTGAAGAGAAGAACCGAACAGACGTACGAAGAAAGCTCCCCAATTGTAAGTCGAATACTTTTATGTCAGAATCGATAAGGATTGTCATCAATTTAATTCCAATGAACAACAAAGACGTGGTGAAAAGCATCAAGGTTGGTCACGTGGTCGTCTCAATCAACGAAGAGGCAGGGGCAACTACCGAGGTGCTACAAGAACGTCATCCAGTCAATCAAGGGAAACACAGGTCAACTTTTCATCACACAAGTAAATGTATCAGAGGTTAAAGGTAAAAATAATTTAGATATAAATAAAATTAAATGGATTTTAGATAGTGGTTGTACCGACAATATTGTAAATGATGATAGGTTGTTTAATGAATATATAGATTTAAGAGAATCAATTAATGTAAAAATAGGTGATGGCAGAGAATTAAAAGCTACAAAAATGGGTAAAATTTGTACAGAATTTGAAGTACTGTAAGTACCAACTTAAACCGTCCGAGAAATTTAAAAAATGCTGCTTTGGAGTAAACCTAACCAAAATAACGATTTCGACAAGTCATTCAAATTCTTCTTGTAAAAACATTTTTATTTTTAAGGTAAGAGCCTATAACTATACATTGTTTGTATATGAAAAGCAGAATTGTGACCTTTTACAAGAATTGTTTTTGCTTTTGCAAGATTTTGTTTTCGGCACTTAGGATGTTTGAAACTTTTATTTTTCATGTGCGTTGGGATAAAATGTAAATAAATAGCTATGAATAAATCTTGGGACACTGCAGTATGCTTGTGTTTGATATTTACAATTTACCTACTTCACTCTCTAATTAATTTGTGGTTTGAATTTAGTCCTTCGAAAGGTGTATAAGCGTGCCTAGTGCAAAGGCGTAACTTTAGACATCAGTTGTGTAACTGCTTCTATCACAATGAATACAACTTGTCAATCTCAATTTGTCGTAATTGTGATAGAAATGCTTACATGAACGATGTCTAAGTTACGACTTTGTAGCATATTTTTTTGATCGCCATGGTGTATATACACACACCAACAAACTACGTAAACAATACGTATCTACTGCGACGTACAAAAAACGTGATCAAAATGACGTTTTTTAGATGAGACAAATTCACGTGATTAACGACGTCGATAAAACATCATAAGCTGACGTGAATTGGTGATAAAAATGATGTTTTTTTTGACCTTTTATAACCGTACTTTGGTTGCCTGGGGTGTTTCTGTTTTCATGACGTCCGTCTGTTCTAAGACGTAAAAATCCCTATATCTAATGTTTCTAAATAACTGCGAAAAATTGGAAAGAAAATAAAAAAAATATATCTCCCGCTCGATATGTGGTACAAGTAAAGGGAAGATCAGTAAGTACCCGTGTTTGAAGACAGGTGGCACTGCTGAGGAAAGTTGGCATTACCGTCGTGTACTACCATCTGTCAGACAACACCATAATAAATTTCAGACTGATGCATACATTAGTTTTTATTTGGCAGCCATTTGTATTACATGTGTTTCGTGTTTCTCGATAAAATGGAAAAAGAGCAATATGTTTGGACCTCTTTAAGAGAAATTCGCAGGAGTTTTTGCGTAGAGTCGTCACCGTCGATGAAACCTGGATCCATTATTATACGCCAGAGTCCAAGCGCCAGTCGAAACAATGGATTTTTCGGGGTGAATCTGCTCCGAAGAAGGCAAAGACGGTCCCATCGGCCGGAAAGGTCATGGCCACGATTTTTTGGGATTCCAAGGGAATAATCCCCATGGACTTTTTGCAGAAAGGAAGAACGGTCACGGGACAGTACTACAGTTATTATTGGAAAGTTGCATGAACTGCACTACCAAGTGCTGCCACACCCACCGTACCCGCCTGACTTGGCTCCCTGCGACTTCTTTCTGTTCCCCACCATAAAAACGTGGCTCGGGGAAAAAGATTGAGCTCAAACGAGGAGGTTATCGTCGAGACAGAAGCGTATTTTGCAGAGTTTGACAAATCGTATTTTTTTGAGGGGTTAAAGATATGGCAGAAACGTCGGGAAAAGTGTATTGTACTAAAAGGTGATTACGTTGAAAAATAAAAAAAATTGTGAAAAACTTCCGTCTTCTTTCCTAACACGGGTATTTATTGATCCGCCGTTGTAGTCAACCTTACTTATCATATCATCATCAATATTGAATCCAAATTGATACAGGAAGGCCTTGGCTACATCTTCAAGTTTAGCTTCATCTGTTAGTTCACTGAGATGTCTCACTTATTTATTGGGATCTATATTTCTTAGAGCATATACATGCATATAGATACAAAACTATGGGTAATACAGCAGGGGTTTACGGCTAAGTGGGACATAGTGGGAGATATTGACCACTGAAAACCGATTTCATATGTATTCTCCTATGTCCCACTTAATGTGGAAACCTTGCATATTTACCCATAGTTTTTGTATCTATATATGCATGTATATGCTCTAAGAAATATGATCCCAAGGAATAAGTGAGACATCTCTAGAACTAACAGATGAAGCTAAACTTAAGACAGCCAAGGCCTTCCTGTATCAATTTGGATTCAATATTGAGCGATGATATGATAAGTAAGGTTGACTACAACGGCGGATCAATAAATACCCGTGTTAGGAAAGAAGACGGAAGTTTTTCACAATTTTTTTTTTATTTTTCAACGTAATCACCTTTAGTACAATACACTTTTCCCGACGTTTCTGCCATATCTTTTAACCCCTCAAAAAAATACGATTTGTCAAACTCTGCAAAATACGCTTCGTCTCGACGATAACCTCCTCGTTTGAGCTCAATCTTTTTCCCCGAGCCACGTTTTTTATGGTGGGGAACAGAAAGAAGTCGCAGGAGCCAAGTCAGGCGGGTACGGTGGGTGTGGCAGCACTTGGTAGTGCAGTTCATGCAACTTTCCAATAATAACTGTAGTACTGTCCCGTGACCGTTCTTCCTTTCTGCAAAAGTCCATGGGGATTATTCCCTTGGAATCCTAAAAATCGTGGCCATGACCTTTCCGGCCGATGGGACCGTCTTTGCTTCTTCGGAGCAGATTCACCCCGAAAAATCCATTGTTTCGACTGGCGCTTGGACTCTGGCGTATAATAATGGATCCAGGTTTCATCGACGGTGACGACTCTACGCAAAAACTCCTGCGAATTTCTCTTAAAGAGGTCCAAACATATTGCTCTTTTTCCATTTTATCGAGAAACACGAAACACATGTAATACAAATGGCTGCCAAATAAAAACTAATGTATGCATCAGTCTGAAATTTATTATGGTGTTGTCTGACAGATGGTAGTACACGACGGTAATGCCAACTTTCTCAGCAGTGCCACCTGTCTTCAAACACGGGTACTTACTGATCTTCCCTTTACTTGTACCACATATCGAGCGGGAGATATATTTTTTTTATTTTCTTTCCAATTTTTCGCAGTTATTTAGAAACATTAGATATAGGGATTTTTACGTCTTAGAACAGACGGACGTCATGAAAACAGAAACACCCCAGGCAACCAAAGTACGGTTATAAAAGGTCAAAAAAACATCATTTTTATCACCAATTCACGTCAGCTTATGATGTTTTATCGACGTCGTTAATCACGTGAATTTGTCTCATCTAAAAACGTCATTTTGATCACGTTTTTTGTACGTCGCAGTAGATACGTATTGTTTACGTAGTTTGTTGGTGTGTGTATATACACCATGGCGATCAAAAAATATGCTACAAAGTCGTAACTTAGACATCGTTCATGTAAGCATTTCTATCACAATTACGACAAATTGAGATTGACAAGTTGTATTCATTGTGATAGAAGCAGTTACACAACTGATGTCTAAAGTTACGCCTTTGCACTAGGCACGCTTATACACCTTTCGAAGGACTAAATTCAAACCACAAATTAATTAGAGAGTGAAGTAGGTAAATTGTAAATATCAAACACAAGCATACTGCAGTGTCCCAAGATTTATTCATAGCTATTTATTTACATTTTATCCCAACGCACATGAAAAATAAAAGTTTCAAACATCCTAAGTGCCGAAAACAAAATCTTGCAAAAGCAAAAACAATTCTTGTAAAAGGTCACAATTCTGCTTTTCATATACAAACAATGTATAGTTATAGGCTCTTACCTTAAAAATAAAAATGTTTTTACAAGAAGAATTTGAATGACTTGTCGAAATCGTTATTTTGGTTAGGTTTACTCCAAAGCAGCATTTTTTAAATTTCTCGGACGGTTTAAGTTGGTACTTACAGTACTTCAAATTCTGTACAAATTTTACCCATTTTTGTAGCTTTTAATTCTCTGCCATCACCTATTTTTACATTAATTGATTCTCTTAAATCTATATATTCATTAAACAACCTATCATCATTTACAATATTGTCGGTACAACCACTATCTAAAATCCATTTAATTTTATTTATATCTAAATTATTTTTACCTTTAACCTCTGATACATTTACTTGTGTGATGAAAAGTTGACCTGTGTTTCCCTTGATTGACTGGATGACGTTCTTGTAGCACCTCGGTAGTTGCCCCTGCCTCTTCGTTGATTGAGACGACCACGTGACCAACCTTGATGCTTTTCACCACGTCTTTGTTGTTCATTGGAATTAAATTGATGACAATCCTTATCGATTCTGACATAAAAGTATTCGACTTACAATTGGGGAGCTTTCTTCGTACGTCTGTTCGGTTCTTCTCTTCAATTGACTTTTTTTTACTTTTTAAATATTCAACAGTCCGTTCTGATTCAGGTACTACATCTACTAGACCTCCTATATAGCTGTACGATGGGGGTAATGCTTTTAACATGTATCGGAATTTCTACTGTTCGGTTATTTTTGCTCCAGCTGCTTTTAGCTCATTTACAGCTTTTTCGAATTCATCAAAGAATTACATTACTTCTGCGAAATTCTTCAATTTAATATTTTCTAAATTATTTGTATATACGATCTGTAGTGCTGTTCACTCCTTCAGGTACATTGCGTCGAATTTCTTCTTTATTTTATACTCCGAGTCTAATTCTGAAATATATTCTAATTGCTTGTTCGAACTGGCGCTGTATATGTAATTTGTTGCTTTTATGTCTCCCATATTCCACTCTCAGTTTCAGCCTCGTTGTCTAGATACGATCACAGCAAAGTTTGAGCCACGGATGAAGTACGCATGTGGAAATGGAATTTGTGTAAAAAAGTATAACAGAATCTACCATCTCTTACAGAATAGTGCTCTTAGGTATCTAGTACACTAGTTTCATAGTAAAAGGATGTTAAACAAATATTAGATATACATAGAGAGCAGCGGAGTAAACGTTTTAGAAAAACATCCTTTCGTGATGGCAAAATCGGTGGTGCGTTACCTGCAAAACTGAAAATTAGAATACAGTATTGAATTTCAATTCCAATCACCAGACCTTAATCTCATTTAAAATGCTTGGTCGTACATATGTGGATATTGTATTGTAAAACAGTATCATAAAATTCTGTTACACGATAATTAACATAGGCATCCTATAGGCTACCAACTACATATAAGTTAATTGCAAATTACTACATTGCATACACTAAACTTTACGTAACGTGTGACTACGCTGCATCTCATATTTATTTTGATCGTATATCTCGACGTTAAAACCAGGAATCTTATTCATTACCATGGGAGTTTTATTATCTAAAGCTATCGATAAATCATATACCCATCACTTATAACATAATATGCGGTAGATTCCGTAAAGCTCAGCTGACGCAACGAACATTAATATAATAAAGCACGCTAGTGATCCGATATTTGGAAAAGCTCGGGGCTTTACCTGCATTAGTATCGTTAGTCGCGTTAGAATAATTGCATTGCGGTCTAATTGAAACGTTCGAGGGAGCGATATTCGATTGACTGAAACTAAATTGACTGTCGGACGAAACCTAACTTCCGCTTCCCAGGGTAAATATTCAGCCGGGAAGAGAACTAATGGTACAAATCGATACTGTCGCGTAAGATTTTCGACTGGAACGGTTTCAATATATTTAAGAAAATCAGTCGCTTTTTAGGTTATATAGTAGGAGTAGCAAGCGTTGAAACAGTAAATGTTTCATACGAACAAAAGCTATACAGCTGCTTTTTTGTTATGGAATTTTTTGTAGCAACTTTATTAATTAATAAATATAGTAATGATACTACCGCTGTGTTTGGTAATAAAGCTCAGGTTTAAAATCATAATTTTCTGTTTTAATGAGACGAGCTATTGTATTTCCAATAAAACTGTGGCGAAGTTTTCCTCAACGTAAAACGTAACGTTATTTTACTACCTTCATCTTTCACATTTAACCAGCAAAAATGGCCAATCAACTGCACGTTATATTTTCTGAAATTGTAAAGAAGGCTGAATCTCTTTTGTTAATTAATGTAAAATAACTTCAGAACTTATCTTTCGTTCTATTATCTATATTTAAGAACAAACACATTTGAATTACCGTCAGATACTTATATTTTTAATGTACATAGTTGGGTTTTGGAGCATCTGAGAAATAAGACTCTTCATTTAAACAAAAATAAGTTTTATAGTAGAGAATAACTGTAATAAGGGTTAATAAGGGTATATGCATATTCAAAAAATTCACTCAAAACGTTTTTTATCACAAATTAGAAATAGTTCAGAGAAAATATCAAGCTAAAAAGTCGATATATTGAAAAATACTGGGGAATTCAGATTACACTCTTTTTTGAGTTTGGTTTGTAAACATTCGCTTTATTCGCTTAACTTAGAAAACACATTATTGTTACAAGATGTACTTCTGCAACTGCCAAATTACTGTTTCCAGTACTATTTTTGCTGTGGTTATACTTTATCATTAACGTGAATTACTTCCTGAAACTTTTCAAGAACATTGTTTTTAAAATGTGTTGTTAATGCTATTTTGAAGCACCAAAGCTTTTTCAATGTCATATTGGCTTAATATTGTGCATCATTATTTATATAATTAATAATTATAATTAGTATAGTTCGTAATATGTAATAGACTAAAAGAACCTCTTGGTAAGATTTGTATAATCCTTGGTAATTAGCATTTAGCAATTAACATTTCATTACGTTACTAACAAGATATCTTAAAAGTTTTTTCCGTCGACCGTGTATTTACATCCGTTCTTAACGTTTTCAAAATCATACATTAATGACCCTTATTAATGCCTTATTTTCTGTTAATGAACGATTTTGATGGTTTCCATGGTAACCAAGGAAATCAACAAAATCAAACAACGTCAAACTAAAACGCTATTCACTGTCATTGTTAAGCGTGAAACAGAATCGAACGGTTTTGTGTTGCGTTGAATTCTTCCAAGCAATGGAGGTGGATGAAAATTTTACATTAACTCCGCCGGAAGTGGCAGAAAGTGCTAATTCAGCATCATTAAATTTACTACCGGAAAAAAGTCTGTATGAAAAAACGTATGCCGAATTTATATCTTGGTGCAATGAGAAACAAGTAAAGCATTATTTCTCCACTTTAGAAAAATATACGGTCGACGGAAAAGTATTGTAACTAACTCTTACATTAAAATGCGATTAATGATCTCGAACATTAACGTGCTCGCTGCGCTCACGCGTTAAAATATCTTGATCATTAATCGTCTTCATTAATGTACTTGTTGGTTAAATAACTATTAAAATTAAATAAATAAATAGAACGGAACTGCAGTATCAACTATCACGGTGTTACCAAGGTAACGACACATTTATAATTTCAAAAACAATAAGACAATATAAGTAGAAAAATATGTAGAAATATATCAGTAATTTGACAACAGAGTGGCAGTTGCTGCTGTAATTTCGTTTCATTCATTGTTTTTGTAATTTTAAAAAATATTGCATCGACATTAAAAAAATACTATTTGCCGACACTCCCCACTGGCCACGCAGCCTTAAAGAGCATATTTTGAAATTCATAAAACACACTGCTAACAATTTCGCAACTTAAATAACTCTTAACAGAGTCTTTAGCCGCTGCAAGACTTACTTCTATTGTGTTGTGTTCTATTTTGCTATTTTACAATTCATTCTATGAGAGAACATTTGCTAATAAATTTTAAAAGATTGCCTATGCTGTTTATCATGTAATTATTTTCTCAATTTCTAATCCCTTCTTCTTTCTTCATAGAGCTAAAAGATCCTTAGCAAACTTGCATTTGAACTGTATTAGTATTACGTTTTTTAGAAATACCTTTTTTGTTTCTTACGTGACACAAAATTATACATTATACAGTGTTGCCCACTTGGCCTTCTTTCTTAAATAGTACGTTTAATATTGATTTGATCAAAAATGTTAAGTACGTTTCTCGTTTACAATTTAAAAATATTTTGAGTTCCCTAAGGACCTCGATTTCATCTGTACAGGACTGTACTTAGTTTCTTTTTAATGAAACACCCTATATATTTTTATATTTTTGATATCTACATCGAATTTTAAGTCAACATTGTTAAGACTTTTATCCGCATAAGTCTAGCCCTTTAGCAGAAAAAACGTGTTTTTGTTAAATTTCCACCGAAATTACTTTTTATTTAAAAAATCGTATCTATTCAATCCTTGACTGAAAAGTGACCAAATTCGAGATTATCATAAACTAGAATGCGTTTTAATTTTTTTTAGGTTTAGTTTTAACGAAATTTATTGTAGAGGGACTTTATTGATATTTCGTTGACAACCGCAGAAAAATTGGAAGAAATTATTTTTTTAATGGAACAGCCTGTATATTTTATCACGTGTGAACTCCTTTATAGGTTTACTATGTTTTTTTGTTAAATATATCCTATACCCAAAGGCAGTAGTTTCTGAGATAATTACCATTAATGTCATGTTACTCAGTAAGTTTGACATTCTTTTAAATCATAGTTAGATTGCCATAAAAATTATAGTTGAAATGCGTAAACGACATAATATGAAGTTGAAAAGAAGTACTTAGCTGTACAACGTTAGGTGTAAAGGGAAGTTAATGGGATTGCAACTATTGGCGTTAGAATTAAGAAGACGTGAACCTTTTTTCATATCTAATCTTTCGCTAATTCTTTATTACCTTCTTCAGAGAACAAAATAGTGATAATTAAAGTACGGCAACATCATAAGACTCATATGCAGTTAATATTCGGAAACACATCAAACATCAAACAACATATTTAAAATCTTCTTATTAACAATGTTAATTAAAACTCGAAAGTGTAACGTCTCACGTGGGCTAACAGTAAGTGAGACTTTTTTTAAAAAAGAAAGTACGGTCCTGTACAGATGAAATCGAGGTCCTTAGGGAACTCAAAATATTTTTAAATTGTAAACGAGAAACGTCCGAATAAAATATGTACTTAACATTTTCTGATCAAATCAATATTAAACGTACTATTTAAGAAAGAAGGCCAAGTGGGGAACCCTGTATATGTATGTATATAATATTGAAAAACACAATATTGGAAGATTGACGATATCTGTTATATGGTTGATACTATTTTTGTCATTGAAAAATTGCATTCAGTACGGTGTTTTCTGGAATATATTTGTAGAAATAGATGTAACAGATTAGTTCTATTCAACATGATATAGATTAGGTTAAATTCGTCTTCTAGCAATAAATTAAGTATCGATCAATCTGTGGTTTTTAGTTATGAGGGCAGTTCAAATACTATTGTCTCTGTCATAGATAGATAGATGGGTTTTCATAGTCGTCCGAAATGAAAAAAAATTGAGAACACAGCGGTTATCAAATATCTCTACAAGAAAGGTTGATCAACGCAAGAAATTCATATGGATATGGTACAAGTACTGGATGAATCTGCAGCTGCAGATGGTGAAGAATTGGGCAAGGGATTGACGGCACTGCAAAAGCACATTCGACAGGCTGCTGCAGAGACCAATTTGATTATCATTAAGCGAGATATTCAACACTTTCTAGCAAGATTCATTAGTGTGGATGAAACCTGCGTTCACCATTATGATCCTGAATCAAAAAGGCAGAGCATAAAATGGTGGCACAAGGATTCACCACCCCTCGAAAACTTCGTGCAATAGCATCTGCGGGAAAGACCACAGTTTTGTGGGAACTATCCTTACACCACGCGATCAGACTATAACTAGGCAATATTATCCTGCTTTAATTTGAAAACTGTGTGATTAGATCATAAAAAAGGAAGGAGAAACTTAGACGTAACGTACTGTTTCATCAAGACAACGCCTCTGTTCACAGAAGCTATGTTTCAATGGCTGCAATTTATAATATAAACACTTCAGCCTATAGTGCATACAACATTTACATATGTGTAAATACTTCAGACACATCCTTATTGAAAAACCCGCTTCCTTATTCGGTCTAAATACCTAATCATTTTGACGCACACTCTACAATTATTTTAGTTCTAACGCGAAGCTATTTTCTCTTTAAATCAGAAAGTTATTATTATGTTACTAAGATTTTTATTTTTTCGTCGCAAATCAAAAAAATCCGTGGAATTTTATTCACTTTGAACGTCAAACGGGAAAGAGAAATCGCACTTCAGATGGGTAATATTATTTCGCCAACGAAAGACATCGCATTTAAGCGTAACAGAAATACGTCAAATGCTAAAAATAACCTCGATCGCTTGACGTAAGATTTTCATTCAGAAATATTCAATTACTTTCCTTTTGTTTACCAGACGCCGCTATCGTATCGTATTTACTATAAGAAGCGACCGGCTTAAAATAAATTACCTATCACCAGAAATAATTGGTGGAGGCGCACGGTAAACAAACAGACATCTAAGCTTATAGCAAATACGAGGACACTTCCTGTCTCGAGGGTTAATAACATTTCATAAACAAACACTACAGCTGACATGTAGGAATGTCCGTTGTCTGTGTTATTCTATTTTTAGCACGAGTCGAAACTTTAAAATAAAATATTAATCCTGATTGGGTGTATCGAATATAGACGCGATCCACATGATCGAAATTGCATGTCAAAACATGGATATTAAACTCGCTCGGTAGTTTCCATATTTCCCGTGTTTATATCATAGTAACCTTCCCCGAATATAACAGCCGGTAATTACGTTCGCGGGCGTATTGAAATCCAGAAATAACTGTAACAATTCACCTACGCAGTATTACGAAACAATATCTGCTTCAACAGAACGTACAAAAACGTGTAATTGCCGGTATTTCTATTTTATAAAGGTTATCATTTCACGGTTGGGTAAATCTGTCTGAAGGAAATGTAATTTTCAACGTAATGAGCCGTAAAAATTCGGTTAAGGCGCTTCCGGGGTAATTAAAAGATGCGAAGAAAAAGTTAATAAGTGTAATTACGATGAAACGGTGTAGGTGTAATATCAATACAATTATGTTTAATTATTAATGATAGCTTTTCTTTATAGGTATTATTATATTTTTGTCATGAAACGACTTAGGATAATAAGAACCTGGTTGGCACGATGATCCAAATTCTAATAAATTTCGTGGAATTAAGATAATCTATATAAGAAATTATTTCCATTAATAGAATGAGAGATGACATGGGAAGTAGATCAGCACCGCATTAATTAAGCTGAGCTTCGCTTTAATACAGATGATTCCCTCCAAAATATGAAATATAAATAAATTGTCTATAAATTATCTTTTAGTCGAAACCTAAATGAGTTGTTTTCTCTTGATAATCTCATAAACACATCTAGTTCGATTAACATTAGAATGAATTTTGAACAGAACTGATCTGCGAAACAAATATGGACTCACGCTATGAAAACTATCACGGGAATGGAAAGATTTACACGCATTCAACTATATGTATAGTCGACATATTCAGATGAACAAATGATGAATAAATCCGCCATGAATTAAACATTAACCCGAATGTGTAAGCACGGCATATTTCCAACGACATCAGATCTAGTTATTATTCTATGAATCCCATTTGTTGAAATTTACTGAAATTGACAACCGGAAATGCAAATTTTAAACAACTGTAAACTTACCTTCGTGGCGAATAGCACCTTCAATGGCCGTCACCCTTTGAATTAAACACTATTATTATAATTTCGTCTTGTATTTTTGCATTAAAAACAGGTTATATCTATCCTCTTGGCAGGCAGTAAATGCGAGGCTGATGTCACAGTACCCGTTCTGCATTCCAAATCTGTTCTCTATTTCTTTTGAGTACAATTTTTTTCTCTGAATAAATCAGTTGCATTTGTTGTTATTTTTATCAATTTTAGAGATTTTCTGGCCTATTTAAGTAAGCCGTACGAAGCTATCACTTTTTTACTTGATTTTGTAAAAAGTACCAAGGATAGATTGCTTATCTTTGCTTATTAGGAGTTATTATTGGCATTTTCGAAAAAAAAAACAACCTACAAGGTCTTCTACTTCCTCCTCAATGCAAGTTTCTAGAAATTCAGATTTTAATAACACTAGTTATATTAGTAGACTTGAAAATATTATATCGAAATTCAGTCTAAAAGGGCGAAAATTTACAGATAATGTTTGAAGCATAAAAATATTGTAACTTTTAAGTTTACATATTGTTTAACAACGTAACAAAGTAATGATAGCGTAACTATTTCCCATGGCTTGAAGAGCTGAAGAAACTGTGGACGATACAGTCAACCCTAGAGTCCAGAACGCATGATGACACGTTCAACACTTTGTAAGATCAGCTTAATGGACACCTGCCCAGTTTTCTGGACTATGTTTTTCAATTTTAGAATTTAGCCTGCTTCCTAACCAACCAAAAAGATTACTTGAATCGCCTTGTCCACTGATAATCAAGCCATGACTTTTTTTCATCTTGAAAGCAATGGAAAGGATATGGTAGACCTAGGTTTGAAAAAGCAAGAGTCGTGGGATGTTCACACGGTCCAGGTCTATTCATTATATAACCGCTCTTGCACCAGCATGTATAAACAAGTTGGTATATTTAGGAGAATGACAATTTATTATGTATCAGTGAATACATTATTTCGCAAATTTAAGGCAGGCGCCAATAGCATCGTCGAAACAATATACAGCATAAGATACCTGTAATAGGCGCTCATTTATAACTGCAAGAATCACCCCACTAGTTTCTGCCTACCGGGTACCATGAACATTGATCTGAATACTTGACCTTATCTGCTAGACTACTAGTTCTGACCTAGCCTGACAGGGGAAAAAGTTTTACCAACTTCAGCAATATCTTAAGAAATTCTTAATTTATTCATTCACCGTGGAAAGTGTGATGGCACTTTTAGCAAGTAAGTTTCCTGCATTTGAACCTATTGAAGATTGTGGTTGTATATTTTCTGAACAAACTGCATAGTTTTAAATATACGAAGAAGCTACTGGATATTAGCTTATAGAGCTCCAAACCAAAATATTTCATGTTTAAGGACAGCTTTATCTTTGGAATTTTCCAGCGAGATTTCCCAATCTCACGACCTTTGAGGTCTACAAAACACAGGTGAGCACGAAAGAAAAATTAGATGATCGCGTGAAAGCTGCGTTCGATAGATTGTCTTCTAAAAAACTTACGACGGCAACAAATAGAGAGAGGGCTACAAATACCTTTTTGCAAGAGGTCATTTAGCTGTCCCTAAATCTAAAATTAGCGCTTTTGGTAAAAACTTGAAATGATTTTTCGTGATTATTAAAAGAAGTTATTAAAGGAAGTTGCACTAAAGCCAACAATTTTAAAATCCAGTTGGTTTATTAGAAAGCACAAAAGAATTAGAATAAATGTTTAGAAGTTGGAGGCAACTAGATCGAACATTTACTCCAGCTTAATTAATTTGTTATTTTTGCTTTTCTTGATGTTACTATATTTTGTCTTTCTCTATTGTAAGTGTTCGAATTTTCGGAGCACCGTGTATAAGTTGGTTTTAACGTTTTTACAGATTTGACAATCTGTAAATGTTATATGTGCAAATCCAAAGGACATTTATCCTGACCTGCTTCAATTTTGAAAAGTGTTTTTTTTTTGTGGATAGGTGTACCTGCCAAATGAAGAAACCAAACGTAGAAACTGAAATAATTAAAACATAGCTCACTCTGTGCACATGATGTCTTGCACCAAATACTACAACCCACAAACCACCAAAAAACTTTTTACTAAAAAACCAACGCGTTTTGACAGAAAAACTATCATTATCAAGGCGATAATAAAACTGAAACTGTAACGATGGTTGCATTTATTTTCGGTTTGACCGAAAGTGGAAGAGTCTTTCGGAAAAATCCAGCTCTCAAATTTTCAAAACACTAATCGCAGTAGTTCCTTATACCCATTGACTCAGTTCGTCGTTATTTTTAATCCTAGCTATTCTTCGATTTGTAGGTCAATAAAATAGTAATAAATTAAAACTCAATTTATTCCAGAACACAATTAATTATTTTTTGTAAAAATACGTCGTCAGTGGAAGAAATTGACATTTCATTTATTCCTATTTTATTGATCTACAATTGGAAAGATTTCTAGATTTAAAAGGACTGAGTACTAAAGCTGTTTTCTTCAGTCAATAGTGCTTTAAATTACCTAACGCTTTTTATTGACAGTTGTTACATTTATTTTAAATCATAATTGAAGGTGAAAGAAGTCATAATTAACTAATATTGCTGGATATCTGTTACACATTTCTGTATTATTAAATAAAATCTATAAAATATAATATACATAGATAACAGAGAATAATAATAGAACTCACACGCAAAATTTCGTTTTTCTCTAACTCCTAGATATAAAAACGTTTATCTACTATTTGGAAAATTGTATTAGTGGCACACATTTTTGTTGCTGTTATTCCCGAAAGTACAATAGATGCTCCACAAAAACATTAAGGAGCATCTGCGCTTATTACTGTTTATGAGAGAAAGGCCAACAAGGTTTACTACATCGTACTTTCCGAAGGTAAAATACTCCCTGTAGGGTTTAGTCTTAATTAAAAAGGATAACTGGTGTACATGTATCTATACGGTTATATTGTATTTGTACGTAACGTTCTTAAATTATGTAGAAAATAAGGCGAGCAGCGTACAATAATTAATTGAAGCGATTTATACATGACCGCCCTAAATTTAAATTTCATAGCCGGCGGGATATACACCTTTCCGGCCGATATTCATAGGAAAATAGGAAGGACTTGTAGTAATGTTATGCACGAATGTACGACACAATATTAATGTAATTTATGGTCTTGTTTCAGGATCCTAAATTAAGACAAATCGTAACTATGGGATCTCAGGATACGCTCGAGGAGAAAACTGTGACCGTGTGTTGCGCCAGTGACTTCGTTACCATCAGCTTCATAAACTTCTGTTGCACGAGGAAAGAGATAGCGCATCTGTGGACCGACGCCCTCATGAATCTGGCCTACAATTTGAATCAGATCAACGGCTCGACGAGTAGGTTTTTACTGAAGGCTCACACCAAACTAACGCTCATCACGGACAAGGCCGGCAAGATACCCGTCAAGAAGTGAGTTAATGCGTTAATTTATTATATGGTAGATGTTTGCGCTAAACGCGTGACAAGTTGTACTGGATGTTTCACTTAAGCTGTGTTCCTATGTTCATTTAAGATTGATTAATGAGTGGATAGGAACGGTTCAATGTTGTTATGTTACTTGGATCTAATAATAA
Organism: Holotrichia oblita; assembly: GCA_023690525.1. Classification (NCBI taxonomy): domain Eukaryota; kingdom Metazoa; phylum Arthropoda; class Insecta; order Coleoptera; family Scarabaeidae; genus Holotrichia; species Holotrichia oblita. The sequence continues at coordinate 115,104,459 of CM043018.1, forward strand.
TATTATGTTAATTATAAATACCGAATTTGGACAATATTGATATCTCAGTATGACTTTTCATTTAAAATATATGAAAAATATATAAGCGTAATACGTTGTACAATTATACTTGGGAATGCCGCAATTAGTTAATCTGATATATAAATAGTTAATCATTGTATTAACTACATATTATTTGTCTGTATAAAGAAAGTAATAGTTCATGAGTAATTAAGTAAGTAAAAAATAATTATTTAAAACATCAGTAACCGCACATTTATTTGTTAGTACTTTGTCTAGTTAACCAAAACACGTTTTATACGTAGCTTTGGTTAATGATTACCAATTGACAAAATTAGACAATTGCCACTATACTAATTAATAGGAAATATGTCCACTTTTGCCTTCAATAACTGCCCTTACTCGTTTTAGCATGGACAGATTTCTGAGATGCTTTTACCACGATACCCAACCTGAGTGACATGACAGCTTCTGACATCTTTCTTGTCGTAATACAGTCGATTTTACACAGTAGCTTTGCAAATTGACCACAAATTCTCTATAGAGTTAAGATCGAGTGAATTCCCGGACCAATCGAGAACAGATTATCGGTGGTCCTTCTGTTCTCGTCTCATGATGCGCTGGAGATGCTGGCGAATGCCATGCCACCTGACCTGCTCCTCGTCAACTGTGACGTGAGTTACAGAATCAGAAAGGGAATGGGCTTTGATAAGTTCGGTGTCTCTATGTCGGCGGGGTTTTTTACTCGGGAGCTAGTAATCAGCAAGAAAAAGCAAGTTTGGGATGCGTCAATTGCGATATGGCAATCTAGATGGAATGCAGGGTAGGGAAGGAGTACATATTGATGGAAGCCGAGGGCGTGTGGAGAGTTATTGGGTCTGTACTTGTAATATACTTACTTGCTTCGGATGTCTTGGCCTGTGGGCTGTTTTAAACCTGAAAAGAGAGAAAGGTGATACGCATGATACTTACCCTGACCATTGTGTCCTAGATGGATCTATTGCTGACATAAAACCTGAAAAGAAAGAAAAGTTAAAATAGAAAATAAAATCAGGAAAGAAAAGAAGAAGGGCAGGAATGGAAGGATTGGAGGAGCATAAGGAAATGGGTAGAGTTGGTTGAATGAAATGGGGATGAGTGTGGGAGATGTAGGATTTAGGTTAAAAGAGTAGGCTGTTAGTAGGTATGGAAGGAAAGTATCGTAACGGATTGGAAGAGAAACAGTCCTCCTACAAACTATGGATAGTGTGCGGGGTAGTAGCGCCTCGGTACCCGCGGTAGAATACTTTTGTACAAATTAAATCGGATGTTCTTGTCCAGGGTTGAACGCAAAATTCTTTAACCCTTTTATCTCTCTGTTGGCCTCATCCGGCGCTTGAAGTGTGGCTTTCTATGGATTGTCGAGCGATAGCGAGTCAACAGCACTCTGTTGACTCTTACCCTGAGCGGTGGTCTGTCAGGGCCTAGTTCCATTAGTTGTGAGACCGGAGGATTGGCAGCAGTGGTTGTACGGTCGCGCGTCTTATTGGCCAAAGTTGACAGATGGTCCTTAAGGAATGGGATTTTCAAGTCAACTCGGAGTTTTTCATTCCTTATGAACCAAGGAGCTCCAGCCTCTAGCTTCTGTAGGTTTGTCTTCGCTAGGCTTGACCAATAAAGGGCTCCATATGAAATTATGGAACGCAAGAAAAGGTGTAGATCAACACTTTCAACCTCAAGGATGAAGTACTCTTGGAGCAAAGGAGTGGGAGTAATGCTGATCTTGCTGCCAGAAATCTCTCTGATATTCTTTTCACATGCGGCTGAAAAGTAAGCCTCCGATCCAAGATAACACCCAAATATATGACTGATTGGCTCCAAGGTAGCCTGACATCCCCTACACAGATATTCTCCGGAGGCAGCATATGTCTATTTGTGAACCTGATGGCTATACATTTGGTTTCATTTAGCTTTAACCTCCAGTTGGATCCCCATTTAGCTATGGTATCAACTTGTGCCTGCAGACGTCTGCACAAGATTTCCTCGCTGCAAGATTAGGTGTATAGGGCCATATCGTCTACATATATTGCTAATTGCACTTGAGGGATTTTAGGTAGATCTTCCATGTATATCAAAAACAACATTGGTGCGAGAAGGGATTCCTCTAGAACACCGGCGGCTATTTGCTTAGGGGTGGAAATAGCTGCTTTGACCTTTACAGAGAAAGCGCGGATCTTCTTATCCTGGAAATATTTTGATTTTCTTTTTGACGTGCAGCAGGCAACATAATCTTGCTTAAGAATTGTTTTTCGTTGTTCGGCATTTTTAAGGTCTTACAAAGCCTGTTCCAACATCGATTTGCATTTAAGCCTGTTCATCATACCTTCAATTGTTGGTACCAATTGAACCAAAGATCCAACCCCGATGTATGAAAAACACTTTCAACACATTTATTTGATTGCATGTTTCACTGTTTGGTCAATATGAGCTTGAGTAAGTTGTTCATTTTGAGACTTCCTAACGAATTTAGACCGCTGTATCTGGACTCATTTTCTGTCCCAGACCAGCCTCTGCTTCTTCATGTGATCAGTGAGAAATTGTTTTTCTGGTGCTTGAATAGCTCTTCTATTAGATTCCAAAAGTCTTCTACGGACAGTGGAGTCATGTATTGTTACGCGTGATGCTGCTGCTTAGTCTTGTTACACTGACATCATGAGTGTCCAACTACACCCCGAGCGATCATTTAGGGTGCTACTTCCAAGCCGCAAGGAATGGCGCTCTGGTGGACTTAAATTCGAATATGAATCGCTTGTCTGGTACACAGACGGATCCAACACAAACAAAGGGGTACGGGTTGTGGTTCATGGATCTAAGTCCAAATTCTTTAGAGCCCTATCCTCAACTATTTTTCAGGCGAAAATACACGCCATAAACCTTTGCGCCCAAGAAAACCTAAACAAGAACCTGAAGGGCGCAAACATTTATATGTGCGCCGATAGTCAGACTGCTTTAAAAGCTCTAGCCTCTTGTAACTTTGAGTCTAAATTGGTCTGGGAATATTGGTTGAATGTGACGGAACTAGCTACAACAAACAGAGTATCCCTGATGTAGGTTCCAGGGCACACCAATACCAAAGGAAATGATATGGTGGATGAACATGCAAAGCAAGGCGCTGACATGCATTTCATTGGACCGAAACCCTTCTTTGGCGTGTCCAAAAGCTAGCTCAAGAAGGAAGTGGGAGATGGAAGACTCCCCCAACGCGAGGCTGGGACACACAAGCGAAAATATTTAAGAACTCCTCGCCAAACAGTAATAAAAAAGTACCTTATCTCAGCAAGTCAGAATTAGATACCATCTTAAAAAGATAGACAAAGTTGATCGAGACACGTGTGATTCTGCGAACTGGGAACTGAAACAGCCGAGCATATACTTTCTAGGCAGCATCTAGGATACCTATAATAGCAGCATTAACACCTGAACAGATCAAAGCCTTGGCACTCAAACTAGTCCGGAGATTCGTCAAGAACATTGGAATAGAACGGTACTGATGGCATAGTGTAATCACAATAAATCAATAGGTCGCAGTGAGGAGAGGTGCTTGGAACCTGAACGACCTGCCAACAATACAATACAATACAACAAAAGTATTGTTGCAGGTCGTGACTTGTTTTTTTTTGGATCCAACTTGCTATTTCGAAGCAAAAACTTATTGTCTGTTGGCGTTGTCTTTCGTTTTCTTTCCAGAAAGAATTGCCGATTGCCAATTGCCGGATTTCCTCACTTCGCAAGATCCCGTGTCCGCTTTACGCTTCAAAATCTTGCTTGCTGCCCCCTGACTCACGCTACACTCTTTCGCAATATCTCTTCGTCACATAGACGTGTGTTCATCCAACGTGATAATCCTTTCTCGCTCCCTGAGCTTGATATCCATTACGAAAGTTAACCTACACAAATTTGTTAATTACGGAATATACAGCATTGAATGATAAAAAAGCAAGCACAGAATTGTAGGTTATATTTTTAATGGTTTGACAGCGGTTTAGTGTCACAATATGTACGAAATATAAAATATCAGAAGGGCTCCATTAATTTGCACAGTACTGTGCCGTATTCTTTAAATTGAAGAGAAACTATCTGAACTATTTTAACTAACCAAAAGTAATACTAAAATTTTATTCTTAAATTCGCCTGAAATAAAGAATATATGAGAGTAAAAAACCTATTTCCTATATAATATGTAGATTTTCTGATAAACCTGCCAAACAATTGAAAATGTTCTCATTAACCTAATTATAATAAGTCTAAAATGTATCAAGCGAATTAAACAGTACTTTCCTAATTAGTCGGACACATTTCAACATTATGATACCTTTGCAATTACGGGAAATGGTTCTACCATAAACAACAAATGTTTTTTCCAGTATAGCTGTTACCTTTCGTATATGCAGAACTCTAATGTTGTAATATGTCCATGAATTGATAATAACTATTGAGTAATATATTAAGGGTTTAATACATGATCTTCAAAAACGCTAAGGCCGCAATTTGATGTCCATGAGATAGTTTTTACTACATGAAAGGTACTAAATTTTACGGTTTAGATCTACATCATCCTGCACTCAATATTTTATACCGCTAAAATTACATTTCCCGAACCCGTATGTTTGCCTATAGTACTACATTTTTCAGCAGTTTATAGCTTCTTTATATATAGCATCTTTCTTATATAGATCCGAAAATGGAAACTGTAAAATAGTTTTACCGAAAATTCATTTTATACTAAAGATGGAATTTCGAAATTGAAAAATATCAAACTATCTTGAAAAGATAGTGGGGCGGCAACATTTGTAATTGTTTGATGTCAGCAGTTTTATTCTCTTGTTAGAATAATATTAATTCGATTTTGTATTGAAAGCTTTGAGCAAAATTAAGCGCGATTCCCTAGGTCGATTTGCCAATGTCATCCTCTTTTTTTATTTACAGCATCATTAAGCTGTTCGCGCAGAATAGGGACGACAAGAAGCGCGTCGAAAAAGCACTGGACGCTTCCGGCCTGCCGTCGGGAAAAAACGACACCATTCATCCGGATAAGTTTCAGTTCGAAGATTTTTTAACCTCTACAGGAATCTCACGCAAAGAGTCGAAGTGGAGAAAGTATTCAATGATCTGTAAGTATCGATTCCTTCTCCATTATTGTGCCTATAATGGCGCAAAAAAGAGCTGAGAGGAAATAAAAATTTTTCCTTTTTATTTTTCTCCGCCAGAGAAAGGATGATCCATCCTTTCTTAAGTATGATCATAGTACGTGTTCGGTATTTTACACAATGTTTTTTTTTGGTACTTTTCAGATAATGGGCGGGTTAAAGCTATTGGTTCAAAATTTTTGTTATACGTACACAAAACATTAAATCTCAGTAAGAATATGTTGCACGTTTATAAACCACGTTTACGTATTTGATCTTTCCTATCAGCTCTTATATGATATGTCACAAAAATGATCATTAAACATACATTTATTATTTTAATTTATCAATCTTTAGTATTAATCATACTAGCATGTACAAAAGATTCTACGTATGTTAATCGAAACTACAGCAAACGGAACATTTACAGTATTATAAAAGGCGAAGCATGTCGTATACCTTTACAGTTTATAGCTAAGCGATGACGTTTGAAAAATGAAGGAAAAAGCACATCCACTTTACACAGGTATTGAAATTTTAACTTGTCAAAACCAGGTAGCTATTTCAACGAATAAGCAGCTGACATCGTGATAAAGGAAAGCAATATTTCCAATTTACGTAGTCTTGTAGGTTGATATTAAATTGACATGTACTCTAAGAAATGGTTTATGCTAAAAAATCCAAGATGTCAATTTTAGTATTATTTTATCGATTTATGTACTAAGAAGATGTATCGGAAAGAGGATATCGGAAGACTACCCGCTGTTGCCGTTATAAGATTTCTTATTGAATAATACATATAGTCAGTATAGAATTCAAATTTCATGTTCAGTACAGTTATGTATACATAACCGGTGACAATAATATGAACACTTTTTATCACTCATTGTTTGTTTGAAAATCGATACAAGGCGTGATGAAAATATTTAAATCACTACAACTGCAGTCAGGAACGGAAAACCAAAGCTACTATCCATTTACCGATCATCGGTGTACCATATAAATACAAAAAAAAAACAGTGAATATCCACAACTCTCTTATATTCCTTTTGTTAAATCTCCTGTCAGTTGGTGTTGCGACTTGATGGCTAGGATGCTGCATGACATGAGTGTGAAGCAACTCTTGACAAGGGATAGTTTTTTGCCCCCATGGGGGTTTGGGTGCATGAGTATTTGGCCAAGCTCTTAAGGTACATATTCTTCAGGTTTTTAAAGTATTATGGACCTCCACCCTCCTCTTTTTCTCCCTTCTTCTCTCTCAAATCCAATAACACAAAATTAAAAGATTTTTCCTTGATCTTCAAGAATAGGTTCTCCCTGCTGGCTTGCGACATAGATGTAGTGAACGGAAATTATAGAGAGTGGTGGCTCAGTTTTAGAGAAAATCTGACAGCTATACAGTTGTTGTTGGTCGACTTTTGTTGGTTATATTGACTGTTTATCTGAAAGTCTTGCACGATAAAGCATTACAAAACATGCTGTTGGTCAAAAAGTTTGTATTCGATGGCGAACATGTATAAAAATTCATCTGAATCTTAAAATTATTAATTTTTGTCTTGTGCACTTGATACATTCTCTAGCAATTACCAATACAATCTTCATCCGGAACTATATATGTATTGATTGAATCAGCCGTTACTTGCTGGAACTAAATAATAATTAGGGTTGAAGTAAAATACACTTTACAACTAATTCCAGTATAATTACAAATATGTATTTAAATAAATGACATGTTTCGCTACGATGTAGCTCCTTCAGATCTTACATTACTACTAGCCTACAACTTATTTTCTACCCTTATTCTCGAACGTGACCAACTACGGTCTCTGACAAGATGTACATAACTGTATTTTAACAATTTTAACGATACCAATTCAAAAGCGGAGAATTATTGGGGTCTATTTAGTCATTTAAAAGTATATCTGTGTATTTAAGTTTATTTATTTCTAAGGCTTCGATTAAATTTAATTTTAAACTTTTCTGTTGTAAATGCAGTATCTCAAATCTATTGTTAAAATTATGGTTATTTTCTAGGAGGTGACTTGCGTAATTTGAATCTGTCTTTTTATTGCAATAGCTCTTGAAGTGTTCATTTATTCTTTTGTCAAAACACCTTCCGGTTTGACCTATATGTATTTTAGGGCAGTCCATACATGTTAATTTATTACCTTCGTTTGTCTTAGATTTATTGTTTTTTATGTGTTTCCCTAAGGAATTACTAGTTTTATTTGCTACATTAATATCTAGTTTGCGTAAAATTCTTCCTATTTTTTCACTTGTTGATCCTGCGTAAGTTAACACTATATAATGACTCAATATCTATTTTGTTCTTGAGTAAACCATTTCTATAGCCTTATTGTATTTCTTTTTTCTCAATATTTGATCAACTATATTTGGATTATATCCATTGTTTTTCGCTATTTGTTTTACTATGTTTAATTCTTTAAGAAAATTTTCCTTATTTAATGGAACTGACAACAATCTATGTATCATGGAGTGGAGCGCCACTAATTTTTGACTAAAAGGGTGACAAGAGTGTTGGTTTGTGAAAAATTGAAAAAACGTGTCTGTTACGTTCTCTGGAGATTGTAAGGTCCAAAAAGTTTAAACTATTCTTTAATTCTTTTTCTATTGTGAATTTGATGTTTTTATGTAAACTATTTATACATATATTTTAAAAATTGCATTAATTGTTTATCTGACCCACTGAAACAACCTAATACATCATCTACATATCTATGCAAACTGTTTGAAATTTGAATGTTCTTTAATTTGATTCTCTAAATGATCCATAAAAATTTCTGCTAAGAGTGGGCTTAACGGGTTACCCATTACTAAACCATCATTGCAAGAATATATTTTGTTGTCAAACTCTCGAACAAACTCTTCGAAAGTGCTACTGTGTTTTCCTCACTACATTGTTGAAATATATGGTAGCTGTTTACAATACTTAAGCTTAAATATTGGTTGTGTTAATCAAATATTGGTAAGGCTTTGTAATAACCTTCTAAGATCCATTTCTTGTTGATTGTTGTCTTTGTTGTGTGTTCAGAATGAGAGAAACATTATCTGAGCATTATAAATGGTTTACTAAAAATAATTATAACAAAGAAATCAATCAGATAAAAGACGATACAAAAAATTATAGCATGACCATATTAAATTAAAATTCTTTCCCTTCAAGATTACGTTTAATTGGAAGTAATTGTGCGTCTGTGCTAATGCACAGGGGATGTATTAATAATATCAATATCATAATTGACACTGAAGTACATGGCGGGAAAAAGAATGTGATGAGATGCATTAAGGCTTGATTTTAGGGTGTCTCATAAGTTTTTTCTACGTCCTGTTATGTATGATCTCGAGCTAGCTATGTTTGTAAACATGCAGGCTTATCTATTGTCTGTTTATGGCATCGATTTCAAAGTACGTTTCGTTGGTGACAAAGTCTCTTTTAACATCTCTTTCTACGCCGTTCATTGCTTTAAAAAAACGTAATAGTGCAAAGGACACCGCGGACGAGATTTGCACAGTTTATGCAAGTAGTACGCAATTGGTTCAAGAAATTTAGACCTGGCAATTTGTTACGCGGCAAATTGCTATCCTCTTGTTTAATTACGTTTGTACCTCCTTGTATTACTGAATTTCGTCCGTTTTTAGTTCATTCTTATCTCTAATTGCGTATATTCACTTCGTTTTTCCCTAATTACTTCTTCCTTTGCGTCTGATTAGGTGCTTTGGTCGCCCCATTGCATCGAGTCGTTCACCGGTAACGCTCCATAATATTGACCGATTCTGTGCGGCTGATTCTACTTCGATTCTCGGTAGTATAGTGGTCAGTATTCCCGTGTGACAGGCGGGGATACTGACTGATTTGAAGGATGAAGACTGCAACGGTTGCTCAGCAACGACGGATATGCATCCCATCAAGAGTATGCTCGCTGAAAATCCGCGATATACAACATTCCCAGGACAAATGTACAGTCTGTTCCAAAATTAATGTCACCCCTGTGCCGCAAAACACGTTATAACTGCTAATGCAAATTAAATGCATGAAGTTTAATCGATATTTGGTTTGCACCGCATTTACAAGATTAGTATTCACTAACGAAAAATCGTATTGGATTATGGGAAACATCATTTTTATGGGTTTGTTTAGCCTTGGAAGGGACATTAATTTTGGAACAGACTGTACATACAGAATCATTTAATCAAGATGTGGTATTGTCACGGCCTATGCGTGACGGGGGTTTGCTCTCTCTTAGTATGTACCAATTATTAATCCTAATTATAAAAATAACAAAAGTTGCACACGCTGTCTCAGATATATGTAAGTGCAATACGCAAATCCCGGGTCAAATACCGATCGCCGCTGGTGACAGACAACGTTTTTCCTGTCGAATACAGGAAGAAGCAACAATACTCTGACATGATAGAATTGATTTGTGACAATATGTGAATCGGTATGAAGTTTAGGTTCCATACCAATTGACTGAGACTAACCTTATGAACTGCGTCTCTACGTGCGACTTACTTCTTCAGCGACATGAAAAAAATCGTTTTTCAAAAAGACTTGAAACGCACTTGCTCTAAAGAAAATCCTCCTTCCATTGTTGCGAAGCCAGGACTTTAGTCGAAGAAAGTTGTTTTGTGCATTTGGTGGGATTGGAAAGATGTAGTGTACTACGAGCTCCTTCCAAAAGCTGAAACGATCGATTCTGCAAAATATTGGAATCAATTTGATAAATTGAAAGCCGCTATAACCGGAAAACGGCCAGAATTGGCGAACGGACGAGGTGTTTTCATCACGACAACGCAAGACCGCAAGTTGCGTTGATCGTAAAATAGAAACTCTTACAGTTTGATTGGGACGTTCTACTTCATCATCCATATTCCCCAGACCATGCCAGACCATCCGATTATGAATTGTTTCTCTCTCGTTACAAAATTCTCTCCGTGATAAATGTTACAAATCCGAAAGCGAAATAAAAACGCAACTCGATGAATATTTTGTAAGTAAGTGTCAACAATTTTGGAATGAGGGCGACTTCCTGAGAGATGGAAGAAGGAAATAGAGCAGAACGGTTCATATATAACACAGTAAATTAACCTTAAACAACAAATATCGTCGATTGGTTGTGAAACTTATGAGACACCCTAATATTAGTTAAAATGTTTTTGAAACAAACTTGTTAAATGGATCACGAAAGAATATCTAGAGTCCAATCATAATCCGGCTTCTCGCAGATCGCAGTGTACTTAAGTGATGAAAATTTATCGGTATCGAACAGAAGACATGCTTTTGTATTTTACTAGGACTACATAAAGGTAATCGTAGTTGGCAGTTACACACAACTAGAAAAACAGAAAAATAAAATCTAGTTTCAGCAACTAAAATCTTACTCAAATATTCATAGTATCTAAATATAATTAAAATACATATTTTTTGAAAATTTAATCAAATTGTATCAATGTTTAGAGATTGTGAATGTTCATTTATTTATGAGCCAGTATATTATGAGCTATAATACAACGCATAGCATCCTATCTGATCGATACTTTACAATTATATTTGCAGTTATATTTACCTTGTTGTGCAACTCTTTGTTACATCTATTAATGCAATAAATTCACAGGGCGTTAAACTATACATCGAGAGCAGATTTTCGTCAGCCAAGGTATAGTTTATATTTGACACTACATATAATGCAGTTCTTCGTAGAGCAAATTTTCATTTCTAACCATTTTTTTAGACTACACAGTATACAATCTCCATTTCTTTTACATTTATATGATTACTTAGTTCTTACGTACCTATACATACTTCTTTCTCCTTTTATCTCGAAAATTCAATTAAGTTCTCTATTAACTTTATTAATTCAATATTTCCATGCAGGATTAAAGGCATTATTATCTATTATTACTACATTAATACATATAATATATAATTTTCTGGGTTCTATACAGAAGGCTGTCATTGTCTGCTTTATTTGTAAAGCATATTAGATTATGTTTGTATCTTAGATCTAGATTAATAACACCATGAGTTATATGAGTATGTTACGTCAATAATTTGCATTTTTATTGGCGATATCGCCAATTTAACATTTAACCTTATTTTTTCGCAATTAGTTTATGAACAACTTTAATTTAAAAATCGACGGTAGCTGTTGGATATTTACATATATATTGTATGATTATTATAAGATTATAACCCGCAAGATTACTTTATCTTCTTTTAAATGTAGTGGTATAATAATCTAGAAAACATATTTAAAAAAAAAGGACGGAATTAATGCGGCATTGCCTTGAAATTACATTGTCTTCAAATAATTGGGGACAATCCTATCAAAATTATGATTGGTGTAATGTTTTGTTTAAGGAATCTCCTCTTTGGGAGCAAAACTTATACGAATATATTACTATTCTATGAATCTCATTATATATAATATTATATACCGTAACATACTTATATAATTCAAGTTTCTTGCCTTAACCTGTAGTAGTTGTACTAACTTTAGGTTTAAGAGTCAAGAGGGTTTTTTACTGAAAAGTGAGTCTCAATTAGAACATTTCAATTTTTAATTTTTCTACAGAATTAATCGGACGGTGACAGTCATCGTCAGACGTTTTTGAGTCTTTGCGGAAATATTATTCAATTCATTTGTAGACATATTTTGTGCTAATATACATAGCCCAGTCTCACTCTTCAGCAAACACCTTTCGCACTTATTTTCAGAAGGTTTTTTTAAGTATCGCAACAACACCTTAAACATAACCTACTGATTTAAGTAAATAACTTTGGGTAGGGATTACTTCACATAGTTGTTAGTTTTTGTTACATGTTTGTGTGTATAACATTCACAGGAAGTCAAAAAGAATTAAGAGGAGACGAGCACACGTTCGAGTAATAAGGTAGTGTGTAGTTATCAATTTAAATTTGTATATATGAAGCTTTGAAGGGTAATTCGGTAGATCACTATTTACATTCTTTAGTAATATTATTCTTTAGATGGAACAACAATTGAGACACATTTTAAAATCATCGAATGCGTTGAGAATTTATATTTGATACATTTAGAGATCAGTTTAAATTTTGTAAACCTCAACTAATTATTACTGTCTCAAATTTTGTGCATCTAATAGTAGATCAATTCTATTTTACATTCATTTCTTAACTTTTTCTTGAGTGTATATAAAATGCTTATTCCGAGATCATTGCGTACACATTGAGTTTTGATATCACGTAGTTAGTTCATTTGTAATGATAGATTCAATTTTTCGTTTTATTCACCTCATTAAACGTTATTAGGAAATGTATATATTAAAGTAACTATTCGCCGAAACATAACTACTATTTAACTCTTAAACATTAGTAAAATCCAGAACATTATAGCTGATGATTCTATAGCCTATGTTCGTACTTTCAGGTATAGTGTTTCTTTATCAAGGATATTGCAATACATATATTTTAATGTTCATTTATACCGGTTGGGAGCGATTGGCTCGATTATAGAAAGAAGATAATCATAAGTATGTCATTATTAATTACATTACATGAGGTAGAGTACCACCAATGTTTGGCGATGCAGGTGTGCCTTTCTATGCTTATATGTATGTCACTCATCCACATCGTTCAATTCCACCCGGTATAACCTTTTAATTTGTCTGTACACCTAAATTTCAATCTATTTCGTGAACATGTATCGTTACCACATGCATGATTACATCTAAAGAAAATATCTTCCTAGTAGTGGACCTAATCTAATGTAAAAGGCATGAATTCGACGCTACATCGGTGTGGATCGCTACTACATGTATTATAAGTACCTACATTTAATTTATTATAAATACATTTAATGCTTTAGGGTGGATTTGATGCATAAATCACTACCGCAACGCTAAGGAAAGGTGCAGCGGTTCTCCACTTCTCTTCAACTCGCATTTATAGCTATAATTCATTTAGATTAATTATACAATTGTTATAATTATTTTTCTTTCCTTTTACCTTTAGAGTCGGAACGCCAAAACGTCACAACATGAGCATCACGCAGCTCGTCGACTTCTTAAATAAAACCCAAAGAGATCCAAGACTCAACGAAATCCTTTATCCATACGCTAACACGGCAAGGGCAAAAGATATCCTATCCCAATACGAGCCGAATAAGTATAACGTGCAAAAAGGGCAGCTATCTTTCGATGGTTTCCTGAGGTACCTGATGTCCGAGGATAATAACATAATTTCGCAGAATACCCTCGACTTATCGAACGATATGGACCAGCCGCTAGCGCATTATTTCATTAATTCGTCACATAATACTTACCTAACAGGTCATCAACTTACGGGTAAATCGAGCGTTGAGATCTACAGGCAGTGTCTATTAGCTGGATGCAGGTAATTTAAGGATATTGATTAGTGTAAAAATATACAGCATAGGATCAAAAAATATTGTTTTTACTTTATAAATTCTTCTAAATTTCGATGTATTTCCAGATGCGTCGAATTGGATTTTTGGAATAGTAAAGAGGAACCAGTCATAGTCCACGGGTATACATTCGTCCAGGAAATATCCGCCAAAGAAGTATTAGAAGCAATAGCCGAGAGTGCTTTCAAAACATCCGACTACCCGGTAGTACTTTCATTCGAGAATCACTGTAACCCTAGACAGCAAGCTAAGATAGCCAACTATTGCCGTGATATATTCGGCGATATGCTATTAGATGCTCCTCTAGAATCGCACAAAATAGAACCAGGTTGTACTATTGTTAGTGCTGCGTTTTGATTTTCCTCCTTCGATATGTTTTTCGTTTTTTCATAATGCTGTTTCTGCGCAGGTGTATCGTTACCCCCGCCTTCTCTATTGAAACGGAAGATTATCATTAAGAATAAGAAGAAACACCATCACCATCATCATAAAAAGGTAGCAGACCCACCAGATCACCCAACGGGAAATGGAGACGTACCACACCATGCACCACCATTGCAAACAAGGCAGGTAAGGGGACTTATATATTGGTTCAGAACTGATTTTTATAATAATCCTTAATCATTGGATACCACCAAAATCATCAACAAGAACGTTTATTATATGAACAGTATGCGTGTACTCATCAGTATGTAATATTTTTCAATCTAATTTCAATAATTTATTTAAATTGTTTCGAACTTCCCTTAAAATTATAAAGCCAATACAATTTCTAATTTGAAAAGATGCTAACATCAATTATTCCTGAAACAGGGTTCTAAAGAATCAACAGGAACTGAAGACGAAGATACCAGCAGCGAAGAAGAAGGTGAAACTGTCGACGTAGAATCAGTACAAACAGATCAAGCAGACGGCACAGAACATAAACAACAAGCGAAAGAAACGGAAGCAGGAGCAGAAATATCAGCTTTAGTTAATTACGTGCAACCTGTACATTTTTCCAGCTTCGAAAGCGCACAAAGTAAGCTTAACACATATATTTTCAAGAATATTTTTTTTTCAAATTTTAATAAAAGATATAATTTATAAAGAATGGCTATATCATGTATATGTTAACGATAATGTGCCAAGCTACGTTAGTGTGCACATTACCTATTATCTGAACCAGTCAGTTAAAGTGTATGATTATTTTTCATTTCCTTCCCTTACCTAGTCATTGGCACATTACCTAGCTAGTTCATGTGCACATTAACCGAAATACAGGAGTTAAAGTTCAGAACGAATATTATAGTTTTTCATATGCAGTATCTACTACATACTGGCACAGTGAGAGGATGGTGGAGGGAAGAGTAACGAAGAAGAGAAATTGATACAACCGGAGTAGGTAGAATTTGTATGTTGTGAATTAATAAAAATAAAACAGCTGTAAAGTAAAAATATCTTTATTCCAACAGTAGCGGCGTTTTAAATGCTCAGTGATTTCCTATTTATTTGTACAACTAAGGGAGATACCTGTTTTAATGCCCAGTGTGTAAAACCCAATATATACTTTTCTCCCGATCCTTATATAAACAACTTCATATTCTGTTTCATATTTCAGAGAGAAATCGCAGCTACGAAATGTCATCGTTCGACGAGAAGCAGGCGACCACCTTACTGAAAGAAAAGCCGATCGAATTCGTCAACTACAATAAACACCAATTGAGCCGGGTTTATCCGCAGGGAACGAGATTCGATTCGTCGAATTTCATGCCGCAAGTATTCTGGAATGCCGGCTGCCAGCTGGTCGCTTTAAATTATCAAACGTTGGATCTGGCGATGCAGCTGAATCTCGGTATATTTGAATACAACATGCGATGCGGGTACCTTCTCAAGCCGGAATTCATGAGGAGGACGGACAGGCGGATGGATCCGTTCGCTGAATCGACGGTGGATGGGATAATAGCGGGTACCGTCAAAATAACGGTTATATCGGGACAATTTCTCACCGATAAAAGGGTGGGAACCTACGTCGAGGTGGATATGTACGGGTTGCCAGCCGATACAGTTAGAAGGAGGTATCGAACGAAAGTTGTATCGAATAACGGTATAAATCCAGTCTACGATGAAGAACCTTTCGTTTTTAAAAAGGTTAGATTTTTATCTTATTTTTTTTTTTAATAGAGATTCACAGGTAAATATAGAACGTACGTAACGTTCGTAATTAATTCATACTGGCAACATTTCCTATTACGAGGCAGTTCGATGTTTCAGGCAACCATATTGACATTTTTCAAAACATTTATATTGAATAAAGAACGCTGCTATAGTTAATACTTCCTCCTTCATTTCATAGGTCGTATTACCCGAGCTAGCATCAATACGAATAGCGGCATACGAGGAATCCGGCAAACTACTCGGACATCGAATACTATCCGTCGTTGGCCTTTGTCCAGGATATCGGCACGTAAATCTGCGAAACGAAATCGGCCAGCCACATCCTACCGCCACCCTCTTCTTACATATCGTCGTTAAAGACTACGTTCCCGACGGCTTTGCGGATTTTGCAGAAGCCTTGGCGAATCCGATCAAATACCAGAGTGACTTGGAAAAACGCACCCAACAACTTTCCGTTCTAACGGACGACATGGATCCGTCCACAGACGGTGTTTGTGACGAGCAACCGAAGAAACCTAAAGAGAGCATATCGAACGGGAGTCCAATGAATAAACCTCCATTAGTGTCTGGGGTTGATTCTGTCGATATAGTGGCGGAAAATGACAGCTCGTCGCCGGCACCCCCACAATTGGACAGGAACTTGTTGTGATGAATAAGGTTGAATGTAGGGAGGAGAAAGTGGAAGAATTCGTTGCGGAACCTTTAGAGAAGATTATGGAAAATAAATTAGTGAAAGAAAAGAAACTAGAGTTGGATAAGAAATTAGAAAGCTTGAGGAAGAAGCATGAGAAAAAGAAAATAACGCTGCAAACGCAGAAATCAGGAGAAAATAAGGGTTTTATCAATATCAAATTCAAGAAGCGGTTCTCCAAAACAAATTTGTAAGTATATTATTATATACTTTAATAATACACATGTTCACAGCTTACTGTTACATTTTGCTGCTTGAATTACGAATGGTGTGTAAAGTAGTGTACAAAGCAACACCGCATTAAAAACTAGGGAACATCATTTGTTATAAGTAGTTAATATTTTTGATTAATTCTAGGCGTACTATTCCAATATTATGTCCGATAACATACATTCCTTGTGCTGCACTTGCACATTCAAGTCTTCAGCAGCGGTAATGTGAGATTGAAGTGTTCTTTGGCTGTGTTTTATGTTTGGATTTGTGTGGATATCATTCATTCTAACTTTAAAATGCGTCAAAATATTCTCAGTGAAGTACAATCCTCGTACTAAAAGTTTTCTATAAATATAGAATTGATTTCTTTTCAAATTTGAACCGATGTGGTTTATCTTTCAAACGCCCAGACTCTGCACATATACAGTCTACGATTCAAATTTGATAAAGAAATTTTGACGCATTGGAAAGTGAACAAGCGGAAATAAGTGGATATCCTCACATTATATATAATAAACCAACAAGAAAATTGAGTTATTTAATGTGTGTGTTTCTTTTGGATTTAATGCGTTAATTAAATACTTTTATACACGTTTCCTTTTTTGTTTCTTTTTCGTACAAATCTATAATGCGTAAAATCTTTACATCCATATGTAGTGTGTGTTTAAATGAGCAATTTTTTGAAGAAAGAAATTCCATTAAATTAAAGCTACAATTATATGGCAATGCATTCTGTGGTCTTCGATCTTGTGTACCATAATAAAAATACCACTAGACAATGATAGTCATACCAAGTTTTCACAAATGTTAAAACAAAATTAACTGATCTCTCAATTACAAGCATGAAGGATCCAGTAGTGAAATTAGTTTTCTTTGTACCCTACGGAAAGCACAACCAATAATATATTGATGCACTTCGAAAATAATTTACAGTTCCTTTATGATAATTAGTCTTCATATCTTATTTTAGACCTATTGAATCGCCTAGTCAAGAACCGTTATCGAATATGGGCGAATCTCAGGATGCCTGTAGTACAACAACAGCAGTAGCGACTGACCAACAACAACCTATCATCAAAAGAAGCGAAAGTGAGCGAATACTGGCCGTTAACCGCGATTTTGTGACGCAAGAACGGGAACTTCGCGAAAAATATCACGAGGCCATCTTCTCGACGGCTGAAAAGATTATGCAAACGTCACAAGGTAACCAAATCAAAGCACTTAAGACACAATTCGATATGGAAATTATGGAATTAATGAGGCGACTACAAGCGGATAGGAGAGATCAAGTGAAAGAACTAGCTAAAAAACATAAAGATAGAGACGAACTAGTGAGGGTGAAGAGAGAAGTCGCGAGTAATATGGTTGATAGAGGAGTGTTAGAGAGAGAAAAATTGAATCAAGCGTTTCAACAACGAATAGGGGATTTGGAGAAACAGCATGAAGCTGTTCGGGGTGCGTTAGCAGATCAACGAGCAAAGGTAACATTTTTACTGTGTTTAAAAGTAATTTCTGGTTTTAATTTTCCTAAAATTAATTAGAGAATATTAAAAAAAATGATTATTATATTAGTCAATAAAAACTGAATAACAACTATCCCATCAAAATATTTCCAGCAAAACTGCAACTACAATAATATGATACCAATATAATCCCTGATAATATAAAACACTGTCTGTCTAGAGCGTCTTTGCAATTTTTCCTTAATATTTGTAAGTCAATACTATCAAAGCATTTTATTTTACTTTCCACTTCATCTGGTATTCCCTGAGTTTCTTAGTACACACGGTTTTTATCGCTTCTCATGAAAGTATTAATTTCGAATAATTTCGGTTATCGACGTCGCAATTTTAAGATGGCTGTGAATTAGTGTCGTGTGATCTTCAATAATTTTCAAGAAAACCTGGATGTAACGATGTGTTTTTATGGTAAAGTAAGTAGACGTCTTGTTTAGGTTAATATTATGTCTGAAAGTGATGTCCATAGGATGTTCATTTGTGACATCCACAAGACATTTCTTAAATGTCTAACATAAATGCTCGTACCCTAATAGTAGCTACTTATATTATTTGTTTAGATAAATTTGTAGTAATTTATCTGGCAATGAAATTGTAAAGTTAAAAACATTCTTCTTGTGCAAGATTACAGTTGCATATTGGTTTTATCCTAAAAGTTGTAATTGTCCTCATATGGCAGGTTTAGTTTTGTTTATCATTACAACATGTCAGTAACAGATAGAGAAACAGGGATAGGAAACAGATAGAGAATATGCTTTCAATATATTAAAATGGAAATGTGCATTTTTTAAAATGATTTAAGACAGAACAACTCATTGATAATACACGCTTCGACATCAACTAAATTTTGATTTCGCAGAATGATTTGACTCGTGGTTGTATCGGTTTCTTATAAAAAATGACATTTTTTCTTGAGAAGTATTAATTCATGCGATTTTTTATGTTGAAAGAAAATAATAATAATAGAATAACAAATCCCTGTCACACAACAAAGGACAGAAATTTCAATGAGCTTTTGAGCTGAAAATGTAAACTACGGAAAATTGGGCGAATACTGTTTTAACAGAAGACGTTAATGTTAAAATATGTTTTTCTTCAACATCCAGCCTGTACCTCATCCTCACATACAGCGAAACATGGTGGTAGTTGAATATTTTTGGGGTGGCAGTCTTGGGAATTATCTCATTGCGTTTTATTTTTTCTAAGGTATTCATTTTTATAGAAAGCACTTTGCAAAACCATTGAAATTATTAAACAGTTAACAGAGAATGTAAATTTTGCACGATGACGTTCAAGTACACCACCATTGCTTGATAGATAAAGATTTAAATCATAAATTCACAGGAAGCTGGATAGGAAGGAAAGGAGCGATTGGGTGGCGACGATCTTCAGAGTTAACAGAAGTGGTCTTGACGTTTAACACTTTCACAGAGCTTGGCTCGTATAATTGCAAATAACTCAAAATTAGTATGCAAATATAAATAATAACAGTAAATGGTAGCTTAACCTAAGTACCGAGACGTTGCCACAAGTGTCACCAGTAAGATCTGAGCCCTGGACAATGGAATACGAGATGTTATATTTAAATGACTTGAGACAATTACTTTACTGACTCCTCCTTAATACAAATACTGGATATCTGATGAATAAATAATTGGAAATAGATTTGGTACAAATATATCATGTAGTGCTAAAGCTGTAACACATTAGAGGGTATTAAAACTGTTATTAAGCTCCCAGGTTCATAAATAATCCAAAACAGTAAAAATACACAGGTTGTTCTAGTTATTTTAACTAAAGTAACTTCGTTCATTTTGTATATCTAAAAGTATTTTCGAAATATGATCCCCTATACGCTTAAAAGAGTAGCCAGATTTCATCGTACTAATGCCCCATGGTTTATAAAAAGGAGCAGAAGACAAGATCTGTTCATTGAAACTGATAGCATGTTTGTTCCTTCACAGAAAAACTGATTTTATAAGCTGTTTTAATCAACACAATAAACAGTACATACAGCAAGCCTCCAAGTTGTAATAATATATTACAATTATTGAAAGTGCGGTCTAAACGAGACATCCCTTTTTTATGTCACTTCTAGCATACGTTTTTCTTTAAACAGTTGTATTTAGATAGTACATTCAGTATAACCCATTTTGAATTAAACTTAGCGTTAGCTAACTTCATTGCAATAAAGTTAAAATCGATAGATTCTACTATACATCTAAGAAAATAATTTAAAATTGAGATGCATTTGTATAGCATGCTAACAATTTGTCGCAAGCTCGAATCTTCCGCAGAGATCCATCTACCGAAGCATTAACAGTATGCGACCAAAATATCTGGTCATTTGCAAGACGGCAGTAGATATACAAAAAACGATTAATACCAAAATAATCCAAACCACCTCTATGTAAATTAGAGCAAACATACCATTCCGACCAGTAGTCAACACGAAACGACTTACCAAACCATCAACAATAAAACAAAGTTCTCCTTAAGTAGCTCAACACTTATCTCAAGACGAGGACCAACATTCAACGCAATACCCTAACCTTCGATTTCAACCGGCGTACCAAACCTTCAACAGTAAGACAAAGATCTCCTTTAGTAATAACGTAACACTTATCTCAAGACGTGGACCAATATTCAACGCAATACCCAAACCTTCGATATGAACCGACCTACCAAACCATCAACAATAAGAACATTTCTAATATGAACGCTTTTTTTGGCATTCTACAGCCATTAATTAATCCAAACGGGATATAAATTAGATTGAGACTTTTGAGACTCTCATGGACGTCAAACCTCTCTAATCGGTTGATAGACCCTCACGAGGATATGTGGTGTCAGCGGAACTATGCCATTAGAGCACCCACCCGGACAGGATCCGAGTGTCAAAACAAAGAGAAAGAATCTGACGAACGCAAGAGCTGCAGAGGGACAACTCACACTAACGTACACCTCATGGTATCAAAGCAAAATTTGAGTTCGAACTAGCGTTCATATTAGATAGTTCCTAGTGTTACACTGCAGCCATTATCTCCAGTAATAATGCGATTCGAAAATTAACCACCTTCTTCTTTGTATCGACGGAGAAAGGACAACACAACCTATCTTCGGATAACTTCCATTCGTAATTTCACGAGAAACGATTCCCAAAATTTCGGTAAATCTACAAGAATTGAATTGGTCCGATGTAAAATAACACAATCGTCTCTATAGATGTTACCTCTACCGTTGTCCACGGTCCACTGAACCGCTATTCAATGTCATGCGCGAGTTTGTCGACCTTAAGTCGTTAAAATGTTTTTGTGACGTCAATGTGACGTCAACCGTTATACAGCTATAAAAATGTCATTAAGTCTGTATTGTTGTTATTCCGTAATTATATCATTTTATAATGTATGGGGTAATTAAAAGTAAATAGAAAGAATAAATAATGTTCTATTCTAGAGAAAGGGAGCGATATACATATTTCAATAGTGCGGTGTCGGTCGGTATCTCGATACGTGTTAAAGATAAAAAAAACTTTTAAAATGAAAGTGCTTTCATTCTTAAAGGGGGCGATAGCTTAAAATTGCTTTCGTTTATGCAGGATGTTTCGTTTATACAGCCTTTAAGATGCAAAAATGCATATGGCTGGAATGTCGGTGGTTCTTTAGTTGCAATTAGTATACAATACAATTTAAGTTTTCCCATAATATGAACTTTCTTTAGCACATTCTACACGGTTATATTCAAAAACATATATGTAAGTAACTAAATAAGCAACCAGCAACGTTTTAATAACACTTAGGATAAAGTTTGATGGTTCCGTAAAGTAATTATTGGCATAACCACTGACATTCCTGTCATATAAAAAGTTAGCAATAGTAAAATGGATAAACTCCCACCACTGCAATTGTATATTGCAATGTTATTGTAAGAGCAACAAACTACGGTTGCACTCAGCAGGTAGTAAGCTGGCCCTGCTGCTCTTTGGAATAAAGTATTGAGCGCAAGGTATTTCTCTATTTTGTCGTGTCCGGATACCTTTGAATGCCACTGTACATACATATACATAATGCATAAAATAATCTCAGTAGTGTCTATTGAAACCTAACGTTGTACAGCCAGTACTTCCACCTCTCATAAAATAATCTGCACGTCTCTTTGATAGTTGACATAATATACATAAAGTAAGTTATGATTCTACCAATTGAACTTGAATTACTTTAAACGTGTATTACGCTCGATTATAAAAACTCTTTTACAATATTTATGACGTTGGAAGTAACACTTAAAATACACGCAAAATTCGACAAGTGTTCTAATTCTTACTATTTGTTCGTTTTTGGACGGAGTACACTTTCCCATTTGGCATATTCAGTGTGAGGCATTAGTGCGTCACAGCTCAATATAACCATTATTATTAAAGATATCACAAAACGTTATGTACAAAAATCATAGACAGTCTTAAGTTATATATTTTAAAATTATTTTCATATATATGTACCATCTTTGGCAAATTAAATGCGAATTTTTCAGCGAGGAATTTCCATTTACTAAATAAAGGCTATACTTTGAAGCAAATTTAATTTCTCTAAAAGAGAGTACTGCTTTGATGAACTTCTTTAGAGTAATTAAATTCACTTTAAAGCAAAGCCTTTATTTACAAAATCAAAATTCCCCGATCAAACATTCGCATTTAAATTGCCAAAGATGGTACAGTCTGTGTCATATCGCCATGAATCAAATATACATTTTCTTAAATGGGACACGCTCTATATTATTTCAAATTTAGATTAAGCATAGCTTTCTCATTCTTTCATTGGTTGGGTTTCATTTAGTCATACCGAGTATTTCAGAAGTTCCGGTCATTTTTGTCTGAAAATCATTGCGTGTTCAACGTCCTGTGTATTCCACACGAAACAACTTGAAATTCTTTTTGTACTGAAATAACTTTTTTATATTGTTACAGTTTTATAGCAAAGTTATATTTTTCCAATATTGCGAAAACTGTGTACAAGGCGTTTTAAAACAAATGCATTATTTTCTTATCTTATTTAAATGGAACATACTGTATTTTATATTAAGAAAGGGAAGGACACTGCATGCACTTTCATTTTTATTAACCACTCTATATCTAAAATCGTTAATTTCTGAGATATTTCATATTATTTTCTTAATGAAAGGTGAGCTTATTCAAAATAATTGTAAGATGTCAAATTAGCCATGAAAAAAAGACAGTAAAAGGCTATTAAATCATAAATTGAGATAAACTTATTAAATACAACACAACTACAAAATGTTAAACTTATACTGATAACTAATATTTAATTATTTCGGCCAAATGTTCGCGATATATAACGGATTTCGCAATAAATGTTCAAAATGTTCACCAAAAAAATCAAACAATGTTGTAGCCGTTCTTCGACTAACCGATTTGCATTTCTACTATTATGAGATTTCAATTTCTAGACTTTTTTATATCTTTTTCAGGCGAAAATGGCATTATGCAAGGAGTTCGAAACCCGTTTGGCACGCGTGGATGCCGAAGCAAGCGTGCAGTAATGAAGTGCTGTCGCAATGGCGGCGAAACATTTTTGTACGAATACGTTATCGGCACAACTTACAGGTATTCGCCTATACCAAACGGCAGGTAACGATAACGAAATGTTATTCTTATTGTTATTGCGACAAAGACGATCAGATCGAACCAGGACGACAGTACTACTAATAATCACGTCTCCTCTTAATCGATATACATAAAAAAACAGATACATATAGAAATAACTTATACTAAACTTATCAACGGAATGTGTGGTAACCACGACAATCAATTCAACGGAAAGCGCGTTCACGGTTTGCATTAGTCGCTCTATCAGCAGAAAATAAAATAATAGTCGCTGTTGTCTTATTTGTGATAGTAGTTTAGTGGATCGAGACAGAAAATAAAAAGGCCAGTTACGTTCGTACGTTTACTTCTACGTTTTATTTTTCTCTGATTTCCTTTTAAGTTACCTCATCGAGTAAAAGCTTAGTAGTAGCTGCTTTGTATTCGAACTGAAGTAGTTTGTTGTAAATATAATTAGTAAAAGTAAAACTACAGAGAAACCATAGGAAGATAAAATACGATTGGATATATCTATGATAATATTAATAATATAACTACGCTGTACATTAATGGCAGATGTACATAGGTGAAAAAGATACTTGTTATTTATTGATCATAAATGTGTTCCCCCTTTCTCTATCTCTATCCCTCTCTCTTCCTATCCTCCCAGTATCTAGTTGTGTATGTAGTCAATCAGTCATTCGTTCGAAGTACCGTAAATATGCCGTAACGGGATTTAAGGAAACGCATTCAAAATAATAATGTGCCATGTTGCCAAATTACTTAAAAAGAAAAACAAGACAAATACGTGGAAATTATTGGTCTCATGTTGTAGGATGTATAATGGATAGATTATAATTGTGTTACCTATACTAATAAGATAAGTGGTCTTAGATAAATGATAATTCAATAATATATGTGTTTTACAAAATGTTAATTAGATGAAAAAAAAAACACCAATTGTTGTGAAATCAGTTTTAAAATTAAATTGTATGCTCTAAAGTTGTATTAAGGTTTACTTAAATCTTATATCTGAAACGCAATCTTCCGTTTAGATTTGCTTCTCTTCATTGTAGAAATGAATATAGCGCAAATTTCTATTATCTTCTTCATAACTGTTATAGTCGAAAGTGCTAATCCAGAATAACATGGTCTATATCTTATACATCCTTGTAAATTTTCACTATTTGGCATTGTTGAATATTCAGATCAGTAAATTAAAAAATTTCAATTGTTTCTACTGCATCTCAATAAGCTGTGGAATATATGATTGCAGATTGTTTGATAACATTGAATACTGTTTCCACTTAAATAAATTAGTAAACTTACTACTACCGTACATTCCCAGTTAGTCGTAAATACAAATAAATGAAACCGTATACTTTTAATTTGTTTGAATATATTTCCTTATTAAACATATTCCGTTACGATCTATTATATCAAATGTTTTTTTTAAGTGGTGAAACTCTAACATAAATTCGGACGATACAAATTTACAATTTTATGATTGTAAGTTGTAAGTATTTATTTGTTATTATAAGGAAAAAAAAAATGGGTACTATAATGTTAAGGATATATAACAAAAAAAATTATATCACAGAAAACGGCAACTGAACTTCTAAATCACATAATCTGCTATAATGACCTACAGTAATCTGACGAAAATGATCTAATATTTCTGCTGGGATCTTTATGGATTATTTGTCACACAACTTTACATGCTACGCCATAAATTATCTAACTATTGTTCAGGAAACTTGTTGAAATCAGAAATTTGTTATGGGTTTTTTTGAGTTTTCTTTTATTGGTAGCGTTAAAAGTATACACTCCTAAATCATTACACCCTGTGGGCATTTTATACTCCTTTTTAGATAGTTTTTATGAAAAACTGCCGGTATATTGCGAATAATTCATTTTCTATGATAGACCTATGTATATGCATCACGACTTTGAGCCAAATTGCTATTGTCCAAAATCATATGTAATTGTATTTTGACCTATGGATCTACAACATTAACACATTGGTTATTGCATCTTCAACATTCTGGATATAATTTTAATGGGTTATCCAATACCTTGATTTAGTAGCCTAATATGACGACTAAGGCTTTCTGTACTTTGCTTTGTATGCCAACATTTCTCAAATATTTTTAATAACATTTAAATCTGGTGAGGGAGAGAGAGGAAGCAAACTAGCCTGTCTAAAACGACCATATTCTTCTTGTTCACAAATTACTGAATAAGCATTGCTGCGTTAATCCATTACAAAAATATACAGCTTGTCAAAATTTTGATGTTTGCCACACCACGAAATGAAATTGCAATCTAGAAAATCTGGTGGCAGAATAACTGTTGTAATTGTTTACGTCTGCTAAAAATTACTTATTTGAGGTTTGCAAAATGCTATTCTAGGATCTTTATATGGAATAAGAGAGCAAGAAGAAAACGGACCAAAAAAAATGTCAATAATCCAAAAGAAATAATATTAAAATTCAAATGAGGACACTAAATAAATGATTAAGGGTTTTCAATTTCACGTGAGAGTGAATAGCTCCATTCTAACCTCTGAATGTTTTTTGATATAAAACGCATCGCTGTTGGACATTGGGTTCTCATTTACTTCAAATCCTGCTGTAACTCCTTTTGTTTCATCTTTTATATTTCTTAGATAAAAACAGAACTGGAAACGGATAAGATACAGTCTATAGATTGTTTCTAAATGCGTTATAAAAATTATTTAAATCTAAAATATTGGCAAATTTAATTGTATTTTTTTAACAAAATTTCTTAACCCATTCTAGGAGCATCTAAGGACTTGACAGGAAAAGTATTTCAGATCCAGTTGTTTGATTTACACTTTATAAAATATTTCAATTACACTTACGTCAATAATATTTCTTTTTTGCTAATTTGAAACTGTTTCTTGAAAGTTTTATTATTCCCACGAGCAACATACAACTATATATAATCTAATGATGATTTCTACTTTGAAAATTGTTCCTGAATCGTTGTCTTCAAATGATTTTACTTGTATTAATTCACAAAATCCACAAACATACTGATCGTTGTTTTTAATATAATAACACTCTACTTTTTCTTACTAGTAACATTTATATTCTCATGCAAAAATAGACTAAATAAAATTAAACTATAAAATTGTAATTATGTAATTCTTCTCATCTATGTGCAATTTTGAATTTGAAGAAGCTTTTGGGAATAAAGGAACTCATTGCAATAGTATGTTTAATAACAATATTCAATATTCCTCTATTATTCTTTTTATATTCGACAATCAAGTCCGAATCTGAAGGCCGATTATGAGTTGAATTAAATGCCAGTTTTTTTGTTGAATTATTATCATTCCTTATAAGCATCAGTAATAAGTCTGTAAAACTAAGCAGTTAATGTCTTGCTCTATTTGATATTTACTCATTAGAGAAAAGAACATTGAATCTTGAATAATCATTGGTACACATCACTGAAACCTTTTAGATAATAGAAGAGTATTTTGGGAAAGGTGTAAATATTGGACGGTTGTTTCACCACTCTACAAATTTCATAGGTACATCTATAGTGAATTTTACGTATTTATTTTATATAAGGACATAAAATCTTTAATGTGCATTAGGTATGATTGCACATATGTACTCCACAATTGTATGATAATGAGGTAAAAAATTTACTCAGTTTCTCCATATGAAAATAATTGTCCGATTTTTAATTTTATTTAGTTTAAATAAATAAAATCGGTTAAAAAAGGTTTGAGGTGGTGATATTCTTGCTAACTTAATTGTCATACGGAATTATTCAATGTAATAGCATTTAAGAAAGTTTTATTTTATCTAGAACAGTGTTTTTGTTTATTTTCGTTAACCTCATTTAACTACAAGGGTTAGTTTACCAATTTTCATTTTGTCTCCTCTCTTATGTTTCCATTTGCCAACAACTGCTCGCTAAATCTTGTTTCTTTTCTTGCCTACTTGTATGAGTATTTATTCTAATTTTGATTCAGCCCCAGTTCAACGCCACTTTCAAGGTATCCGTACGCATTTTACGGAATACAATCACAAAGTTACACAGTTTAAATATTTTCACTCATTTTATTGACAGTTACCAATAATTTTACTACTATTATAAAAGTATCACCAAAATCATCAAATGTATTTAGAGCCATCTACAGTAGAAGACCACCATTATGCCAGGACTTTTACTTGACTAACAGTAGGGTTAGTTTCATCACTAAGGTGTTGTATATTTCCTTAGAAATAAAGCATTCGCAACAGTTAAATTAAGTTGCATTCTCTTCTAATTGGCAATGATCTTGTGCTTTCGGTGTGACGCAAAATGTACTGTTTAAAGCAACTAGTATAATGGCATTGTGCATCTTACACAATATCCCCATTACTTTCAAAAAGCGAATTATACATTTAACTAGATTGATAGTTGTTTCTGATAGTAATAATTCC
Source organism: Holotrichia oblita (assembly GCA_023690525.1). Lineage (NCBI taxonomy): Eukaryota > Metazoa > Arthropoda > Insecta > Coleoptera > Scarabaeidae > Holotrichia > Holotrichia oblita. The sequence goes on from CM043018.1 coordinate 115,132,693, forward strand.
AGTACAGCACTGTCATGACTCCCAAAGCAGGATGTCTTGATATTTTTCGAATCAGAACTATCCAAAATAAGATACAGGCACATTGGTTATTGATCGGCATGGCATGAATGTATATTTCAAGCTGACGTTCGTTGGTTAGTGGCAGCCAAATAATAAAATCATGAATTTCGAAATCAGCAACATTTTGATACAAATTAAGTACGTAAATCGAACAATTATTTTGACACAGAGCTACAATGATTAACAAATTATCACAGTAATATAATGAATGAGTTTGAAGATTATGCTAAAAATTAAATAATGTACTGATCTGAATATTCAACGCCCATATTATTACCCGAAAAAATTTAAATATTAAAACGAATGCTCGGTAATGAGTGTGATTTTGTGTGCTAGTATAGTATTGTTGCTATTTGTTACTACTCAATGGTTGTTACTTATTGTTAGGATTTATAGTAATCACTCGTTAGTGTAGCGATGAGGTTCGTCTGGCCTCTACCGCATTATATAAACAAGAAGAGAGTAAAAAAAACAAGATTAAAATTAGAAGAAAAATTTTAGAGAATGAATTGTGTATATCATTATATTCGTTTTTTTATTACGTGATGTCTACTCATCTGACGGCCTACACTGTTTTGTTAGTGGAAATGTGGTATGTCGAGTTTCTTATACGGACAAATTAATGTATACAACGTGCCCTCGTTCGGAGTGAATAAGAAAAGAATCTTCTTTTTTATCCTTTGTTATCGAAAACTGAATTTACCAAAATTCTTGTGTAAACTATTTACAAACGTTATCAATATTATCGCTGTCAGTAATTGCTTTAAAATCTAACTAAAACAAAAAAGGAAACACTTCTTTCTTTGTTCACTTTTCTTAGAGGTTGATATTATTATATTGTTTATTTCTCGCATTTCGGATGCACACCTGTGTTTTATGTGAGAATTTAAAAAATAGATATTACTGGAGTAGTTAAGAGAAATGCTTTCGTATGAGATTGTTCTTTTGCGAAAAATCTAAATATTTTTCATATATTATGATCGCTAACATTCTTTCTGAATTGTTGGAGAAATAAACGATATATATTACCCTTTAATTCTGTTATTCCTAATAATACTCATATTTTTAATTCGTTATTAGTTTAATTATAAACGACCAAATACTGCAGTAAGGCAAAAAATGACGAGAAAATAAATTTAAATTTATTTTTAGCAATATTGGACCGAGACAGAAATATCTTCGTTTGAAATTTCATATGCCTTACTGAAATAATTGGTCTTGTATGTTGATACCAAATGAAGTAGTGCGTTGAATTGTTTTATACTGTCTCAGCTTCTAATATATCTGATTTAAGGTAAATTTTAGCGTAATATACTAGTATGATTTGTGTTACTACAATTTAAGATACTGCAATATTTTAAGCAGTCATACCTTTGGAGGAGCATGCTTCTAACTCAGTATGCTTGGTAAGGTCGGTTGGGGTATCTGAGTCACGATATTACTGTGTGAGTACGCAATTTTTTGCCTGTGAACCAAAAATGTAAGTGATTGGCAAATATGTCAACCCTATAAAAAATTGCATCAAGTCATTTGACCACACCTTAATCGAGTTATCGACTTATATATATATAGCATGTTGTTTGTGTGGATAAAATTTTTTGGTAACAACGTTTGAAAACCGTGATGTTTATTAGAGATCCTTCTTGATTTTCTGTAGACTTTTACAAAATTCATCCATTTGTAATGAGTTCACATCATGTTCATCTATTTCTTTGTCAGAATGACCCACAAAATCGTAATCATCGTCACTGTCACATACAGACAATAAATCATTTTCTTCACATGCCTTTTTATACTTTTTCAAATCAATTATTTTAAATACCGAAGTTGGAATTGCGTCCTTTTTGACCCGTTGTACTTTCCAGTCAGAAATTCCAGTACTCTTAAATCCATGAGTAACATTTGTTCTGGCACGTCTTAGACGAGTCTGGTTAAAAGCGAGACAAATTCCAATTTAGGATCCTTTTGCAAGGACTTACTCTTTGCCATTTACACAGTTCTCTGCATCATTGTCCTGAGGCTTTGTTGGGTGGTAGCTTGATTATTATGACTTGGAATTGCTGGGCTTTTCTGATCAGTTGAGTTGAAATATGAGCAGTATGACCATCACAGTTTAAGAGTCCTGGTCTTTCCTCACCGACATATATTCGGTAATGATACATCATGAAACCAATTCGAAAATTGGTTCGTTTCAATGAATCCCCGTAAACTTCCTGAAATTCTAATTTCTGATGCAACATCTTGATCAGTCCAATTCTTCATGATAATGACAGTTCAAACACATGGCTTACCCCATTTCTGAAATTTTTTGGAGGTAACCGGATCATCCCCTCAAGTTAATAATCTAAACAAGTCTATCACGCTTCTAACTCTTTAAGCGCTGTCAACAATATGAAGTGAAATCATTGGGATCTCAATATGGAAAAAAAACCATGGCCAGATATTTTAAATAGATCTCTCTAAAATGTCACTTTAGTGGTACAAGTAAAATAACTGAAATGAAGGATACAAACTAGAGATTTGTTGGAACTATTTAGGAAATAGTATAAAAGAAGTACAAAGGATGTTAGTAAAAGTAATTCTTTCGTTCATTCTCAAGCTAAACCCTTGTAGAAAATTTTATATGTCATATTTAAATTATACAAACGCAATTTACATTTTCTTAAGTAACACTATTCCTGGTATAAATTTAAACTTTGTAATTATGTGCTTCAATTATTTGTGGCGTTCAGGAACTTTTTGCCATTTGAATTGCTGGATGATATAAAACTACAGTATTTTAAAAATTAATCATTTGGTATCAATATATTGTTTTATTTTTAATATATTATTGTTTTACCTACATAGATACTTAATATCATATATTTTAATATGTGTTTGTTCATTCTAATGTATTATTCGTATAGAAAGTTTTATTCTTATTATTCTTACTATATCGTAAATAAGGAGAGATTTTATTTTGTTGAAATATACCATTCGAATGCGAAAACATTCCAAGCCTGTGTAATGTGATCATCTATCTCGGAGTGTTTGTTATTAGTTTTTTATTTGTACAAATAATATTGATACATATATTTATTCGATTACTATTACAATTATTACTGATTATAATTGAATAGTTAGTGAGGAATCTCGTTTTTTCCAACTGTGCCTTTGCCTCATTGATAATTTTATTCATACTATTCTGATTACCACCAAGTTATGTATTACGTGTATTTATTATGAATTTGATGTGTCTAAACTAAATAAATCCATGTCTGAAATTATCGAGTATTATTTCGTGAAATCCTGTATTTCTCCTATTAGTAAGATTTAAGATTTTTTTAGCCCCGTATCTATATATAAATATAATTTTAGTCATAACGTTAGTTTGTTCCGCAAGTAATAGTTAGTTGCTAAATTACTTCAATTGATTGGTTGGTTGGTGTAGCAATCCTACACCAACCTACCCTCGTAAGCAAAGATATAGAATGGTTTCATTACGTCAATTATATAGTCTATTTTGCAAAAATCAATTGAGACTGGCTGGACAAGCATGTTAATAATTGAACACTATTCTAAAAATAGATGAGCTGTAAAATCACCGGACCTTGCATCATTCGAGTACTTTTGGCGTCATCTGAATGTTAAAGTGTACGTATGCACAAGAGTAGGTCGGAAGAACTAGAACACCGCGTTCAACTTATTGCAGGAAGTATTGGTAAAAATGTATTGTTAGAAAGAGCGAAGAAATTTAATTCGCGCACAATTGACGCATGATTTTTATTGAAGTTAATTAAAAATGTTCTTATTTTTATGAAACGAGCCATTTTGTATTAAAACAAAAAAAATTATCAATAAATGTTATTTTTGATAAAAAAAGTTTGCTTTAGATGGTATTTGAGCGTTTGTCGAGGCAACATATGAACACCATCAGATTTTAAGAATTCAATTCTGTAGTGATTGGACTCCAGTGTGGCCAAAACCTCAACAAGAAATGAGAGAAATAAATTCTACAATGCCAGTGTGTTGTTGCTTCTTTCTGTGTATTCGAAAGAAAAGACGTCTGTTCCGGTGGACATCGGTATTTGAGTTAGTATTTCCGGAATTACATGTCGATCTCCAGGTCTTTTGGGTTGAAACATCTGCAAATAGAGGAAAAAGTGGCAAAAGTACTGACCGTGCCTGTGGTCAGGCGAGAGTCATGTTCATGAGTGGTTAATATTAGTTAAAATTAAGATAAAAGTAAATCCGGTGTTGTGTTTCAACTTCTTACCAATTTCGAAGGATAGAGAGACGTCAACGAGATAGGTACAACTTTCCTTATTTTTATTAGTATTGATAATTGGTATCTTTTAAGATAATGCTCCCTCTGAGCAAGCTCCTGATCACACAAAGCTGTGACAATATTGCGAGTATACGCATTATACTGTAAGAACTGTGGTGGTAGTTTTGACAAACAATACAGTTTAGGAAGATTTTGCAGCCGTAGTGACTACAAAAAACTTGTGTAAATGCTATAGGTACTATCCAAGATTGGCAATGTCACAGGTAAGAAACACGTTAAAAGTATAAAAGAAAGTAGATATGCACTTTTACATTTCGACTGTAAAACATTTTTGAAACCGTTTTTTTCGTAAAAATGTCAAAAACAAGAAAATTATGTAATTTTAAATATGAGTCTTCCTCATCTTTTATATCTGTTTACTAAACAATTCAATGCTAAATGCTGCAACACGGAAGAGATGCTAAATGGTCTATTTTCTAACAAGCTAAGATTAAATTTGGGCGTAGATAAATGATGATTATGCAAATACTTTTCAAAACTCATCATTAGCAAACTAGACAATGTAAGAGTTTGGCTTAAGAGCGTTTTAAAATCGCTTTATTAGAGTAGCCTACCTAATTCCTGGTCTCCTTAATTATTAGTGTGTTCTTTGCTGATGAGTGATTAAATATAAAGATTGTACCTATTTTTAAAAGTAGATACATACATGCGGTCGAAATGTTGGTTAGTCCTACATTGCCGCCATTTTTATTACTACTTTTCACCTAACACTAATGCAATCTATTCTTTTTTGTTTGAGGTGAATGGTTTTAGTATATTGAAAACACTTTTCTAATAAATAGAAAAAATAAAGTTAATTAGCTTTTTTTGGAAAAATATTGAACGACTTAAAGCCATCTGTCGTTTGTTATTGTTACTCACTATATATCAGTAGAAAAAATAGGTTACACCAAATGAAAGTGTTTTTTTTTTTGGCTGGGTGTGATTACGGTCCATTAAATTTTTTAGCTTATTCAGTACATGTTTGATGGATGATTCAATATATAAGTCAACTTCAACTCACGGTTATTTGTCGTATTGAAATTTGAAAAACTTGAGTTTTCTCTTTATGTATTATTATGTTAACCTCGTTCCTAAATGTATTCCAAATTGAATGATCAAGTTGAAATTTTAAATGGGAGATATAGGTTGATGATTCAGCACACTTTTGGACGCAATGAAATAATATTAACTAAAAATTTTTGTTGCAGTAGCTCATTGCAAACAAAACACAAGTAGTGTTCTTCAATTAAAAATTGTTTTACTTTTGTTAAACAGGATACCCTCGCCTATCAGCTACTATTAAGACAAACAAGATTTTTGTTGGAAATTACGGACAATTGCAATGCCACATAAAAACGTTTCTTCAAATTCTGGCTAGTTTGGTAAAAGTCAGATAAACACATATCAATACAGCATGTCTTGATTGTATTGATTTGCCTAAAGGATGGTATTGATGCTAAGAAGCATTTCATTAATGCTCATTGTACTTCACCAAACAAATAATGTCTGAGATCAAAATAAGTTTTGTCGAATTAAGTTTTTTATGTATGCATTACGGTAGATCGAACAGAAGATCGCATTATCGAAACACTCTGTGTTAACAACACAAATTGTTACCAACATAAAAACGTATTTATGTACACCTTATGAATATAGTATTGTATCTACGACTACACACATATTTTACTGCTACTAACAAGCAAAGGCACCCAAGTGGTCACCTTCGATTTTGATAAAATTTGGTAGGGACACAGAATACCGAAATATATTTGACCCGTATTTTTTTTAGCGTCCCGTTTTTGGTTTTAGGGGTGTAATGAGGGCTCAAAGGTACCCCCGCAATTACGTGGGTTGAAAGTTGAAAAACGATCATTGTCTAACCAACTAAATAAGTTTATAGGTAAATTTTGCGGATCTACTTTACGATGTCGCACAAATTAAATGTTTCGCTTGCGATATATTCGAAGAAACACGACTATGTGTAGGTCACAGCACAAATATAGAAAACTGGCATGCACTTGAATAGCTCTTCGAGTTAAGTTGGACAAAAATTACCTGTAATTTTATCTATGGAATTATGCATCAATTTGGTCATTCTAGAATTAATATTCGAATCGAAAATTTACCGAACACTCTAAAAAAATAGAATTACAATAGAACTAAAACAAAAAATGTAAAATCTATCACTTACTATTTGTTTTGTGTACCTATTATCAAGGGGCCCATCTTGTGGCGTTTAATATGCAATTGTTTGTTTACTATGCCGTTAAGCTTGAATTCCCAACTCGGGAATGGGAAATTGAGAGATCGCCGTGATTTTGAAAGTAATTATATTTATTTAAAGCAACATATAATATTAATGATAATATACCATTTTTACTTTTTAAAATTAATTAGTGGTATACGATTTCCTCTTCTCTGTGCGTATTGAATTCGATTGGTGAAGTTTTGCATAACGCAATAGAACATTGATAAACGAATATTGGTAATTTATTCACGTATTTGTTCTTTTGACTTCTCTATACTTCTTGGCTTGTCGGCAAAAGCTTTGTGTTTCAAGTAGCCCCACAAAAAGAATAAACTACAAGGTGAAAGATTCGAAGGCTTCGAATATGATCAAGAAACAATGTTTGGAAGGCATCTGAGAAGGAGCCCCATCTTTCTGAAACCAAGTACCTTCGTTATGGAAAACATGTTTAATTGAAGCACCAGAAATTCGTTGTTTATTTCGATGTAACGATGAGAATTGACTGTCACAACATCTCCAGTGTTATTCTTTAAAAAATAAAGTCCGATCATTTCTATTCAAGAAGCTGTACACCAAACCCTTAGCTCCGCACTATGTAATGGTTGTTAGTGTAGTTTGCGTGTATTTTTGGTTAATTGTAAATGTATAGTCGGCGTTCTGGTGTAATTATATATTTATCTCAAAAAGATACTCTGCAATTTCAAAATTGTCATCAATTCCCTTTTTTCTATTTGAATTGGAATAGCAGTCAAATTAGTGAGTATACCCACACTTAGGCGTTTCCTGCACCTTCTCAAAAATTAACATAAAAGGAGAACGAAGAGAGTATAAGTGCTTTATGATCACAATTCCCATAGAATGAAATTACTTTTCAATTTATTTTATAAAATAAAATGTGCATGTAACTTGTATCTGATCAACGGCAATCAATATTTCAGCTGACGCTTAAATAATAGCCTCAATGCATTACACTAGTACGTATTGATTTTACTTCCAAAATTAAAACCTCACTTTGAAAGCTTATAACTCCTGAGGAATGCTACTTGTTATAGAGATCGATGACTATATTTTCAAGTTCCCTTCACATCCTTATTCGGTTTGAGTTCTTACGCGAAATACTCTTTGCATGGGTGGCAATGAGGCGCAATGTCTGAAGAGGATGATGCAAGTTGGTGCGAGGTGGGTGCAAGCTAGCTTCCTCCTCCTTTCGCCGTAATAAGGGGGGAGGAGAAGTTAGCATATAAATATAAAGGGGTAGGAAATTGGTGCAAGCTCTGAAATTGATGGTGCAACGTGGGTGCAACAGGAAGAAGGGAAACTTGTCGGAGCCCTAGGGAGGGTCAGCGTCAAGTTAGTATCTTCTGTGATTTTTTAAAATCATTATTCCGCTAGAGGGGTTGTATGTACATGTGGTACAAGGTGGTGCAAGCTTGGTACAAACTTTTTGGATAGATATTAGCCCAGTGCAAGGTTGAACGAGCGGGAGGGATGGGGGAGGGGAGAAGAGGGAAGGATGGAGGGAGGGAGGACTTGACGGAGCCCCTTTTGATGTATTTTTTAAGTTAACATTAGTCAGTACCTTGACAGCCGCGTGAAAGTTGTTGCTTGCAATTTTCTAGAAATTATTTTTGTAATTTCGTAAAATGTTTTCATAAAATATTAAAAAAAAATACCATCGTCATATATGACGAACCTTTCCGATTATCCACCATTGTATGTGCGTACCGATGTATAGATGTGGTATAGGCATTATAGAAATGTGAAGTGCCAAAAACGATTACCGACCTATATGAAAAGAAAATAATTTTATAAATGTTTATAAATATCTATTTATATATGTCGACATACAGGTCATTGACTCATTTCATATTGCTGGTTAGAGGGGGAGATCAAATTATCGTTTTGCGAAGTCAATTTCATATATTAAGTTTTGCTTAAATCAATAGTTTGTTTCGGTTTCTTGCAATCATGTGGTTCTAAGAAAATCAGCTTACACTTATACGTTTCTATGAAACAACACAATTTCAAGTAAACTTGATGCTTTGGCTTTTGAAAAAGGGGGACGCCTAAAGATTGATGGAAAAATAATAATCGCAAATATTTGAATATTATGCTTGGTGCTTGACTCAGAATGAGTGTTTTTTTGAGAGTGATTCAGTTTTAGAACGGAAAAACTATCGTTTAAAAACTCGCTCAAATGTATTATTTGCTTTAAGCTTAATGAAATTTCATCGAATATTTTAATCGCCAAAGTGTTATTTCCAATAGAAATAACTTAAAGATCCTTTTAGTTAAAGCTTTGTGAATAATTGAAAATGATCAGATATATATTTGAAGTATCATTTGCACATTTCTACTAAACGCACTTCTAAAAAAACTATTCTCGAAAGCACTAAAGTTTTATGTACGGCTAACAAAGGAAGAATTTCTTCACGTTATATTCTGCACATAACTCGAATAAAATGTATACATCGTATATTTCACAAAGCAGCAAAAAAGGAAGAAACATATTTACGTTCGAGGAACATCCAGCAGTATAAATTGGCGGTCCTCGCCGTAAAAGCGCCTTGGTTATATCGATTATACGAATGTAGATGGCGTGACAGCAATTTACATTTCTTGCGCTACACAATTCGAGAAAGTTTGATAAGAAGATGTGATGTTACAGAAAATTTCAAATCTCTACCTTTTAACCGTCGTTCCATTGAAAACATTCACTAATGTCTGAGCTGTTGGAAAACAAGAATGGCTGACGAGGAAGCCCCCGGTAATACGGAGGAAGATTGGCGCATTTACGAAGTACTTTGTAAGGATACAGAGGTGAGTATTGAAGATGCTAATCGCCAGTTTCGTTCTTCTTCCGTCTATTCATTAGGAGCGGTGAGTAAACTGTCCTTATTCACTTTATCAAGTACTTTACGTTAACTGTTGGCCTATTTGTCTTTTCAATTACCGTGGAGGTATTATAGGGACGACGGAAAATACGGTAAATGGTACCAGGATGAAAGTGAACGTAATATCGACGTTTTAGGTGAACGGTTTTAATTAGAAACTCAGGTGAAAATTTTAATTAGGGACTCAGTCTTGTATAAATATTTAGATAAAATTTGTATTATGAGTAAATGAGTATTACAAGCTTTTTTCATCGCTAGTAACAGTATATTGAGAATTAAAAATGGGGTTTGATGTTTTTGGTTATTAATGTAATGCGTATTTGTAAAATTTTAAGAGGCAAAATTTAATTTAATAAAAAAAGCGGAAATATAATGAACGGTATCTAACAAGCGCTTTTACAAACGTCAATTTGTCATGTTAATTTTGCTTACTTTATTTTCATGACTGTGGGTGATATGCAAACTCGCCAAATATTTGGCGATATACAGTCACTGTTTGTAGATTACTAACTACGGTAGTTATTAATCTTGCTTTAAAATACGATGTAAACGTTCGTACTTAGAAAAGTTTTGCAACATTGCTTTAATTAGAGACGTTACGTTATTGTTTATCAGGTGCAGTTTTACTTTGTAAATCAATATTGACTAATTTATAGGAATTGAGTCTGTGTAGTTATGTCGAATTCTATCGCTAGTTGAAAGGTCAATAACCAAAGTCGTGGCATCTGGTCAAAATGTAATTCACTCTAGATTGTCGAAGAAGATTTTTTAGCAAGAGTGACTAAAGTTGAATTGAAAGGTGGTCTAAAGAATGGTGAAATTAACTTAAAGTTCAAATGTATCAAGAGAATACTACAAGATCCTTCCAGTTGTATTAATTATGAATTTGCTGGTGTCAGTATGTTTTCCCATAAAATATTTCCCAAGATTTTGAATTATTCTATGAGGCTCTTGATGTTCTTCTACTTGATGAGGGTCTAAACCTATTGCTTTCAACTTTTTATGTAACTTATTTACTTATTAAATATTAATTCGTACAACCACTAGATAGACTGTGAAATTTGCGTTGAGAAAGAAGACTCTCCGTTTGTATCTTTGGTTTCATGTTATCCAGCACTAAATACGTTTCTGCACTCTTATATATTTCCATCATTATGCCAATCTTCCTTCTAACAGCAATGTTAAATATAACTTCTGTAAAGCCAACTATCATCGATTGTATTCAGATATTTTATGAGGCGACTGGTCATTTCTAGATATTTTTAATAATGTTAATGACGTTAAAAATGTCTTCTATGACGTATTGGTCATCTCTGTGTCAAAAAGTTTCGACCAATAACCAATCTCAGTATGCACAACCATATTGAGCCATCTTAAATTGAAGTTGCGAGGGAGCGTTTTTATATTCGCGGAATGGGGGATAAGGGGTGGAAATAAAAAAACCAAATTATTTTTCTTTTTCAATATATTCACCTGCAAGACGGATACATTTTTCACATCTTTCAATTAATTTATTTATACCCTCATAAAAAAATGATTTCTCTTTATCTGCAAAATACGCCGAAACTGCCTCCTTGACTTTATCATCGGCAGTAAATTTTTTACCCCGCAGCTCTTTTTTCATTTTCGGAATAATAATCACTCGGGGCCAGGTCTGGGCTGTAGGGTGGGTGATTCACAATTTCGAAGCCCACCTTATGCAGGGCAGCTAACACAACGCGGCTCTTGTGGACGGGCGCGTTGTCGTGCAAAAGCAGCACACCTTTCGTCAATTTTCCCCGTCTTTTCTCTTTAATGGCTTCTTTTAGTCGCTGTAATATTGAAGCGTAATATTCTCCGGTTATAGAAACACCTTTATCTTTATAATCAATCAACAATATTCCTTCCGCGTCCCAAAATACCGTTGCCATGAGTTTCCCAGCTGATTGTGACACTTTAAATTTCTTGGGAGGTGCTGTGCCCTTTTTATGCCACTGCATGGAGTCTTGTTTGGACTCAGGTTCATAATGACGAACCCAAGTTTCGTCTCCAGTAACAATTCGACTCAATACACCATCCTTGTTCTTCATTAGAGAGGTCCAAAAATGCACGCGAACACTCTACGCGCTGTTGTTTTTTTGCGGCGGCGTGAGCATTCTCGGCACCCATCTTGCGCTGACCTTAGACATGCCGAGATGATCGTGTAGGATTTTAAAAATTGTTGTATCGGATACTCCGACCATTTCTGCGAGTTGTTTCTTCTTTAGTCGAGCATCTTCGAGTACAATTTTTTCAACTTTTTGGATAAGTGCTGGCGTGGTCACCTCAATGCTCCTGCCCGGCCTCGGGTCGTCTTCAAGGGATTCTCTTCCTGTCTAATAACAATGAAACTTCGTATTTATACTAATTATGAGTCGCTGCACAGGCCACGTCCCCAATGCGCCTAATCACCCCCCTACAACCCGCTCATTCCGCGAATATAAAAACGCTCCCTCGTATATTACAAAAGAACATGGAAATGCATTATCTGGTGATTTTCAGTTTAATCAAGTATCATTTACATTAGCATATACTACACAACACGTATTGATTAAAATTATAGATCTCTTTCCCCAAAATTTTCTTTTGACGATGACATGATTTCTAGTGTACTCGTACATGACGCAAGGCTAATCTGCTACTATCCCTAAACTTACCTATTCGTACAAGTGCGTTTCCACAGTGAATCCGCCCTTTCCAATTTTTAAAGTATTGGAAGGTGTGATGTACTCATCTATTTATAATAGCGCAAAATGTATCATAACCAAGAAAGAATTCGTGAAGTCCCGGTTTTTGTTGTTAACATCCCCTTCGATAGAACAGTAGAAACGATAAGGTCCGTTGCAAGTATTTATCACGTCGTAAGTAAAGTTTACAACATAGTATGCATTTACTTTTAACGTCACCAAAAACATAGTTTAGTTCTGGTACTAGTATGGGTTAAAAGATAAAATCAAAAGACATTAACAAAAATAATACCCAATAACTGGTTTTGCAACGCTGTCTTTTAGGCAAACTTTTACATGCAGCTTGTGAATAGTTATTTCCGGCTGAAATCCATTATGGATTGCATATTTTAGCTACACAATAAAAGTTTAATTCACTGATAAACCGTTAATAATACCTCATTCTTTCGACATACAATAAGTACAATGAAGTTGACAAATTCATGGTTGAGTTTTAGATTTCAATAGATATCGATTTGTGAAGCTCTTTGTACTATATGGAATATTATTAAACATTACTAAACTATCCACTATTATGATAGGTTTCTGTATAAAAATGTATCATGAAAATTCAATAAAATACAGAACGCAGTTATTATTATTATTATTCATCATTGATTGTAACGTGCCCAATCAACCGTGAGTAGAAAAAATCATATCGGTAAATGATGACATGGAGACACTAAATTGATCAAATAACGTGCGTAAGGCAGTAAAGCCGGAGAATTTCGTGATTTGCAATCTATGGGGAGGACTTGTTAGTTGCTGTTCGTGGCGGGTGCTACCGCCGAAGAATTCCTATATTCAGTTGATTGATCATCGTGCTTCCAGCTGCGGTTGTTGGTCCGGGATCGCGTGATATCTTTACCGTACGGGCGAATGCACTTTATCGTTCTAGTTTACTATTAATTGATTATGCGTGGATTTCTCATTCATACCGATAGGTAGACGCTATTTCGAATATAACCATGGGTTCGTAAGGGCTTATTTTCTATCCGCGCTTGTAATATAAGAAATTGTTTAATTACAGATGGAAGCCGATGATGTAGATGTAGCAACATCGTTGCGAAGTGATCTCGCAGCTTTGCAATTTAAGAGGGAACGATTAGCTGAAGATTTAAAAGATATGCATTGCCAACTTCGAAGTAGAGAGCAACGATGTATGGAGTTACAGGTCGAGGCGGACCAGTTGCGAGAACAAAACGCTAGACAAAATGCTGTTATTATATCGTTGAAGAAGAGATTAAGCGAGTTGGAAGAACGTGAGAGGTCTTTATATGCTGCCCAAGGACGGAATGAGATCGCTATACAAACGTTACAGAGAGACAACAAATATCAAGATGACCGGGCTAAAGAGTTGGATAAAAAGATTCGCAATTTGGAGATGGATTTGACTACCGAAGAACAGAAGAAAGAAACTGCACGGAACGCGTTTCAGGATCTTGTGAGAAGGTTAAGTGTAGCTTTGGGGACTGAACCATGTGAGAGTGCGCATATGTCAACAGAATCACTAGTTCACAAAGCATCGGAATTGGTTCAGGTAAATCGATATTTTTATTAGAACAAATCACTTTCTATATAAAAGATTTTTATAGCACCGAATGCTTCAACTCTTTTAAAATATTAATTTTAATATACATACATGCCCTTGTAATAATAAGCGATTCTATTGCAGTGTATTTGTTATATGTTATATATTATAAGTATACGCAACTTGCAATCTATACCAACTTTTAAAATTAATGTTTCGATATAACCTTACATACATTACAATTGGCTGTTACCGCAGTTAGAAGCAATTAAATTGCTACGTAGCGTACCTAAGGTAATCAGCACGAACTGCTAATACATTTTACGTTCAATCGACCTGAAGCAATTCGATTTGTTAATTAGTGGTAACCGGCATGTGTGGTATCTGTAATCGCCTTAGTTAAACAATAGATTCACATAGGTAGATATTTAATTTGGAATTGAAGTATTATACACATATTGAATCGGTTGTAATTAACGAAATATATTTTAGTATTTTAATCTTTTGTTACATAAGTAAAGAAAGATTAATATGTTTTGAATGAATTTATAATTAATATAAATAATTACCCTACAGTTGGAGAAATTAGATCTTGTCACATTTAAATTTTAGTTCTTCCTTCATAGACTTTAGATATTGGTCATATAGCTGCTCTCTTTTTAACAGTAAAATAAGTTTGGCAAATCACTTATTCATGTGTTAAACAGCGATGGGAATACGTAAGTACGTTTTCCATCGTAATGTAGCAGCTGAGTAAGTGAGTTTCAAACTCATTTCATTTGTAAAGCACCGACATACCTGAATTCATTTAAATTGGAGGTAGGTGAATCACGACTGCTCTCTTGGTCTCCTATGCCTAAACGTTAAAAGATATTCGATTGAGATTTTAGTCACACATACAGAAGCGAATTCTAAAATTGTTTGTGGTTGTACGCGATGGTTCAAACAAGTCTACTATATAAAAGTTAGGTTATTTTTAATCGAGCCAGCCTGTCGAAGGGTTAGTCCGGGAGAGATAAACCACATTTTTTATTTTTATCGTTTCAATAATAGAAACGCAAACAATGTTAAAGAAAGTTACCAGAAAGTTAAACTTATCAAAATAATTTCTGTCTTTTCTCAATACTCCATTGACTCGTTACACTTAAAAAATAGTGAAGCACATGCCTATGAATTCTATATTAATGCCCTTTAAGCTTCTTATCAAAAACTATAAAGAAATCTAGGTCGAAATTGAGCGATTACAAATGTACGTATAAGTATTACTTTCTAAAGTAATTAGTTTATATGCTATAGTTAAAAGAAATGGTTAGAAAACACTTTTAGAAATGGAAGAGTTTAGGGCCTAAACTCTTGCATCTCTCTAAATAGTTGCTAAATTATTTGAAATGTAACACTTTCTATTATTTTGAAAGTGAATTAGAATATCCTAACATTTTAATTATTCAATCCAAGAACTTTTTTAATTTGTCTTAATTTTATACAGCAGTGTAAAATATAATTAGTTTTTCATATGATGAATGAATTATGATGAATTGAAAAAGAAAAGATATAATGCATCCAAGCCTCAATAACACACAGTTATTTAGTTGTACCACATCAAACATGAAAGATTCGGGCTTCTGAATAGTTAAATTTCCGAAGCTATTGAGTTTTTAAATGATCAAAAATCTTGAACATAAACTTGATATGTCGATTTTCTAAAGTAAACGATTCGCCTTGTTTTTGCCACCAATCAAGCTTGGTTAGCTTCTTCAGTGAATAATTGTTTTTGTTGAGATCCAGAAAATGCTGGAATTTTGTACTCAAACTTCACGAAGTAGTGGCTTACCACTTCAGTCTCCATCATCTAATATAAAAATGTTACCATTAGGAAATCAATCGTTTCACATTGTCTGCCTCATAGAGAAATGAGTTCTCTAATATCCAGGCAGCAGTGTTAAGAAAATTGCAAAAATAACAATTCCGAATAGCCGTTATCTGGAAAATCTGGAACAACTATAAGAGAAGATTTTGATAGGTATCAGAGAAAAACATGATGATTGCAAAAGATATATTTCACAATATACTCTTTTGAAGCTACAGCTTGACAATCAATGCTAGTAGCAACAACGAATCTGTTCAATAGACTGCTGATAGTATTGGACCCATCCGCGCTTCTATCTCTCTTATTTCATCTACAATAGATACATAGGTTGTAAAATACTATCGGCTTTCATTGTCTATGGTAATCATCGATCCCCGGTCTAATTTGCCTAAAAACAGTTGTATTCAAATTCCATTATTATCGCCTTTGATTCATACCACATCTCGAGCTTGACGATGGCAAACATAGCAATAAATTAGCCATGATTATGTAATATATAATCTATTTCTAGCTATATAAGCTCGATTGTTGGTGCTCCTTGTGTGGATATGCCTCCCTTTTTCCAGCTTGAAATAACAGTTTTTCTAGACATTGCTGTTGTTTTTTTCTTCCCCCTCCCAGACCCGTCCGACCTATGGTCACCGGTAGGCACCGCAGCCATCAGACTTATGGTACCACATCTGTATGTTCAAGTTACCCACTCTAGCACGGTAGTCCCCTCCACTAATCTGTACAGGTCCCTAACCGAGTGGGTAAGGTATGTCTCTGGGTCTCCTTTCGTTCTCCCAAATAGATTTTGCCTTCTGCGATCTGTGCCTCGCAGTCGCGTAGTATGTGATCGGCTGTCTCCGGTTCTATCCGACAAAGTCTACACTTTGTGTCCCCCTCAAGCACTCTGATTTTGTGTGGGTGTTCTTTCACCGCAGCATGTCCAGTCATTAGTCCCGTTACAATGCAGAGCTGTTTCCTACTAAGCTGTAGTAGTTCTCTAGCTCTTTTCCTTCATGGTTTCCTAAGAAGGTTTTACCATGTACTATACCTGGTGTGGCTCTCCAGTATTCTTGCTGTTTCGTACGAACCCAGTCGCCTATGTATCTTCGGGCCGTTTGCCTTGTAACCGCGAAGAAAGGTTCTGGGCCGTACATTTTCATCTCTGACCCACTCGACTCCCCTGATGGCCCGGTATCCAAGTCAACCAGACCTTGTTCCGGTTCGACAGTTCCACCAATTCGTCTAGGCATTCCGTTACCAGCCTGGACGACACTTTCCGGCTTAGTAACGCCTTCAGTGCCGCTTGGCTATCAGACATGATGTGAACTCGTCTATTGGCCACCGCTTTCACATTTATTCTGTGTGCGCATTGGAGAATGGCATATACCTCCGCCTGAAATACAGAAGCATACTCCTCCAGTTCGTAACTGTGGCCCTCATTCTGAAAGCATATCCTTGCACCGGTACCATTAGCCGTCTTAGATCCGTCCGTGTACCAGACTAAGTTTTTCTCTTTGATTCCCAGTGCATACCTGGCAGCCTCCTCCCGTCCGTCCGCTATAGACACCGTGAAGGCTATGCTTTACCGGCATGTGGTCGGTCCGCATTTCTAAAACCCAGTTTCCCATATGCTCAGTTATCGACTTGTGTTTTGTATTGACCTCTTTTAGAGTCGCTGTGTGTTACAGCCTGTATGCCCCCATCCTTGCCTCCCCCTGTATAACCAGGTGCAACGGTGGCAAGTCCAAGAGTGCCTCCATGGCTGCAGTCGGTGTCGACTGCATTGCTTCCGTTATTCCTAGGCAGGCAAGTCTTTGCACCTTGCTCAGCCTTTGAATCGCGTTTCTTTGATGCGTCTTTGTCCACCATACCAAAGCTGATATATGTGTATATCCAACTCAGCATGTCTGGTCTTAGCCCCCAATTCTTTCCATATAAGCGTCTTGCCAGTGTTAACGCTGTCACCGCTTTTTTGGTAATTCTATCCAGACGTTGGTTCCAGGTAAGTTTGGAGTCTAATGTTACTTGAAGGTACTTTACCTCTCCCACCATCTCTATGGTGACCTCCTTCAACGTAAGCGGATTCAGACCATCCTGCTTTCGTCGGCGGGTGAAGGCCACGATGTTGGTTTTATCAGCACTGACGCTCACAGACATTTGTTTGTTATATATATAAAATAATTAATTAATAATTATATTAGTTCTAAAATATTTGGTTTACAATATTCATATTATGATAGTACCATTCAAACTAATTTGTTGATTACAGGTAGTGAGAGTAGTTGTTTGTTATCCACCTAGCTATGAAAGAAACGAGTTAGGAAGGGACTCATTAATACGAACACAGTTATTCCAACTGTCTGCCTTCGAAAAAGAATTCGTTTGATTGTGTCAAATACAACCCTCTCAAGTGTTTTTCTTAAGTTTTAACCACAGAGTAGGATAGTGGAAATACAGGGTGGATATTGTAATTCCTCAAAGCCACGTTTATGGATTATTGTTTGAAGAATTCGTGACTTATGTATCTTGCAGTTGTCCTGCAGCAGCAGAGTTTTCTAAGCAAAATTGTGGAATATTTCCGGGTTTCATCCCTAGTTACAATTCTATTTCAAGAGTGTTCATCTAGAACTAAGTCAAATTTTCTTCAAAAATTTATCGTCAGCACAATTTTTGTTCGGGACTGAGCGCGCTGGGAATCAATCATGCTCACATATTGCTCATGCCCAAATCTTCGTGTAGAATCTCAAACACACTCATTTCTGATATTCTTGTTTCTCTAGTAATAACTGAAACTTTTACTTGGCGATCAGTCAACACCAATTCTTCAATCAATGATTTCTACCGTTTGTGTTTCTAGAGGTCTTGCGCATTTTGGGTCATCATGAATGGATTTTCTGTTCCATTTGAACTGCTTATACCAAAATTTGACTTGGAAATAAGACATGCTTTTTTCTCCGTATATTTTTACCATTCTTTCATGGATATTGGCTTACTGTGTTCAAAATTCAAATCACTCTTTAAAGAAGAGAATTGCCTTCCCCCAGACTAGTATACATATTTACAAATACTATTATATAAGAAATTCGTAGTTACCCATTAGAGATAAATCTTCAAAGTGGCCTCCAGTTGTGTATACAGATGGTGTGCGTTATCGTTTAGTTGGTTAATATACATTCAATTTATTTTTATTGCATCTTCTGAAATCGCTTTCATGTTTACAATAACCGTGACAATTTGGACGAACGCGAAACGAAACATTTTACTTAATCTGTAATGTGCGGACATCGGTACAACGTAAACTTTTACGACCGAATTAATTCCGTTTTTATCGGGACACTGGTGTCGTTAAACGATAAATTTAAATTACTCGGAATCTTAAAAACGACTTGTCGTGTTCAGGAACTAAGCCGCTTAAGAAACCGCAACTTAACTTGCAACGACACCCTTGCGACTCTGGAAATAGAACTGCGAACGTGCAGGGAGAACTTAGAGCGGACGATCGCCGATAAGGAATGCCTGCAAAGGCAATCCGCTTCGCAGCTGCTGGATCTGGACCGTTTAAAGCAGGAGAAGGATGCGATCGAGTTGCACCAAAGGGTCACCGAACGCGAATTGTTGGAAGTGAAGGACAAGTTGGTCGCGTCAACCAGAAGCTTGGGATCAGCCGGTACAAATATTGCGCAACAAGAATCGACTATTTGTCAACTTAAAGGTGCGTATCCAGATAGTTTTAAGTAACATTTATCTTATTACAAAATATATTGGCTACATGACATGAACTCTTAGTTTGAATTTAGAGTGTTACACACGACTGATTGAAGTTTCTTAGCTTGCAGTATAAAATAGTACTAAATACTAATGATAAAATAGTGTGTCTATCTAAAGTAAAATCATACTGCCTCTATTTCAGACGAAGTAAGAATTAGAGAAGAAAAGTGCCAAAAAATTCAACACGATCACCATAAATACCTAGAAACAGTATCCGGAATGTTATGCACACCTGGCCACTTCGTCGAAACTTGCGAGACAGCAATTAAAGACAGAATTAGGGAACTAATAACGGAGAACAAGGATAAATGCGCCGTAAGCGAACGTAGAAGTTAGATTTAACTTTGATTATACAAAGATATTATATCCTAGATTATAAATCTTTTTAAAAATATTATAACCATAAATTCCTTACAATCCTCGCGGACCTTATCTCGTATTAATAATATAATAATTAATGTAACTTCTTTTCTATAGCAAATTGAAGCCATGCGAGAGAAATTGGCTCACGATTCCGCACAATTGGATAGGCACGTTTCAATGTGCGAACAGGCGAATGCCAGAATACGAGCGCTCGAAGAAGAGAAATGCCATCTCGAGTCGAGATTACGCAAAGCCGACGCCGAGATTAATTCTTGTGAGATGTCCAGGGAAGGTTTAAAACGCGATAAGAGTACGGTAGGTATTAGTTTTTCTTTCTCTAGGATCTACTTTATTTTGCGATAGTTTTTTTTCTCCATCGATTGTTATCTGATTTATTGTGCGTAGAAAGCTTTCGGATTCAAATTGTAGCGGAAGTGAGGTGAAATTTATTTAAAGAGGGTTTGAATGCTATTGTAGTCAGACAAATGTCTTAATTTATTACAGGAATTTAGAAGAGTTTTTGCTTAGATGAGCTGGCCTTAAATGAATGATATCGCGAGTATGCAAATTGTTACTTAACATATGAGCTACACGAATTGCATGCAAAACGTGAACGTGTCATTTTCGTCTGTACCTTATTTTAACAAAATAGATGCAAATAGATTTAAGAACCATAAACGAAATGAAATGTTAACAACTGGAAACAATTAAAGAAGTTAATGAGATTTTGTGACTGTTGCTCTGTATACAAAGTGCAATGTTGAATGCTTAAATTCATCAGATTACAATTAGAGCATTACAGTGAAGAGCTAAAACTGTTTAATAAAAGATGACCTCTGTCGACCGGTCGACATACAAATCCACAGCTGAAATGTGTTCGAAATATTACTTCGACGTTACCATCTACAAGTCACATCAACATCGATATTTCAATCAGATGCACAACAAAATGAAATTACCCTTAAATGCAGCAATTGACAACGCATGGGGTCCAATACTTGGTAATTACATGAACATACAGCCCTGCTGTATTCTCTAGGGAGTAAAATCCGATATACGAGGGAGCATTTTTATATAAAAAAACCAAATTATTTTTCTTTTTCAATATATTCACATGCAAGACATTTTTCACATCTTTCAATTAAATTATTTATACCCTCATAAAAAAATAATTTCTCTTTATCTGCAAAATACGCCGAAACTGCCTCCTTGACTTCATCATCGGCAGTAAATTTTTTACCCCGCAGCTCTTTTTTCATTTTCGGAAACAGGTAATAATAACTCGGGGCCAGGTCTGGGCTGTAGGGTGGGTGATTCACAATTTCGAAGCCCACCTTATGCAGGACAGCTAACGCAACGCGGCTCTTGTGGACGGACGCGTTGTCGTGCAAAAGCAGCACACCTTTCGTCAATTTTCCCCGTCTTTTCTCTTTAATGGCTTCTTTTAGTCACTGTAATATTGAAGCGTAATATTCTCCGGTTATAGAAACACCTTTATCTTTATAATCAATCAACAATATTCCTTCCGAGTCCCAAAATACCGTTGCCATGAGTTTCCCAGCTGATTGTGACACTTTAAATTCCTTGGGAGGTGCTGTGTCCTTTTTATGCCACTGCATGGAGTCTTGTTTGGACTCAGGTTCATAATGATGAACCCAAGTTTCGTCTCCAGTAACAATTCGATTATGGTCGCGACTGATTTTCCTTGCCTGGTAAGGATTTTTTCCATATTTCACTTTTCACTCCTGATTATGTTACTTGGTTGACGATAGCTCGAAGACTAACTGTCTAATAACAATGAAACTTCGTATTTATACTAAATATGAGTCGCTGCACAGGCCACGCCCCCAATGCGCCTAATCGCACCCCGACAACCCGCTCATTCCGCGAATATAAAAACGCTCCCTCGTAGCAGCATTACTAGTGAACAGTACAACAGACTTATTCAATGTAGTTGTTGATGATCAAGTAGTCTCTCTTATCATTGGTCAAACAAGTTTACAAGCAAAAATGAAATTAGAAAATTTTGGGTCTTGCTGTGCTTTTTTGCTATCTTGCTTAGAATACCAATAATTGTAGACTACTGGAGTAGTCAGTAGTACAGTAAGAATATTGCAAAGAATGTGTTGTCGAAGCATCGATTCGACCTTTTATTGTGAATGATACAATTTGTGAAAAAATCGCTGGCATATAAAAATTGTAGAAGTACAGATTAATCGTCAGAAAAAAATTAGAATTAAAGTTATATTGGCCTATAATCTACTTAAAAAGAACAACCAATGTTTTGAGAAAGTGGAATTTGAGTTTAATGATTTTGAGTTTAATGATAAATGATCTATTTTACATAAATTTATAACAGGTGTCAACATCACAATAACATACAGACAGAAACAAGTCGTGGAACATTTAGTTAAGTAAAAGAAACTCAGGATGTAGTGACTCTAACAAAATCTACATAGTTATATTTTTAAAGTACTCAAAAAAAGTAATTAGCCATGAAAGAAGAAAAACATGTAAAAGCTGCTACAAGAAGAATAGCGGAGAGTATGGCCGTAAATATGCTACAAACATAACAAATAAAGTCCACCCAAAAGTATTGCAATAGTAGCGATCAAAAACCGTTTTTATCCATTGGTTCCGGTCGTGTAGGAGAGAGAACCCCTACATCATACCGCCAATCAATATTTCGTACAAACAAAGGGTACCGACTATTATCCTTAGGATTCTACTGTATTGCTTCTCCAATCGATTTAGATAAGTTTTAGCATCACCATGATGAATCTCTATAAAGCAAGCATGGGTTGAATACGCAATAGGTCATGAACTTGTGGTGACAAACGACATCGTGGTGTAGAAAGATCCAACGTTTTCGTTGATATGCCGATGTTGTGTTAGCGTACAATTAAACGTCGTGCACAGCCATTGACCTGAATAGCCACACATTTAATGAAATTTATTTTCAGATAGCATCTAGTGGTACAGTGTAAAATCTCATCCTAACTCAGGTGGCAAAAAAGCCCCACTTCTTGAAGATGTGGGAATCGCCACATCGTTGGCATAGATTGCAATAGAAGCGAGCTCTGAGGTATCTTCGTACAGACTATACTCGAAACCTAAACACGATGCTATATAGTGTCGAAGCCAGATGCAAAGTCTGGAAAATTCGGTCCCTCTTTCTCTTGTCTCAAAAGTATTTCGAATAGCTTCGATAAATGAAACAAGTCAGAACTTTGTCGAGAGCCTCTTCCAATTAGTTAATCTTGGATTATGCTGAGTGGTTCGCCATAGAGGCTGTTCAAGATAGTAAATTTAGAAATTTTCGATAAGTTCGATGAAAGGAGCAATAAATCTGAGGAAACACTAGATTCTGATCTTTCTTTAGAATACCTGCCATCGCGGCATGTTACCATACCTTAGGAAATAACCCAGCTTAAGTCTGGCGTTCAGAATAGAAACCAACATTTCCAAGACACTGTCCGGCGGCGGCGTGTGGATGCCAACTTTTGACAGAGCTTCTAACAAAGCACGTCTTAGAAACATTGAAGTTTTGCAAAATTTAAATGCTACTTCAAGATGTCAGGAGATGTATTAGTTGCGCCCTTTCAAGCATTTATGGTTTGTATTTGAATTGGTATCTGAATACACCACTTAAGATACTTTCAGGTTACTAACGATATCGATATCCAATTATAGAATAATACTATTTTTTTAATATGCATTGAAGATATTAGGAGTTGTTTCATGTGAGAATTGTATAAAACTATTCTTTTATCGTACATATTTGAATAAAACGGACAAGTAGTTGCTCGATAGATTATTTTGTATCGTTACTATTTTAAAATAGTCTGAAACGAATAAACATTCTAAAGTATTGTGCAGTTGAATCTTCCTCTTCTTTGCTACTTTACACAAAATTGCAAATCACAAATTGGTATTTGATTCGCAAACTAGAAATTTCATTCGCGAATCAAACACTTTACCCGAGCTGTATAATGTTGTTTACACTTAAATTTGTTTACAATCTACTCACAACGTAATACTTTGTCATACTTGCAGTTCATGAACTTCTTAGAGCGTCTGGCGAGGGCACTCAATATGGAAGAAATCTCTCACGACGTCGGCGTTGATCTGCATACAGAATCGTTGCTGTTGCGAGCCGAGCAGTTGGCCCGGCTAGAGAGCGATAAGCTGGTCGATAAGGTAAACACATTTTAGCAGTCGTAAATCATCGATAAACGCTGTTATTACGTCCATAAATACATTCATGTATAAATGTTTGTGTATCTTTTCGATTGTGCCACCATCACGCATCGTGTGTAGCTGCTGTGTTGCGGATACGGGACATTGCCGCGTCTACGTCGCGAAAAATCATTTCACGATACGCCATGCCGTGAAGTAAGGACGCTTTTTATTTTTCAGTTGCATATGTGTATGTAGATTCACCTCGAAATATATATATACAATCTTGGTCAAAACAATAGAGCACCTATTTTGTAAATATTATATTAAAAGTACAATTATTAAGTATTAATAATCATTAATTTTATAGTTAAATCGTGTAAGATTTGTTGTGTAGAAAATTATTATCTAGCCTAGTTCTATTGCGAAAGCAAACTGCAAAAATTGATTGCAAAATATTATCTACGTCTATCTTGTAACTAGCAAACTTAGGTATTATACTTACATTGTTCAAAAAAATATTGCTCCATGCGCTACCAGTAAAGTACTTCTAAGTATCTTCTCTTCTAAAAAATGTATTTTGTTTGTCAACGCTCAGCCATTAGACATCATTTAAAGACCAAGAAGGCCAAAGAGGGTGGCAAAATTTGTATCGAACTGGCATTTGTATGGCCAGATTTACTTGAAATTTAGTACCTACTAATGTTTTTTGGCGCAATTAATGAAACACGTGTGTGTTTTGGCATCTTTTAAAATGCAATTCCTATGGAGGTGAAGCGGGGTGAAAGAGGGTGAATGGGGTAATGGGGTAATGCGGCAAAATTTGTGTAAAACATAATATTTTTACGACAAAATTTATTTAAAACTTGGTATTCATGTTCTTTAATAGAACCTAAATAAAAGCTAAGCGGGTGAAAGAGGATGGTAAAGTCTGTGTTGGAAATCATATTTCTGTCGTGAAGTTTACTTGAAACTTGGTAGTGTTAATGCTCTTTGCTATAATAATGACAAAGTCGAATTTTACAATTTATCTCCTGTCAGAGTGGGAAAGTTTGAGTGAAATAATATTTTTATGGTGTACACTATTTGCACAGTCTGTGACGACATATAAATTGATTAAAATAGAAATACTGTACAGATCTTATAGCGAATGAAGCCGCGGCTAAAAACCTAAAAAATACAGTTAGTTAAAAATATTTTGTCTCAAGAATTATAACAAAATAAAATTCTCAATCAAATCGAATGTTTGAACACTCTAGCTTTTATTGGACAGGCCCATAAGCCAACCTTCAACACCGTTATTTCCGTATACATAAAATTCTTTTCAATGTCATTAAAACACGGTGAGTCGTATATTATTGCATATTTATAATAATGTTTGTTTTCTGATTTCACATAGTGCCAATATCTTAACCAATTTTCGAGTTATTAAATGTCGTATACGGTAGTTACTATAATTATGAAAGAGTTAACATTCTTAAAATAAGCCATGAAAATGACAGCTGCTAAATATTCTACTAACTTGCACAGACAAAACTAAGCATTCTATCGCTGTCTTCAGGACTGAATTTGGTAGTTTTTAACCAGCCAAATTAAAAATTGATATTCATCCACAGTTTTCAGATTCAGTCTTTATTTCCTGAATACAATACATCTTTATTTATTATAATATTTTTATTATTTATCAATATAGATTAAACTAGTACATGCATATTACATACATATACAGGGTGGTCAGACAAGAATGCAAAGTGCTGTATCTCTGAAACTATTCGTCGTAGAGACTTGCGGTAAAAATTTTTAATACTAAAGTGGTAAAAAGAAGAGAAAATATTTTCAGGTTTCCAAGATGGTCACCAGGGGGCGTAACCGGCATCTTAAACCTTTAAAGTAATTTTTCACAGAAATCCACCCAGTAAATGTTACCAAAAAATATATGTTTTATTAGCTTTATTCGAGTAATTTTTGTTTAACACTTTTTGACGTATCTATTAAAATAAAGTGGTGGGGGTAATTAAATGTTTTTTTTAATAAACAGCTGTAACTTCTAAACGACTGAATTGATTTTAACAAACTTGGTCTCATTGAAAAAGGCATTTATTGTTCCATCAAACCTATCTTACCTGTGATATGTCTATTTCTTAGTAATGTCACTAGAGCGTGCTTTTTGATACAATAGCAGAAAATTGCAAAATTCTCTAAAAAATTAAATGCAATAATATGACTTTTTTTATAAAAATGTAGCGAAGTGATACCGAAATAGGCTAGTGAAAACCGTATTTCGATATCTTATTCGTAGCCTGACCGGTATTTATTGTTATTTATTTGTGTTTTTCAAGATTTAATTGCTTAATTTATAATTTTTAAATAATAAAAGTATTCTTAGTTCAAAAAATTTAAAAAATGTGTAAGGGCATAATAAGAAAAAAGGACTGATTTTGAAATAAAACTTAATGCCTCCTTAAATGCTCGAAATGTCTTCCATCACATTCAATGCATTGTTGGAGCCACTCATGCGTAGACATTACAACAGCTTCAATTTCTCTCGTTAGTGGAATTTGGTAAACAATATCTTTCACCGACCTCAGAGATAGAAGTTCAAACAGGTGAGGTCTGGGGATCGGGGAGGCCAAGGAAATAGACATTCTCGCCGAATCCACCTCTGGCGATATCTTAGATCTTCTTCTTGAGAAATGTGCTGGACAACCATCTAGTTGCAAAAACATATTACGTATGCCGTAATTGCAAGGGCGCATCTTCCAATAAAATAGGCAATTGGTTTACCAGAAAATCAAGAAACGTGGCACCGTTTAGTGGTTGTTCAAATAAATAGGGGCCTATAATAGTTTCGCCCAGGATGCCACACCATACATCGAAACTGCAATGGCTTTGATATTGGACCTCGCGCAACTAGTGAGGATTGTTGTCAGACCAATAATGCATATTATGCAAATTAACGTTTCCATCACTTCTAAAAAAGCATTCCAATACTTTTAAACCTTACTTGTGTTGTTTGCACACATAAGTAAGGTTTAAAAGTATAAATTACACTGCCTCTATAAGTATAATTTGTTGATTTTAGACGTTTGTTTTTCCTCCATGGCCTACACATATTCTGCGTACCTTGCACTTGTGTATTATATGCATTGATAACTATGCCCCTACACGTTTTTCTTACCATTTTTTGAACTAGGAATACTTTTATTATTTAAAAATTATAAATTATGCAATTGAATCTTGAAAAAAACACAAAGAAATAACAATAAATACTGGTGCAATAGCGTCTTCTTAAAATTATATGATAACCAAATCTTTCTGCGATATTTCAGACTACGAATAAGATATCGAAATACGGTTTTCACTAGCCTATTTAGGTATCACTTCGCTACATTTTTATGAAAAAAGTCATATTATTGCATTTAATTTTTTAGAGAATTTTCCTATTTTCTGCTATTGTATCAAAGAACGCCCGCTAGCGGCATCACTAAGAAATAGACATATCACAGGTAAGATAGATTTGATGGAACAATAAATGCTTTTTCCAATGAGATCAAGTTTGTTAAAATCAGTTCAGTCGTTTAGGAGTTACAGCTGTTTATTTAAAAAACCTTTAATTACCCTCCACCACTTTATGTTAATAGATACGTCAAAAAGTGTTAAACAAAAATTATTCGTCTACGATCTTCTTTGGACCACATTAGTATTAAAATTTTTTACCGCAAGTCTCTATGACGAATGGTTTCAGTTCTGTACGTGCATTACATTATTGACTAAGTTTATTTAGGTATCCATACTCTTTCTTTGTTTATAGGCATCTTCGCTTATCTCACTAAAGTGTCCAACCATAGTTTAGAAAGTTTTCATTCTACTACCGCTCTTTCAGTCGAGATGATCGTTCTTGATATCGCTCTAACACCGCTTCTGGATTTTCTAGAAACAAAATGCAACTGATTTTTTAGCGACATATTATAGACAATATATAGCAGGAGTAGTTATATTGCAAATTATACAATGAAATTTATACGGGTTTTTCGGTCCTTTAATTATTAAATTCTTTATTTTCGATATTTCGTCACAATTCCGTGACTTCTTCAGGAAATTATATTAATTAAAAAGAATTTAGATAAACGTCTAGTTTGAAGTAATTAAAAATTTAATATAATTTCCTGAAGAAGTCACAGCATTGTAACAAAATATCGAAAATAAAGATTTTACTTTTAAAGGACCGAAAAACCCCTATAAATTTTGTTGTTTGGAAAACAACATAAATATATGGCAAATATTTTCAAATCCCATGTACTCATTTTTCCGAATTCAGTAAAGGTATCATCTTTAAAAAACAAAAACTTTCGCTTTTATCATATTTCTTTATGGTTCTGACAATATTTTTGATTAGGCTAAACTTTATGTGATGAGGAGATAATAGACTTTGATATTTATATTTATTCTGGAAATAGTTTCGGTACAACAACTACCGAATGACTACCTTTTTGATCGTCTCTTAATACTACGTATATAAAAAGCAATGCAGTAATGTGTATCTCTTGGAGACCAACATCTCTAGTTTTTCCAATCAGTGCAAATACCACTGACGTTGCTCATATTAGATTTTCAGTGTCATAAATTTGATATCATAGTAGGTTTAGGTACTTCATATCAACACTTCATTTTGAAGAACTTTTTAGAATTCTAGCGCTTTTTTCTTTTCCAGGAGAATTTTGATGCCCACCACAGTGTTGTTAGTGAAAATGATTTATAGTGACGAAGAAAAAGTGCAAACATATATTTATTGTTTATAGACGATATAACAAAAATATATGTAAGGAATTTAAATACAAATAAATAATGGATTAATAAATGTTTTTGATGTTTCAATACATAATTAATTGAATTGAAATGTTTATATTATTTCAAGTCGAATTCCTGCTTCAATGATTTGAATATTATTATTGGCGTAAGTTTAAAAAAATCTTAAAAAATGTATCCATAGAGATCTAGTCAGGATTGTTAGCGGCTTAGCAAGCAGCAGAATATGCATATATGTAGATATATTCAAGAATTGAGGAGTGCCCCCTACGGGTTGGCCCTAACTTTTATTTTACCTTTAATCTAAGTACTGCCTCCTGCCTCTACTACACGATGCAGAGGAGAGGTATCCAGCAGTAGCTCCATAGCAGAGCTTGGCGTTGTAATCGTCGCCACCGCTAAACGCAAGCAAGCCAGCACTTCATCTTGCATTTTATCAAGAACGAATTCCAGATATTTCGATTCAATATTAGCGTTATTTCTCCTCAGACAGATATATATAATTGATTCTGCTTAGAATAAGTCCAGAAAGTCAACCCCTTTTAAATAATAATCATAAAATATAAGTCCGCGTAAAATACTCTTTTTCTAAAACTTGGCAGGTTTCAATATCTTCTCTCCGATTTAAACTTTATACTTCAAATTTGATTTGTGTGATCAAAATAATAATAATTTGCAATATGACTTTCTTATATGAAATAGGTAGTTGAGTTAAAAAGCGACTCTATTGATATAAGTTGCTTTGAAAGAATTTATTTTGGTAACATTTTGACCGGGGGAAAAAGATTTACGAGAATGTTATCCAGCGCTTTTAGAAGGTAAGGTCGTCCCACTTAGGCAGATAAGAAATTACTAGCTACCGAAGTTTTCTGGCGTGAAATACACAACTTGACCTTTGTGTTCCCGTTACAGAAGTTTTCCACTAAGCCAGTCCATTTATCTATGTTCAGTTGAATCTGTATGAACTGATATGTGATTTGTTACATCTATATCTCCTCAATATATCTGAGAAAACACATACTTTCATGTATCCCTATAAATTTTAAAGTATTCATGTTTAAATTAATTCTACTAATTCTTTTGGACATTTGTGTTGTGAACTGAAAGTTA
>CM043018.1:115163062-115221230 GCA_023690525.1 Holotrichia oblita
CGTAATTTTCAACGTGATTTAAAAAAAATGTATTCAACAAGTATTAGTGATTTTATTTATTTATTTACTGAAAAAGATCTCCAATCAATTTTTTTATTTATAATTCATCCTCATATATATTATCCATGGCGTTGAACCGACATATCTAAACGACATTAGTTTCTACGGTTGCAATTACTGAAAACACTATTATAGAAGACAGTAATTTTAATTTATTACTTCTTCTGCATTTCTATTACTGCAAAAGGTTCCATTTATAGTGTACTTATAATGAAAGCTTAGTTCTTCAACTTAAGAAATTTGGCATCCATGGTAAGCAACAGAGTGAGATATTCATATGGTAAGTTCCTTCGCATTGCGAATTTTGACTGTTTACGTGACTTTTTTATACATAGAATAGAGGTGAATTTGTACCGAACACACCTATACAGGCTTTGTCCAGACCAGCACATCAATGTCCAGCCCAAAACAGCTAAGAGTTGAAATTTGGAGACGACGTCTCCTAAGAAGGAGGAAGGGAATGACGAATTTGTATTGAAATAACGTATTATTAATATATCTATATTATGATCGGTAAATACTGATATTTTAATCACAGATATACTTCTAGGTACTTTGAGAGCAAATGAAACAGCAATTCATTAAATGTTCTGGAATAAATTGCTATTCAATTAATTGCTGTTTCATTAGACCTGAAAATGGAAATATATCTGGTATTGAAAGATAGGTCAAATTTACTTCAAACTTGGTATTAATGTTGTTTGGCGTAATTCAAGAAACACGTTTTTCGGCTTTCTTTTAAATTTAACTCCTAAGGAGGTGAAACGGGGTGCAAGAAGGTGGAAGTTGGCGCCAAAGTTTATGTAGTAAATAATATTTCTATGGTAAATGTATTTGAAACTAGGTACTAATGCTCTTTGACACAAATAATCTGTGTCTCCCATACGATGGCTAGATTAAAAGGAGCAAAGTTTTCAACCAAAATGTCAAAAATATTAATTTAATACAATTAATATATCTATCTTGTGACCTTTATCTACTTATCTTTCAATTCCTGAAATATTTCCACTTGTAGGTCAATAAACCAACAATTAATTAAATATCAATTTATTCCAGAACATATAATATTATGTTTTCGTTAATGAGACTTCTTCAGTTGAAGAAGTCTTATATGCTCTGGAATAAATTGGTATTTAATTGTTGTTTTATTGATTTACAAGTGGAAATATTTCAGGAATTGAAAGATTAATTTAATAATCTATCTATCATCATTAATGGTGACGATGGAACCATATCTGAAATACATCTCTCCACATTATCACAATCAATAACGATAGATTGTATAATCAATGTATATTTGAAAGAGAAGTACGCGAAATACTCTTGACTGACGATATGATATATATTTCTACAGATGATTTGAACATAGAGTAACGATTTGATACTTCGAAATCGCAGTACGATTTCCTAAATAGTGTATTTTTTGAGCGCGACATGTCTCTGCTGTCGTCGCCGACTTGCACGACAACGCCATCTTCACCTTTGAACACGACTTGAACATCAACAGGCGGTTCTTCATCCCCATTATCTTTAGAAAATTAAATGTAATTGATTGATTATAAATATCTACCTATTTTTTGTAAATAAAAGAAGACATCTAGAGCTTATATTCATTCACAATTCGGTGGTGATGAATTAGGGTTTTAAGTATTTTTATATCTTTCTTATGTAATGTTGAAATGTGAACAAATATGGTACAGACTACTAGACTAGTAGACCAGACAAAGTTAGTCAAGTTCATTAATAAAACAGGCGTTTCAGCGTATTTTTAAACTCAACCCATAAGGAAGTTCAAGGGGGTGGCAAAGTTTTTATAGAAAAGAATATCTTTTATGGTCAAATTTAGTTAGAAGTTGGTAGGTACTAATGCTCTCTGAATGAAATACGTGCTTCGGCGTTACTTTAAATTCAGCCCCTAACGTTTATGTACCAAAAAATTAAAAAAAATTTATTTGAAACTTGGTATTAAGAACACTCTTCGTACGCGTTAAAGAGAAAACTGAATAATTAAACTACAGAAGCCGCGAGAAATATAACACAATAAAACCCGGAACAGTAGTAAAACCTAATCCGGAAGCAATTTGAAAATTATTTCACAAAAGTAATAATTTGGAATCCGGTAATAGATCAACCCCTGTTTATTCAACCGTGTCAAATTTTAAGTAACTGAATAATTGGAAGACAGTGACGGAGTACTGGTAACTAAAATAGTATTATCGCTTGATACTCCGAATAATCTTAGGCAAGATGAAAACGGCCAGTTACTGACTAACTTCTTTATTGAAAATGTCGAATTTTTGTTCGGGAATGCGAACTTCTTCAGGACAACTGTTAAATAACAATAAAACATAAGAAAAAAAAGAAATACAAAATAGAATAATCAGTAAGACTACTTACAAAATTGAACTTTTATATTAAATAATTAAAATTATTCGAAGTTGTAACTTTGATAAATAAATACATTATAAAATTATTAAAACACAGCTGTGTAAATTTTAAAACCATACTTAAATGCAAAGACGTTGTGTCGAGGTTTTGCCAGAGTAAAGATATTAAAAACAATATTCAACAACATCCAAAAACAAATTCCGTGTAGAGGTTTAAAACGAAACAAATTACAGTCAATTGTAAAATGGAAAATACAAGGATAAATACAATCAAGTATCAAAAGAGAATGACAAATTTTAAACCGAATGAAATTACGAAAGATGTATAAAGGTGAAGGCAATTAAGTATTAAGTGATTAAATCAGAATAAATGGTATTTAGGTTATCAACATCCTTCCTAAAATTAATTGAAGTAATAGTCTTCTGTATAAAGAACATTTTCAAGAAATTACGTTTTAATTTATTACGTTCAAAATCCAAGACCTCAACATTGTCAAAATCAAAAGTGTGGTCCATTTCTTCAGTACGTACGCAAAGGGTGGCAGATGCACGATTAAGTCTAAGGTTGCTTTTGTGGTTGAAGATGCGATTATTAAGTCTCTGCGCGGTTTGACCTATGTAACACCCATCACAGTCACGACAGTTGATTCTATAAATAAGGTTAGATTGTTGTAGCATGGGAGACTTGTCTTTAAGCTGAGAAAAATCTTTGAATTTTCTTGATGGGGTATGTACAAATTTGTATGTTTTCATAGTGACGAAACGGATTCACAATTTTGTCAGTGAGTCGTTAGAGTGAAAATCGGGGTGTGAAAGATTGAGAATGATGTATTTAAGAGCAAGAATCAAATTAATTTTGTATTTCAAAAGGTGGTTTGACATAAAGTGAAGGAATCTTCCAGAACTAGTAGGTTTACAGTACCAGTCAATGTGATAATATGTTATTATTATCCCTTATCACAGAGGTATCCAAAAAGGGTACAGCGCGATCTTTCTCGGTTTGGATGGTGAATTTAAGATTTACGTTAAAGTTGCTAAAGATGTTAAGTACATTATCAAGTTCTGCTTCGGGAACAGGCAGAAGTAGGTCGTCAACGTACTGATATATGAATGGAAACTGAAAATCATTGAATTGAAGATAATGTAAAACACTGTTCATAACTATTTAGTTTAGTCGTAGCAGAAATAGGTAGAGCAAAAGAGAAAAGTGACTATGTGGGTAAAAAGATTTTGGGATATAGAGGTATATTGCGAAATGGAATTGTCATTTTGGCAAAGGATATCAATAGTTTTATTATCGCCTTGATAATGACAGCATTGCTGTTGAAACGCGTCGGTGTTTTAGTTAGAACTTGTTTGGTGTTCATTGGGTTAAAGTTTTTAGTGTTCTACTTCTGCACCAAGAGATCCAGTGAAGAACTTCGAAAGGATATCAATCACACGGTTTAGAGGTATGTTAGTAAATAAAGAGACAACATCAAAAGAAGCCAATATAAAGCCAGGTGGCAATTGAAAGTTATTGATCTTTATTACCCTCTTTATGAACTTTGACTAGGCCATAATACTTAGGTGATATAGAATTATACGTTTTGAGGTCTTTGGCATCTTCGTCGTAACATGCCCTTTAATCTTGAGTTGGTTAATTAAAAAGTTGTTGTTTTCTCTCTATTTTGGGTCTTTAGGCAGAACCTTGTAAGTAGTAAGATTAAGAAGTTCAAAGAGACTTGTGGAAAGAGGGTGGCAAAGTTTCTACGAGAAATAATATTTTTATTGTGTGGGTGTTTGTACAGGAGTTGATTTATACATGAACAATTTGATTAAATTAAAAATTCTCGAAATATTACAGTCTACGTCAACACTGGTAAGTTAAAAGTGAATGGCAAGGTGCAAGATTCAGTGTCGATCGTCGCAAATGAGCTTCAAACCAATTTTGACATTTATCTCGAGATCACGATTTATGAATTTCATCATCACTTTTTTTTCGCAAGAAGTCGCGGCGTATAGATTGACGATTAGATGTTAATGGGCTGCTTCCAAGAAGATTTCGTAAATAACACCATAAAACTCGAACGAGATTTACTTTCATTAGACTTGAAATGAAGATATTGTATACTCCTATATTTTACAAAAATAGACTAATAGCAATATGAAATCTAGAAAAAGTGGTAATGAAAACTTATCCTTGACCTGGAAAATATATCAACTTGATATAATGTAATATCTAATAATGTAACAAATCATTTTTATGACAAGTGAAAGGTAAGAATATATTAGCTTAGTTTCATTCACTTCGAATAAACACATATGTTGATATAGATATCACATTTGACCGCTCCATCCATTTACTTTATTAAAGTTGTTAGCATTAAAAAACGTCAGTGAAGCTAGAAAATTTTAAAGCTCATATTGGCAAAGTGCCATGTTACAGCTTTTAGTAAGAAGTACATACGTATACGTTTATCATGATAATCTTCTTGTTTTTATTCTGTAAAAGCTTTTTATACGATTGTTTTGTAATCGAATCTTAATTACACATAATTCATCATTTAATCTCGTAGAATCTAACACTTTTACACCACCAAGGTTCATGTATACATCTGATATACATAAATACAACAATTTTGCACGCTGCACGGGAAAAGGTCAAACAACTTAAAAAGCAAATCACGTTTTCATATATATAATACCGGCGTACCCATACTTCTATTTCAGTTCAAGTTCAGGAACTTTTATTTTCGACCTCTTGCATGACAACACGTTATGTATAATAATGAAATAATGAGTTACAGATATTGCGACATATATCGGGATAATTTGATACTAGCAATATTTAAATCAGCACACCACATGAGATTATGTTAAATAGACCAACAAGCACGCAATGTTATGTCTATTGGAATCGTGATTGGTTTTAATAATTATTCTTGTCGAAAGGTAAGGTGCACGAAATGTTTCGAAAAATGTTTCCAATTTTGGTGTTCAACGTATTTCGATATTACCCGAGGAAAATGGATTATGCAACTTATTCAAAACTATTTTGGCATTGATATTAAGTATTGGTTGTTAAGAGTAATGGCTTTACAAATCTAGGTGTGTCGATAGACTTATTAAGAACTTCTACGATTACAAACTATACACAACACGCTAAATATTGCTCATATATGTATTTTAGTTAATGTTTTTAATTAGCACTATAGTCATTAATTATAGTGGTTAATTGTTTAGCTGTCTATACATTACAAAGTGGGCCAAAGCCAACAAAAGTTGTTCATTCACGTAATGCTGTAAAGGAAATGATTCCTTCTTTGATTTTACTGGACAAGCAGCAACCGTTACATTAGAGAATCGCAAACTAAACGCGAAATGTCGATTGTAAGATTCAGGACATTGACAGGTTCAAAGAATTAGATTTAGAGTAGAACATAATTACTACATGGTTTCTAGAAATATGTATTTGTAGTAGTAGCAGGAATAAACGAACATTAGCTGGTGTTGGTTATAATACTTAAGAAGAGGCATATACAGTCTGTTGTAGTAGCTCAGCAGATGCCAGCAACAGTAGCAAGTGAAAGGTCAACATCAAGACTACGTAACATGCGATTAACCTGGCAAAGAAACCGCGATTAAGCTCCATTCGCAGTATAAGCTCGGTGTACAGGATATTCAGAAATGAAGAAAAGAACAAAATGCTTTAAAGAGAATTATTTTTAATTTTAGGTGCAAATTATAGTAGGTAAAGACTTACGCTTATCTTCTCTCTTGTCAACTTCATAGAAAGAACATTCTGTATGTAAAGGAATATTGGAAGACTTGATCTAGTAACTAAATGAGTAGGTACGTTAAAAAAAGGTTTAAGGTCTTGGAAAAGTTTACAATGAGTTTGTTCGCAGAGTCAGTTCTGCAATTATGCTTGACCTGAGAAGTTTCTTTGGTAATTGGAACAATCAAAACTAGTTGCGCAAGTAGGCCTACTAATAACGTAGGAAACAAGAATTTTGTATGATACGTCATAATAATAACTGGTGTGCTCTTGACCACCAAAAGTAAAAGAAGTTTAGTAGACAAGGCAGTAGTATGACAAGGCAGGATGAGAAATCAATTATTAAAGATATTGGATGCAAAAACGAAAAGGAGAATAGACACTGCCATCTCTTCATTGGTACAAAATGAAAACCCATAGTGTCCCCACCAAATGGAAAATCTATCGATCAAGGCATAAACTATATTAGCTTGAAATCGTCACAGATGGTGGGCCATCCCGCATTCATAAAAATTTTGTTCGCAATAATTTGCAGATTACACAATGGTAGGTACCTGTGTGAAGTTACCTCCTCCCTATTCGAAATTTAAGATTCTGAAATTTGCTGCTAAGGTGTTTCAGGTTTGAACTATATATTGCTCCAGAGTTTCGCACAGTAATCTTAAAAACCAGTCGAAGAAAACGAGAAAACTATTTTCTAGCGCGGTTCTCCATTACATTCTGTGAAACCCGAAATGTTAAAAATAGTTCAAGGCAGTTTTAGTTATTCCAAATATTGTTCCAAGGTGCCGAAATTCTTCAAAACCGTTCAAAATATGTAACAAAAAATAAATTTCGCCGACTTCTGTTTTTGGAAAATTCGAAATTTGAAGGTTGTTCTAAAAATCCAAAGTATGGTTGTTTAGCGCATGTTTTCACGACAGTCGATTACTACGTTAAAGCCCTCCAGGTGTTGTCGTGCAAATAAGTTTATACTTCTTCTTTCATTGATCAGACTGTCAGCTTCTTCAGAAGGTTTCTAAGACTGATATTGTTGTCTTCTGCTCCTCGTTATATATCTTATTTCTTCTTCGCTTCGTTGATTCGTGAGCTTTATAGTTAAATGAGTTATATCCGGTCAGGTGTTGTGGTTACGTGGACGATCTCGTTAGCTAAGTTAGTTTCAGGTTTGTTCGCTACTGTTCCAACGCCTCAGATCTCTACATCGGATGTTTCAAAAAATAATTGTTTATAACAAGGAGAAGAAAATCCAAAATTTCGACAAAATGAAGGCCAATCTCATACACTTAGAAACCATAAAATCGGAAACAGGAATAGTCGGTAAATAAGTCTGTATCAAAAACACAAGAACTAATACAGTCAAAAATGTTCGCAAAATATAGAAGAAATATTAGCAACAAAAATGCAGTATTGGACATATATGAAATATATCAAAAACAGCATCTTTTTCAAGCTTCATCCAT
This sequence comes from Holotrichia oblita, assembly GCA_023690525.1. Classification (NCBI taxonomy): domain Eukaryota; kingdom Metazoa; phylum Arthropoda; class Insecta; order Coleoptera; family Scarabaeidae; genus Holotrichia; species Holotrichia oblita. The sequence goes on from CM043018.1 coordinate 115,170,733, forward strand.
TGTAGTTATAATACCGGCATATTTTCCAAAAGCTATTGCTTTAAATACCACGCATTTTATTAACCTATGTGAATACTTATTTCGCTTATTACATTAATTCGGCGAGTCCACACCACGAGTAGGTACTATTGATTTCTGTTTTCAAATTGTGCTCCGTGCAGATTTATAATTTATGTATGGGTGTTGTATGCATGCATAAATTACAATCTACGGTATCATAAATGGTCTGTATAAGAGATTAGATCCTTATCCGGGAAATTTATGTTGCTTCGAACGCTGAAATAAGCAACATCCAATCTAAAATTGATGTACGAATCCTGCATCAGAAGTATTAATTATTTTCTGATGAGATAAATTAAAGGATGCAGTAGAACGTTAGTATTGGCATTGTATCAATGTTATTAAATTTTATGCTCTGCTTACCAACTTACCAGCTCCTGTTATTTTTACGTCGAGAGATTGTTTGCTTTTTATATATGATATGTATATTATGTTTACGATCATATTTTGAGTATCCATTAGGTACTCTAGACGCGGTGTATATGAATGATTGAAGACTGATGGATGTTTTCATCATTATTTCATATTACGCACACCGTAGATAGACGTCACTAAAAGCTCCAGGAAAAAAATTACCTTTAAAAACATGCCCGTTCATGCGACAAGGGTAATCTGAGGCAGTAAATGTGAAAATTGACACACGCGGAAGATAATTTGGTTGTGTGTGTGCATAATGGGGTATACTCGTAGTTAACAAAAAAATGGACTATGGCCACAATTCAATCTTGTAGCATGAATAATTACCATTAATATATGTTCAGGACTTTTATGCCAATAAATTTTCATTTTATTGTCATAGAATAAGATTTGCTTGAAATGTTGGTAAAGTTTTGAAGTTACACAAGTACACAAGTACAAGTTTTTTGTTAAAATATTTCTCCTAATGTTATTTATGTTCCTCAACGAAGAAGGACGTAAGGATTTTTAATTTAAACTGAAGTCGCAGGAGATTTTACACTGAATATTTAAAGAAATCTTATTATCTATGCAGCATCAAACGACTTTAAAGTCGGATGTCATACTATACACATCTATGGAACTTTTGTTATTTATTTTAAGGTAAAATTGTATATTAAATGTAAAATTGTAAGTTATGGATGTAATAAGAAATCTTTTCAGTTCACTATTGAATTGAATACGAAAGCTCTGCTTTGGAAAACATAATTAGAGTACATGCTTTTAGAAATTCAAGCCCAATGCAAAGGATGTGGGTTTATTTAAATTAGCTAATAATCTAAGTTTTAATTTTACCAGCAATTTAGTAGAATCTCCGTTGTCAGCAAAAGTTTATTTTAAATGAAATACATGACATATGCAACAACAATACAGCTAAGCAGCAACAATATAATCACTTCCAATCTCGGGTTTTCCCATAGGTTATCCAAAAGCAGAAAATACTGCAAAAATATTAAATAACAATAATAACCATTTTAACCACAAGGAACTGCTTTTAATGATGTTGGAAGAATATATATTAATGGGAATAGAAGACCTCGTAAAATATGGAGATAATACTTTGAAGAATTAGGATACAGCAACTTAAACCATCAAATGATTTAATATTATTCACAAAGATTTAAGATACAGCTAAACAGCAACAACATAATCACTTCCAATCTCAGGTTTTGCCATAGGTTTCCCAAAAGCAGAAAATACTGCAAAAGTATTAAAGAACAATAATAATCATTTTAACCAAAAGGAGCTGCTTTTAATGATATTGGAAGAATATATATGAATGGAAATAGAAGACCTCGTAAAAAGATGGAGACAGTACTTTGAAGTTTTTGAAGAATTATGATCCAGCAACTTAAACCATCAAATGATTTAATATTATTCACAAAGATTTAGTAACTTGCAAAAAGCTCTGAAAGTAATCAATGCCTAAAATATAGGAAAATATCAGGAACTGTCGCAATAACATTAGAATTGTTAAAACTAAAATTTGACGACCAAATCACCTTAATTCAATAAAGTTGAATTGAGCAAACTAAATTTCTCCAATTATAGAGACCTATAAGAGTGCTTAACGTTACTCAAAAATTGTTTCTTGGTGCCAAATGCAATAAACTGGCAAAGTATAAGGAAGCAATTTTACGATTTGCACTTTTCATAATTATTCCTAACTGTTTATTTTTGGTGTTAAAGAAAAAGACACACTGTTATCGTAGTATTTGCAGGCAACAGTTCTAAGGACACTGGATAAAAGCGAAGAAAACGTTTAACTATTTATAGAAAAAGCTTCTGAATCAACGAGAATAAAACTGGATACGAGTTAGCTAGTCAACGCAAAGAACAACAAAATGGAATAAACCAAACCAACTACACAAATACGTCAAAATCTATAAAATCAAAATCCCTAGACAGAAAATGCAAATTAAAAAATATTAATAGACCTCTTTTGTAAGTTGCGAATCCAAAACCTGGGACCTAACGCTATGGGACGTAGAATTTCTAAGAATTTTTAAGTACAAAATATTACGAAAAATGGGTTGGAACGGAAATAAAGAAGAGAATAATTAAATTATGTCGCACATACAAAAGACTGGAAAACATCATCCAATGTATATGGAGGCGAATACCAAGAGAGGGTCGAGAATGGTGGAGGATGAAAAGAAAAAAATGCAGGTCAATGTTAAAAGTAAAGTTGACAACTGAAAATAATTCCAATAAAAGATCAGCTTTTATTTGGTGGTTGAAAATTTGCGACTAAAGAAGGGTCAAAATAAGATCGAGACCAAAGATGTAGGACAAGGATCCGTAAAGTTGGCTGCCCCTCAACCTTGCACCTATCCAAACAATTTGCACCACCTTACACCACATGTATAACAGCTTGCACCCATCTAGTTGCGTAATTATTTTTAAGAATTGCTGGAGGGCGAACTTGATGCTAGATCCCCCCTTCGTCCCTCCCTCCCCTTTCCCCCTCCCTTATCACTGGAGAATCTATAAAAATTATCTTTTTGTGAGTACAGTGTTAACAAATTCTTTGACAATGTCCACACGCAACGCTTTCACTAAGCATAACAATCCAACGCTAACATTCTAAAAATTTTCTAAAGTTACACCTGCAAAAAGTGTTGAATATGTCAATAAAGTTACAAGTGGAGAACAAACTTCTACATTCAGATATCAGGACTATATAACTATTTATTTTGGAATTCAATTCCGCAGTAAATAGTTGGTTAACACTCAGAAAAACTCGTATCCATTTAAGAGGTCGCTGCTTTCCCACAGCATCACTGTAACATTCAAAAAATGCCGAATTTATCTCTACTGAAGATTGATTTTTTTGTCTAGTTTATTGACAGATTGATTACTGAAGACGTCGGTATGAACATAAAGGGAAGAATATAAAAAAGACAAGTTACTGTACACAAACAATATAAGTAGAAAACAATTAAGAGAATAATTATGAAGACGCTGAATAAACGGAAGACAAAGAATTGATTTTGAGTTTTGAAAGTTGAAAATGCACCTACGTCCTACTGTTCACCTCCCACAATTAACAGTAAGATGTAAGTCACATGTGAATAAATCTGTATTCGAGAGTATTCTGCCTATTACCGAATTAGTCGATAGAAGAGAGCAACTGCAAATATTAGATCTCAGTGATTCGAAAAAACAGCATCTTACTGTTACCTCGTCTTTCCTATTCCAAGGTGCTCCGTAATGTCCTAATTTATTCCAAATGTACTTCACGTAATAAACTACCCGTGCTGTGATAATTTGCTTTGAAATAGTCTGTAAATCTACGAACAAGTGGTTGCAATTAAGTCGTTTCCAAACAAACTACGCTACGTGAAAACCGGATGTATGCACCGCACTTGCATCACAGCATTCCCACAATTTCACACACCTTTTCATCGTCGACGTCTAAAGGGGAACAGCTAAGGAGACGCTAAACCTGATATTCCTCGTTAAACATTATCTGGTGATGTATTATTCTATAAGCCGACATTCTAGTACAATGGAGGACGTTGTACTCTAATCGTATTATTATTATTGTTGTTATTATGTTCCAGCTTTGTCTGAAGAAAGAACGTAATACTGCGTGTTTCTTTATACACATATTTTCCTTTCACAAGAAGTCGCACTCCATTTATCGCAATTCCCATGTACACAAAGCTGCTAAGATTTAGAGGAGAGTTGCCACGGCATCGTATTAAATAAACCGTGAAGTGTGCTTTTGTAGTCGGCCCTGAGCGCCGGTTGTCCTTCAGACGATTTTCAGAAAGGATCCCAGACGTTCTGTCGTACGCCTACACATATTCGCATTCTGAGTTTCGCTCGATAGTTTCGTCTATTAGCGGACGAAATGGTGCGAATGATGAAGAGTAAACTAAGCAAGTAATAGGGTAATAAGTCGAGTCGACTAATAGAGAATATTTATATAGATAGAATAATGTTAACGTCATTTAAATTGTTACATGCGAGGTTTTCGGAAGAAGGATACAGAGTGTCTTTGATAGCTGTGCAGAAAACAGCAACAGTAGAATATAATAGAATACCTATTTCAAGAGAACTTTAATGTACGTACATTATATGGTTTAATAGACATACATGCCATGACTTGTCTATGGCCTATAATATTCTTTCATTTACCACGCAGTATGTGCATCTGAATCTAAGGACTGGTCTACAAATTTGTATGTGGTTTTTTATCAAACATGCAAGTTTCAAATTAATTGTTTATGTTTTGGTTTATGCCACGACTTGCAATTAGGTACAATATTGGCGTATTACTAAGTAGTAATATAATTGTGAAAAATAAGTAGAGAACAAGTAGATTTAGAATAGATTTTAGTCGGGTATTTTATTGATGAAACGCACGAATAACGTTTAAAAGCAATAGCAGCCAAACGTCTCAGGAATAATCAAACTAAATCATAAAATAAATTACCTCTGTCTTTAGTCCTCTAAAAAAGGTTTCCACTTGCTGTTTCTCCAGCTCTGTGACCTGTCCGTCCAATAACGGTTTCCTATTGTCATCTTCATCTTTCTCGTGATGATGATGATCGAGCTCATCGTGTTCCTCGCGACCTTCGCTTCCATCTTCACGTTCCCCATAACTGCTGCCGGAGACTGTCGTGCTGGAATCGCCGCTTCCCTCGCCAGTGGATGACAGCCGCCTCCGGTGAGCTTCATTCCTGTACAACAGACCCTGGTACGAATCGTACTTCTGTGAGAAGCGATTTATGGCGTATTCGGTAGGGTTCTCGTGATGTTTCACCGGTACGGCTATTGACATCGATGATATACGGTGCTCGATCGAAGCCGTCGTTGAATACATCGAATAGTCCGACTGAATTGACATGTCCGCTGAAACCGGTAATAAAAAGATATTAATGATTCTTCTCTAAGTATAAACGAGGGGAAAGGTGAAATTCGGAAATTATTTCTAACGTTCAGGTACATGGTGTGATACATTAGAAAGTGGTACAAAAAGAACAAACTTATTTATTGCTTACAATGAATATCGAGTACTTAATATATTGAGCTCGAAAAATACCTTCCACATTTATTTAAGTTAAATACTTATTCAAGCATTAATGGCAGCGTTTTAGCAAAAACGTACCTACGGAAAATGTGGAAGGAATTAACTTCTTAACTAGCTACGCAACATGTAGATTGTGTAGATTCTTTTTTCTTTAAAAGACTGTCGACAACTAAAATACGACTAAAACTAGTACGTAGGGATAAACTTGCAAGTAACTTTATTAGACGTTACTTACTACACTATATTAAAGTCTAAGATTCTCCTGAAGAAGCTATAAATTACTACGAAATCTCGGGTAACAGAAGGCGAAGTTACCACATTTGCTTGCTCGTCCTGTGTTCTAAGATTTATTGTTTTAACTGGTACGGTCGCACTTCCACATAAATAAAAGAAGACCGTTATATTAGAATTACTATTTACACCACCATTTAGAAGCGACAAGAACTTTTACAAAAAGCCATTGTACTAAAATTAAAGACGAAAGACAATACTAAATAATTCAAATTAATAGCTTCACTCAAATTGAAAGTATTTAATTAATCTAATTAACAGACAGAGATTAACCGACAAGTAAATTGCAGATGAGACATCTACGTTCGAAGTGTGCGAAAATGCGTTTCAAAATTTATTAAAGGTAATCTTTACAAAAATATTATACAGATTATAGTTGAAACACACTTTTTTACAACAAGAAATCGATTTATTTGAGTTAGAGGCTGTAAATTCAGAAAATTTCATTCATTTAAACATTTCGTACTTAGTTCTCCAATTTATCAAATAAATAAAAGAATTGCATGGATAAGGTTGTAAGGATATGTAGATATTAAAAATATCAGTAGCGATTAATAAATTTAATTGCACAATTGGACTTGCGTATTTTTGTGGAAACATATAATTACTTTAATTTAACACTGTTGTAAATGGCCAAAACAAATTACTAGATTTAGTCTTAACAAACATGAATTGTAATGTTATTGTTGAACACGACCAGAATCCTTTGGTTCCTGCAATGACTATCCTCGATCCTTGAATTCACTAAAAATTTTCCTTCTAATTTGACCAGTACATACAATTTTGGGAAAGATAATCTCATTTGGAGAAGTGTTCCAATATTAACGGTACACTTTCTTCTTTCTATGCATCATCTAGAGTACCTTAATAGTGACGCGACCAAGTGAGAAGTTAGCGGCAAGAGTATAATAGTGATTAAAACAAGATGTTAGAATCGCGGCTCTAGCACTATAAACGCTGAGCTTTGACTGTAGCTTCTTGTTTTCGCTGTTGAAAACATTTTGGAGATTTATTACAGAGCAATCAGGTAAATCGAGAATTCCTAGTTTTATAAAGCTTAGTGGAGGTTGCTCCGGATGATGAAGCTTTTGCAAAAAAAAAATCTGCGATCTCTACCACCCTCGTTCTATATCTGCGTCTTTAACGATGACCATAACACCAATTTGCACACTAGTTTATAATTGACAGAATAATAGCAGCTCTTACATGTCTGAAAGCTGACTTCATATTAGGAGATCAGGACAAAAACAGTACTGGTACAGTTTCTTCCAATCACATTTCTTCCTCACGTTTACGCTAGTAATCAGAAACTTGAAGATGCATCTATAGTCGAATATGCTCGTTAAAGTTATCAAAATGCACTACTAGTATTTATCTTCCACGAGGCTGTGATTATCAGGAACTACACACACAACACAATTTAACTTCGTTGTTTGTTAAGAAAGAGGTTATCAATGATCACTACTTATTAAAATTGATACAGAATAGAATTGATCCTTTTTGTTGTGAATATTATCGTTCCTAAAACACTCGTCCAATATTTTCTCTCTAACAACAGCAAGCACCAGAAGAACTGATGTGATCGCCAAAAGCCTCTTGCTCACTTGGCAAGGAATGCTCATACGATTTATTCTGATCCTTTAGATTTACGTGCCTCCACGCTACTTTGGATACTTTCTTTAATTTGCACATCTACTTATGTATACCATACTTGTTTATGTCTTTTACCTTGTACCTTTGATTTATTAGTTTTATATAGAATTGCATTTTATTACTGTTTTTATTAATTTTTTTCAGTTGATTTATTGAATCAATTCATCAATTCCTTTTCTATGTCTCTTCCTCAAATAACGGTAAAGCCATTTCACCAACTTTATATGTTAATTAACTTTTCAACTATCGCTACATTCAACCGTCCGTTGCAATTAAGAATAGTAGCTACGTAAGCAATCATTGAGAACAATGCTTCCACGAAGTGATTGAAATATAGTAACGTGTTCTTTACGTAATTAGAGTCCGCTAAATTCCTCTAGAGAAGCACAAACACAACTCTTAATTGTAAATCGTCTAAACGTGATTCGCATAATAGGCAATTAATTGAAACGAATATACGTAATCGTAGCGTTTAATCATGTTTATAAATAAGCTAACGATTAGAGGGCAACTAATGAACTTTCGTCTAATACTGTTATGCGAGTGTAATGATAATCTTTCGCTAAAACGTGCTAGGCTATTGAAAAAATGTATATACAGAAGTACATATATATGTATACAATTTCCTTAAGCTAATACCGCAATGTCTCATATTAGAATGAATAAGCATATACATATGTGTTTTTCATATGGATTTCATTAATTGCTTTTAGAGTCCCCTAATTTTCTATCTATTTTTCTCTAGGGAAAATATAATTTGAAGTTCTAAATTTTGAACATCAATTAACGATTGTGCTAGTGAGCCTTGTAACTCAATATCTACAGGTTTGTAACTCTATATTTACCATGATGAATGGTTTAATCTTTAATCAATCCTTTCAATTCCATTTTATAGCTTTTCTTTATCTTTGTTTTAGGATAATTGTATTTATAAGCTTTCATTCTTTCTTTCAAAGCTAAAACAAAATTCTATGCATTTACGTTATAGAAGTATTCACTAAATGAGCATCTTTTCAGACTTTGTTTAAATTTATTCATCGCAAAGACCTTTCAATTTGTCCGGAAAATGATTGCATATCTAGATGCACTACACTAGTACTACGCTAAATTATCCTCAGCGAGTACAAGTAACCAGAAAGCACAGATACAACATTGTTGACATGACTCTTCCAGTCCAGCTTTGAGTCAATGTGCAATCCAAGAAAGCAGCTTGTATCAACTAAGATAAGTACTTCACAATTATTATTTATACCTAGTTCACCATTGTTAAACATTAGTATATATGTGACATCGGATACGAAATGGGACCTATTGTGTCGATTTCCACTTCACAATTAATTAAGTCGTCATGAGTATCTATATTGGTAGCAGTGTATTTAGACTTAAATACACCAAAAAGTCTATCTGGAGAAAATTTTGTATGTCCGGTCAGAAGAAAGTTTAAAAGAATTGTTTTGTGTTTGCCCTTTCCTACTCTCAGCAAATAATGCAATACAGCATTATTTTTATTTTGACCGACACAATTATCTGCAAATAAGATAAGTGTGTCAATTGGTTGTGATGTTTCTAAATAATGGTGCAGTAAACTGATTACGCAATTAGGTCTTTCTTTTATGTTATCGGATGCTTACGATAAAATGTAATTTTTTGTCAATGCAGCATACACAGAGCTTGAACACCTTAAGAGCCGTTATCTCGCGAATTTGTTTTCGAACGATAGGTCCCCTTTTTGTATCCGATGCCACCTATTATGAATTTAATTGTAGGTTGTTATTTTTGAATCACGTATTCATAGATTTCAAGTTATGTTCGAGTTCATTTATTAGATTTTCATGCATATTTGGTCGTACTACTAGTGTTGTATCACCATTACATCCGGCAGATCATTAATATAGATGACAAACAATAAGGGCTCAAGTATATGGTAGATTCTTGCGGCACCCCATACAAAGTATTTTTGTTATCTGTGAATCCAAAGTACTACTTGCCGCTTCCTTTTTCTCAAGCCTCTCCAACAATATACTATGATAAACTTTATTAAAACCCTTAATCAGGTCCATAAAAGCATAAGCCGTCAGCTCCTTTAGATTGAGTCAGACTATCACGTCTTCCAATAATTGAAAAGTCGCTTGTGAAGTAGATTTTCCTTTCATATATCCATTTTGGACGTAATACATTATGTTTTTTCATAATATGCAATAATTTGTAAAATATTATTTTTTCTGTTATCTTGGAAATGTTGGGACTAAAATTACCAAACTGTGCTCTTTTTGTAGATAGGTTTCACAACGGTGTATCTAAAGTTCCACCGAAAGCTGCTCGTTAAAAATGAGGTATTTAAGACATGAGCAAGAGCACATACCAATATGTCTGAACAACTCTTTAACTCATTTATCACTTCATGGGGATCAGATAAGTATATAGAAAACTTCTTAGCTATATTTTCAAAGTTAAATGCATAATAGATATTTCTCGTCTATTCGTTCCTGAAATTAAACATTTGAAATTTAATTAGAACAGATTTATACATAAATAGGTACAGCACATTTTATTTTTTGTAGCTGCGCTATATTTGAAATCTAGTCTCACGATATTGTCCATCAATGTTGAAAGTAGAGAGGTCGATCAATACATTGATTAAGATATTAGAGCAAGATAATGTGATTTAATGTTTCTAGAACATCCGTTTGTGCCAATTCCCTAAATTATGTCAATCAATTAGTGTTAGCCGACCTTCCTTTACTACTTGCCATACCTCAAAGAATTTCCCATCACGTAAAGCTTTTCCTCTAACAAAATATTATTGACCTCGTCTACTAAATGCATATGTCGATTGACCAAGAAGCTTTGTTAAATATTATTTTAAGTAGTCGCAAATTTTTAATACATCAAACTTTATATCCGTTTGATGGAGACATACTCACATACACACCTATCCGTGATAAAGTTGATAAATATTTGTTGGAGTATTTATCACAAATCCTACATGCACCATGCAACTCTTATCGCATGTTTAGTACTAAAGTAACCTCCTGTTATCGAATGCATATACATTTGTATGTAATGAACGTCATTCGTAATATTTTTTTATCTTCACAATTCACATATACTTAATTGTTTTTATGTTATGGGTTTTACTAGCTGGCCTAACAAAATTGTATTGTTTTATTCGTTTCAACGTCAATCATATCTAATCCCTACTAACACAACTCAAGGGAAATCCCTAAATTACGAGTAGATAAAATAGTAGGAATATTTATTTGGGCTAATAAATTGTCGATTTGGTTCATACACAAAAGAAAATATGTTTGGATAAAAATTATGACGAAGCGATTAATAGTTTCCACCGTTCACGAGTTGTGTGTGCAAATCTACAAGTATCTATTCTGAGCAAAATACTTTTATTTGTAACGCAAATTTATTGGCATTTAATATGATATTGATACCGCAGCCTATGACCATAATCCTGAAACCCCAAACAATATAAATGTCTCTTATTTTATTTATATTTTTGTGGACGAAGGTAAAAACGTTTTTAATCGCCATTTAGTAAACTATACACTACTTTTACACTCTATACTCTACATTCTTTTTTTTGAGCCATGTAATTCATATAGCAACGCTAACTCCACATCTTGTTTGGTGGTCTTGAATTACTACCTCCAACAATTTTTGAAGCTAAACCCTTGTGTCTTAGGATTTTTCAGTTTTGGTATATTTCCTGTGTTGTAAGATTTGAAAATGGGCCACTAAATCTTCTAATTTCACGACTATATTTCGATTAAACTAGATGACGATCGCTATTGCTTCTTTATTCGCGTGTAGGTACACCTAAAATGCCTAGGCAAGCAAACCTCTGTATTTTTTGTAGCAAGGCTTACCCTTCCTTTTCTTTTGATTTTGGTCACCGTACTAGAGATTCGTGTGTGATCATGTAAGTTCAATGACAATAATTTTAAGTTTAAAATTAAAATGTTTTGCCAAAGAAACAACGGTAAGACTATAATGTTCTTGCAGATCTTCGCAGAAACACTACGTCCAGACAAAGTTCAAAGTATTCTCCATATTAACTGAGACTAGTGGTACTTGCCTCTTATGATGACTACTAAATTATGGGCCTAGTCTTGTATTTCAAAGCCAAAATTTTTTTATCTATAGCCAATGATCACCATTATCCTAACAGTACCCAATTGTACTCTATGTTTGCGTTTATGGTTCTGCGTTTGAGCATTGAGTTGACAATGGCGGATCCAACGCTTATCTTCTCTGTTGCTGTACACAGAGCAATTTTCAGGTCTACAAACGTCTTTCCAATCTTAGTTGCCAAATTGTGCGGCAGATCCTGTAGACTATTTGCAATGATGTAGTTTTTCTCCGAAAATTCCATTTTGGGTGGAGATTATGAGTGCATATTATTAATTAATATATTTGTAAACATACAGACCATTCCAACGAAATCAATATACCTCAAATAAGTCTAAAACGTCAAGAAATATGAAAAAACGCCGAGACAAGTCGGTGTTTGTTTGAAGGTGGAAACTCTTTCACCAATTAAGCAAAAACCAGGTCAGACTGCCCTTGAAAGTTGTTGCAAATAGTATGTAAAAAAATGTAATAATATGACGTAGTGCCATTTGACATTTTAATGTTCGATGCTGGGGGAGCCAGGGAGGACAAGACCGGGCCTTATCAATGAAACAGTTTCCCCTTCAAACAAAAATCGAATTGTCTCGGCATATTTCTTGACGTTTTTGACTTATTTAAGGTGGATCGTTTTCATTGGAACGCTTTGTATAATATATAAATGGGAGGACTTTTTAATTCTGATAATGTACAGTCTGTGCCGAAAAACACGTTATAACTGCTAATGCAAATTAGATGCATGAAGTTTAATCGCTATTTGGTTTGCACCGCATTTACAAAATTAGTATTCACTAACGAAAAATCGTATTGGATTATGGGAAACATCATTTTTATGGGTTTGTGTAGCCTTGGGAGCGACATTAATTTTGGAACAGACTGTACATATAAATCACTTATTATTTCAAGAATTAATATAATAATATGTATAAAAATTGCAACTCAATTAAACATTCTACTTGCAACTGTTCTTTAATCTGTTCAAACAATACCACCACAGTGTCTTTTGACATAAAAAAACGTGTAGGTATTCATTTAGTTCAACTATTAATTAGCTTTTGGACGAAATTACAATATTCTAATGTGTATTTCATTAATTTTAATCATAGTTATACCTATTAACATTGTAAAAGCAAGAGAAAACTGTCCCATGTTTAACACAACTGTCAAAAATTGCTGCATGTTAATAAAAGCATATTTTAAACATTTAAACTACTTTATGATTCTTAGAAATTTTACTCACTATTCACGTAAAAAAGAAGGCATCGGGATATATGTAATAGTTGAGTCTAGATTATAAATCGAACTAGGTGTATGTCTGGAATAAGTTGTAAGTTGATTCAATCTGGGGAAGTACATCAGATATCATTTTATTCAAAGTTGCGAAGCTTATATAGTCGAATACACAATGATATTGCACATTTATTGAATTTACGTGTGTTACAAAATTTCCAATCAATTTAATGACAAACAATAGATTAAGAGTGACTTAAAAATTGTTCTAACCAACAATGTACAACACTGAAAAGTAAACATTTGTAATACTTTTATCACTTATATGAAATATAATAAATTATATGACAGAATTTAAAACCCATATTTACGCCAATAATCTATAAGTATGTATTTGCAATTAATCAGCAGATAGCACATGAATTATATCTTACCAAAACTTAGATAACTTCCAATAATTCAAACAAAATTGACTCCGGAGTATCTTCGATATTCTTTCAACACAAGCTCTCGTTCATGTTTACAAAATCATTTGTCTTCTTTTATGTCTGTATTTACCTCATGATATGTATATTGCTAAGCAACCTATAGGTACCACGTAAACCGAACCGTAATCAAATTCATGATAAAGAATGCACGAGAATGCTAAGAATCGTATATCTTATCTGTTAGATCAATATTCAGACGTGAATTTTAGAAAATACTAAGTTGAACGTCCCTTTCGTATATTTATATAAAAATGTATATTATTGTTTGTATTGTATAGCCCCTTTTGTTTTGTCAAACCAAAAATGTACTTCGCGTTCGTCTATTAACTATTTAAAAAGTAATCTAATGAAAGCGTGCGAGCTGGAACAAGATGGGAAATTATTATTGCATGATATACAGAAGAAATTACTTGTATCCTTAATTATTCAATTCCCCCTATTTTCTTGTTATGCTCGGGTGGCTACCACTGTTACACTAGACAGATGGACTATGTTTTTGTGCGCGTTGTTTTACATTACTCAAATAGATAACGAGAATTCGCACGGTTCTATCTCCTATTTTATGCATTACAAAATTGATTTAATTACATTAGTTTGTACGTAGAAATGTACTATGGTCGTGGAAATATTGATTTGGTTTTTACTCTTTCAAAATGTGCACTTTTGCTTGTATTTTTTTTTTTTTGTAAATTATAACAAACTTCATAACATCGGTTGCGATGAAACTTTGTCAGTTTGTCAAAAGTAAGGTAATAAGTAGCTATATAATAATGATAATAAAATATATCCGTTAATTACGGTGAGAATGGTTATAGAAAACCAAAAATATTACCTTTTCTTTTACAGCACGGCTATTGTTTCAGAGAAATATTCATATATATGCTCTTGTGAATTTAAACATAAAAGTTATATAGAACATTCTTTAAATTCTCTTTATGATATTGCTTTCGTCTGAAGGACTGAAAATTCAATATTAAAGGCCATATTTAACCTAAGTATTCCTCTTTTATGTTAGTAGTATGCTTCTACAGGTATATATGTACGTCTTGATATAAAAGCATATACGACTAAAGTTAAAAGCAAAAAATTCACTTACGGAAAATTCAGTAATTCCAGTGTCTAAGAATAGAACGAGGGGCTTCAAACAAAAGAAACTGTTTTTGACATTTTTATAATTAGATATTATTGATGTAGTATATACATTTTCTTATACAATGCTCATAAAATCTTGGCTGAATATTAGCTTGAATTATCTTCGAAGTACATATTTACAAGTAGTACAGTTTCCTGATTATGCCAATTGAATAAGTATTATTATTTCAGTGTAACAATTTATAGGAAATTTGTTCCCTGAATGCCTCCAAATCTACGAACGCGTTAAAATCTGGTATTATACAAACTAGCTTTGAAAGCTTGCTCTATATTGCATACATTGTAAGTGGAGTTGCTTTCGCTTCCAATTTACAGATTAATAGGTTTTATTATAAACGGACAGTAAAATTACTGTTGCGTTTTATGTAAGATTAAAAACTAAAAACCGCATGATGCGGGCATTTGATTTACTAGATGTTATAACATTAGCACAATAAAGTGTGAGAAATCAATAAACATAAAAGGCAAGAAATATAACTTGAATTATTTTAGCTTTGTATAGGAGACGCTTTGTCACGATCATTTAAATTTTCATGGTCGCTGTAAACACAATCACTTCTTTTATATAGAAAGGTTTATTAGACTGGTGGCATTGACTGTCTTTTCACATGCAATCTCGTAGAAATGACAAGAAACAGAATAAAATTTATATTATATTATTAAAATAGATAAATAAATTTAAAATGTTTTCCAAGAAGCTATAATTATATCTGACAGGACAATTTACATTCAGCTAAATCTTTATAATGTGCAGCTAATGTTATTGATTTATACAGAGTGATTTATTTAATCCGTAAAATGGCGAAATAAAACTTCATACAATTCTTGATGTTTTCCTTGAGAAATTAACTATGATTAACATATACAGGGTCATTCACGGAACTGGCTCGTTAGAACTTTTTGATGTTCTTCAAATTCAATATTTCTGAAAACTTGTAGTTGTAACTGACATCATCTGGACTCATCAGCAAAATTATTTGCGCCACTGTACCACTTCCGGTTTACCGAAAGTTGACGTCAATTTTCTTAATTTAAATAACATGGTATATTTTTTATGAGTTTTTTTGTATCTGGCATAAAATTCTGCATCAAAACTTACTAAGACACCCTATGTCAAAAATCAGCCGTTTTTGAGTTATTCAATTTTTTTTTCAAATATAGGGCCAATTGCGTTATGTTCAAAATTCTGTATTTCTGAAGGCATTGCAATAAAGACCTCATATTTGTCAGTTATTAGCCGAAATGGAATACAACAAATTTACGTCCTGAAATTTATCGTAATTTATACTCGGTTATTATAAGAGATAGGGTCGTTCAAAATTAACGTCCATTTCAACCAACTTTACGTCAAAAAAGTCACTTTTGGGAAATGGAACGCCCGATAAATTATTACATTTCTGAATACATTTTTAATAATTCTAAACTTTCGTTTTTCTTTAGAATAATGAAAGCAGATAAATTTATAACAATGAAATATTAAGACAGAGATGGCCAAGGAATCCAACAGAATGAATAATCTTCGGGCTTTTTCAAGAGTAATTCCTATTAGGCCTAGTCAACTCACATTTTCGGTATCGCAGTATCGATTTTTCATTTTTGCGTAAAGCTATCGATTCTGATTACGAGAATCACGATATGGTCCAGGTTTCGATAATTTGGTATCAAAACATATAACTGATTTGCAGGTATCGATTTTTTAGATTGACTTGAATCATTATATTTAACAAACATATCTGACAGTATCAACAATTTCCCATTCATTAATAATTGAGTCAATTTATAAAAAATTTGCATAAATATTTATCCAAAACGATTTTTTCCTAGATACGTCAGTATCTAACTTCAAAAACTTAATTCAGGTTATTGATAGGCAAAACCGTTTTGATAAATTTGAATGCCATATTTACCGAAATTTTGCGATTTTGTCGTTATGGAATCGCTTCAAAATTTGTTACCACACCGTAGTATGAAAATTCCTTGGATATTCGATACCAAAGTATCAGAATTTCAAAGAATTGGCAAAAATAAATAACACCATTGTCTTGGTTTGATATGTAGGCATCGAAATCCAGATATCGATTCCACACGAGCCATTGCAGATGTTATTAAAGGTATCGGTCGAATCTATAGCAGTAAAAGAAACATAAATATCATGGGCTATGTAAAAAACACGTCACCCATTCTACATCCTGGAGATAGCGATATATTGATAGGAAATGTCAGCACCACGGAGAAATTGTTACAAAATCTTAATCAACCCTTGTTGGAAAGTACCGATAAGATTACGGATGAGTGTAAGTTTTGTACCAAAATGATAGTAATAAACCCAGTGAAATACAGATAGATCTTCTATAGATCATTCTATAGATGAGGAAAGGTGTTAAAATAAGAAGAAACTTCACCATATAAATATCAGAAGGATTTTTATTTTGTCGCTAGACTAGTAAAGTTATAGTTCGGGATAAATGTATGGGTCGGTCTGTTAGGCGACACAATCATTCTCCTTTCATTTATGAAGAGACTTTGAACACAGATATTTATTTACACTTTTTAAGGACATATCTTACGGATTATATCGACAACAACATTTGCCTCAACCGATTGAATAACCTTTGGTTTCAACAGGACGGTGTTCCGCCGCATAACTCTAGGATTTTTAAGTGATTATTTGTCTGAACTATTTTCGAAAAAGTGGAATTTCAAATAATGGGGACATTTATACAAGACCATATTCAATGATCTTTCTCGTTGGATTATTATTTATGGGGAACTGTTGAAAAATATTATTTATGAAACAGTGCCTGCTGATATTCATGATTGCGAAGAAAGATAATTAACTTTAAGAAAATGTATTTCAAGAGCTGTATAACATTATGAAACTTGACATAACGTTAGAAGCATCTCCTATAATGTTACAGTAAACATTTTGTTTACTTAAAATCATCATTTTCTGGATAAATTTAGTGAACGTTAAAATTTTAAATTTAATCGAACTGTCAAAAATGCATTTGTTAAACACAAGTATGGAAATTGTTTCCAAGGCTTTCTTCTCAAAATCGGGTTTCTGGTTATTTTGATAAAATTGTGAAACTGGACCATATGGTTTGATACATCATCGTAATCAGAATCAAGAGCTTTACTCAAAAATGTAAAAATCCAATATGGTGTCCATAAGAAAAAACAAAGTTGAGACCGTAACTTTTGAATCTAGAACGTCTTGAAAAAATGGATGAACATTTGGATTCCTTGTAAAAAAGTGTCTTAATAATGTCTGAGTTAGAAACATCTACGTTGATCGGTTTTCGATATATATTTAAAATATGAAGTTAAAAATTTAACTAATTTTTGAAAAAATCTGGCAAATGAAAATAAAATCTGTTGTTGAATATCTTTTCTCTCCCAAACGGCAAAACGTGTGCACTTTTTTCCAAAAACCGAGTGTTTTAGTATGGAATTTATAAAAGACGAGCTAGTTCAAATGATCGATAAACGGGATGGATATATTATTACATTTTCTAATAAAATTAATAATTTCTCTCTTTTTTGTTTAGAATAATGCAGCAGATAAATTCATAAGCAATGAAATATTAGGACAGATGATGGCCACTCAGATCCAACAGAATGAATAATCTATACGGACTCGTTCAAGAGTAATCCATTACGTTAGGCGATACTCACATTTTCGGTATAACTATCGATTTCGTGCACGGTATCGATTCTTACTAGAATCGGTTAAGTATCGACAGGTATCGACACATATAACTGATTTGTAGGTATCGATTTTTTTAATATTTGACTTAAAGTTTATTTTAAAGAGCGCATATCTACAGCTACATAGCAACATACAGAAATTCAAATAATTTGAAAATTTGAAAACCATTAATTTTATAGATAAATGCTTTATTCAAATTAATAGATAATTAAATTTGCTTTCAACTGCATCAATTCCTTGGTATCGACCCATAAAAAATAAAGTGTTTCCATTTGAAAAATGAAGATTTTCGCATTTCAATTGTTTCAAACGACACTGATTTCTAGAACACTCTGCATAACGTATTTAGGTCCATTATCTATTATCATGGCAGAAGATGCTTCTAACGTTATGTCAAGTTTCATATGTTAGGCATCGATACTGAAATAATCGCATTCTGAAGAGTAGCGATGTCGATGTTTTTAAACAAATGCCAATATCTTGCAGCAACGGTAATGAAAATAATATGAATACTTGCCCATCCCTGTATAATATATTGATGGAAATTTCAACAGGACGGCAGAAATGTGATCACAATACTTAGGGTGTCCTTTTGGAAAAATGATAAGATTAGTATACACTGTACGCTTTTTACCAAAAAAGTAATAAACCCAGTGAAATACAGATAGAATAATTTCTACTAGATATAAATTTGTTAAAATAAAAGAAACTTCACGATATAAATATCAGAACTCATCAATTTTTATTTTGAAAGCTTGATTCTTGTAATTTCAGGTTAATGTCAGGCACGATATTGTTACACCCTGTATATATCACTTGATTTACTGTCATTGTTAAACTTGGCCAATTTATTACACATACAAGTGGGGTACGCATGCATATACCTACTACAAAACTGGATACTAATTTTCAATTCAGGGTTCTTATTCTTCGGCCGTAGCCTAGCCGCCGGCAAACCCTCTAACTCTCCTACATTGCATGTGATACGCGTGAGCTATGTTGAGTGATTATGGTTACTCAATTGCCATCTTTGTTTTCCATAAATTCTCATGCCGTTTCTGTTAGCGCTGTTTTTATACCTAGTACTACAGCTGTTAGCAATTCTTTCATTAACCGAACCTACTCTATCAAAAATAAAAGAGAGACTCTCTGAAGACAACACATTACAAAAAGAACCACCTTAAGTATAGAAACCATTATGGAACTGGTGTTTCAATATTACATATTTTTAAGTAGATAACACGTTGTACCAACAATAACTCGATATGCCGACTTCATGAAGTTTTTACTCACACCAATATCGAGCACCATGGAATAGTTGAAAAAAAAGAAGCAGATTGAAGAATCCATTAAATTCACCATGAAGAAGGAAATTGGCAACAAAATTCGCTTCCTGGATATTCTAATGAACAAGAAAAGCTATGGAACACTGAATGTCAAAATTGGAATGGCCAGATCGCTATAACATCGAGCTCAGGTCATATCAAATATTGTAGTTACTGTCGTTAGTTCGAGTTACATAATTGTAAAAGTTGTTACATATAGATTTATTTGTTTAACTTTCACAGATATCAAAGACATAAAAAAACAAATACATTCATACTTTACAAAGGGTTCACTTTACTCCCTTAACATGTTTTTCGCTCCAAAAAAGATGTACCTAGAGCGGATTACCTACACACAAATTCAAATTTTTTGCTAAATTGTTAGGTTGATAATAAATACCATTTTAGAGACATAATTGTTTTATTCAGGATAAGAAATTGAGAAAATAATTGTACCTAAATAAACAATTTTTTAATTTGCATTGCAAAGTTTACCACAGGTCATCATTTATCCTCTAGACACATACATACATATGAAGCTACACAAGTTACATAAAAGTAGAAACAGTGTAATAAGATTCTTATTACACAGTGTTGACATAATCATAAAACGAAACGTTTCCTTTCAATTTTCACTTTTATCTCAAATTACAAGATATGACTTGACTCACTACGATCACGTTAATAGTATTACTTTCACTTACACTTGCTACTGACTTTAATAATGTAATTTATATGTCTACAAAAAAAAACAGCAAATTGGATACTGACAAGTTATATTCGATCTCTCTTAATTATGAATGGGTATGTTTTATGAAAAGAGAAAATTTGTTTCGCCGAGATAATATCTCTGAATCTATTCCAGTTTTTTTCCCACTTTTATGTCAAAACGAAATTTTCCACGGTTTGTTAAATGCAATCAGATAGAGTACAAATTCCTGAATTACAATGGATTAATAACTGAGAAGAAAAAGAAACGTACGATATTAGCGACGCAAATTTATGTATTTTATGAAGTATGTTAGGTATCTTATTAAAGTTGTTGTTGTTAGTTTTCTTAATGTTTTGTAGTCTACACGTAAGAAGTTTCACAATATACTAACCTAGGCATATATAATAGGTATTGGCTCGATAATTCATGTTCCAGTAATAAAGTAATAAATTTTAAATTTTTATTTCGTTTTTATCGACAAAAATATTATTCTCGAGGCTACTTTTATTATGCAAGAATCGATAAGTTTGTAATACGAAATTTAAATTGAAACTGTTAAGCTTTGCTATCTTGCTTCTATTGTCTAGAATCATACGCTTTTTATGGTTCCATATAATCAACGTAAAATTAATGTAAAACGTGAGTTTAATTAAAAAAATGTCCACTATCAACTGCGAGTAACTAACCATGGAAACGTGAATTAATAGTATGCAAGTAAGATTGTTATGTACCAGGATACTATAATAGTAGAGAGAATTTTTTGATACTCTCTGCAAAACGATAACAATAACGCATACAAAATTTGACATTAACTTTTAACAAAGAATCTGGTAAATTAAATCCAGTAACTCAAACTCGGAAAATTACCTTTATTATGATAAAACAAACGTTTAAATGTTACATTTCCTTTCAGCAAGGTGCTTTAAATTAAAGCAATACGTAATTAATTACAATATCTTGATTTACTAGAGTAGTCATTTTTTAAGCCTTTAACTGTATGAATAGAATAGAATTTTATTGCATGTGAAACATTACATTGATTGTACAGATACATGTCAATGTAATTAAATCATGTGAGAAAGAGAATCTCATTACAGTTAATTCAGTTGTATACATACTTCTAAGCTCCTATATTTCATTAAAAAAATATATAGGTTAATGTCTCTATGGGGAGCGCAGCTTGCTCTAAGATGGAGATATGTCTAAAGGAATTTATATTCTTGGACAACCCAAAGTAACATTGGCTTTCGGTTCAATAAACTTTACTCTTTTTTTTGTAAACTTAAAATCTCTTTCTCATGAGCAGTGCCTGTCAATTCATCCATTATCCAGAGTTAAACCAAAACATTTCACTTAATCATTCAGAAGAGTCTGACATGTGAATTAACGGCAAAGTTTATGTTATTTTAAGTTCAGTATCATTAAACGGGTCGATAGCTGCAGTGATTAGGCGGCTGCTTATCGTTGTGGCTGAACGATAGGAGCCGGATTTCAATTCTCAGGAGAGACGGTGACATTTTTCTCGCAGAATGTAAACCCGATCGACTCACCATTCGCTGTTTGTAGCAAAGTTATTAACAGAGCAACATTATAAAAAGCGGTATAATGTCACAAAACCATTTAACATAATTACAGACACGCAAAAACTACACCGTGAGAGTTGCAGTGATAGCCATACAAGCGATACAGCTAACGGAGTTACCGCAGGACCGAACTTTGCAGAACACTGTGTTTGACATAATTCTTGTCCAATATTAACCTTTTCAACACGAAATTCTTCACAAACGAAAAAGTTTCATCTCTAATCCTACAATAAGACAACAATTGTAATGATGACGAAGTTCACTTTACAACAAATAATCACGAGCGAGCTTGTACTTAGCTAACTACAATTGCATATCTCTATCTGTGTTTATCGTAACTATGGATGCGCTATTATTCATTAAGATTAAGATAATGGTGAGCTAGAATTCATTCAGATCAGTTGCTAATTAGTTTATTGCCTTTCAATCATATTGAGATGAATACTTCTGTAGTTAGCGAAGTTTGGCAGCTGTTTTTGGAGTTTACTGTACTTGTGGAAGCTACACGATATTAGGCAAAGTAGAGTAGTATTTGAGATCCAATTTTTGCAAAACGATAATTACACAAATATGAAGCTAAATAATAGAGCACAATTTGAAAAATTACAAATTGTAGCAAGAGTCTCGAATAGTTTGGAAAACACAGTAATTGACTGAGAGTGGCTGATTTTGTGTAACAATATAACAAGCGTGAATGAACGCTTTCGGCTTATATATCCCCAACGCATGAGCCATTAGATCCGCATCTTACATCAGCGCGCCAATCACAGTTGAGTGCTGCAACCTCATACTTTTATCCAACCTCTCTGACTTAAGCGCAATTGTCACGGGATTCTGGTCGCCCTATAACTGTAGGTATAATAATTTTTAAGCCTATGTATGTATATCATGAAGCATGCATAGTATAATAAATAAAATTAAAAAAGGTAAGATAGCAAATATTTTAAAACAATTACTTATCTAGCATCACGATTTTTGCACAAATAGTTCGTAACTTTACACGGTAACTTTTGATAACGATTGTATTTATTTTTATTCCAGATGTTCTTAAATGGCTAATCAACTAAAAAAGTGACAAATTGCAAATTAGAAACATGCTCATTATGTGAAATATAAATTGAATATTTCAAAATGAATTGTTTCAGCTCTTAGATCTTACTTTATTCTATTTTATTTAGTATTCTGTAGAGCTTTAATGATTAGATAGAACGATAGCTAGGTATTCGCTTAGAGCTATACCTAGTTCTATCCTATAAAGTAGACAAAATCTGTCGCGCTACTGTTTCCTCTTCCATCTCAGTAGATTTGAATAATGCTTCCTATACGAGTTCGATGACTTCTAGTGGCAAAGTTAAGAATATACATAAGAATATTTCTTTCCATTGCAACTTTTGGTCGACTGATAGCAAATATATAACTTCCCTTCCTACCAATAAAGACTTTTCAAACACTTGCTTCATCCGTAGCAATATCCATACTGCTAGAATGTGAATATTGCTGTTCCACTAGTTCAAACTAAATAATTTGATTTGCAACCTTTACGCATGCCTGGAAAGATTACAACGCTACTATTACTATGTCGCGTTCATTTGTTTATCATTTACGAATGAACAATTAAATGTTTTATCAATGCTGAGCGTAAAGTCTTGACCCAAGAAGACGGTGATAAATTTCAACAACTACCGTTAACAATCACGCTAAAATTCATCCTGGAACTTCTAAGTTTTTGTTAATATCTCATATGCATTTTTAACACGCCTTTTATTACATGCTCTATTGGTCGCTCAATTATAACAGTGACAATGACATGAACTTCATTTCGTGTGCCAACCTCAATCGATCTGGCCAGTATAATATGGGGAGAGATACCTACGCCATGGTTATACGCATATCCTTAGGCGATTATATCTCCAGTAACTGGCATATTGTCACTTCAAACGTTCAAATTTAATTTGTGAAATACGGCATATTTTCAAACTAGGAAGTAGTTTCTACACAGATCCAACGTAATTTCTCTAAAAGTTGGACACAGTTGAATTAAAATATATAATTATGCATCATATCTTACTGGCTCTACCTAACTTTCTTTTTTGAGACGAGTGCAGCTGCAGTGGATTCCTAAGCTGTATTGCTTGTCAAGACTACTGCAACACCAGCTGTGTAAATTGTGTGTGCAAATGTGTTTCCATGACTTTGTTATAACATTACCGGGCCCTAAATAATGTCCTAGCAGCGAACAGTGGCCTTAGTACCGATCTACTGAGACGTTGACACAAATGTTAGCGACAAGATCCAAATTCTCCGGCCTTATCTATGCGACTATAAAGCTGTTTCCTTTTCTGTTAATTGGTTTTTATATTAGGATATACTAGCTCTTTTTAAAACATTGAAATGATTTGGATAAAAGAATTTCGAGAAATAATAAATTTACAAATTATATCCAGAAAAAAAATAAATGACGAAAACGACAGTACTTCATTTCCCTACTCCTAGTGAATTTACTTTTTTATCTATA
Organism: Holotrichia oblita; assembly: GCA_023690525.1. Taxonomy (NCBI): domain Eukaryota; kingdom Metazoa; phylum Arthropoda; class Insecta; order Coleoptera; family Scarabaeidae; genus Holotrichia; species Holotrichia oblita. The sequence goes on from CM043018.1 coordinate 115,195,094, forward strand.
CATCATTCACTTTAAGAGTGCAGTGTTAGAAAAGATAGGACCTTATTTCGCGGCTTGTGATTGGTCAATTAGCGAGGCACGTACACACTATGTAAAATACTGTTCTTATACGTATGAAATTTGAGGTTAAAAGCGATACGTCAAATTTGTTTATGCCGTTTTTTTGTATTTGCTGCATTGTGTTATTTCTTACGTTTTTCTTTGTATTTTCAAATTTTGCAAGTACCTTACATTAAAAGCAAAGTTCTTTTCAGTATTACTTGCAAATTCAAGGTATGTATTATTATCTGTATTCATGTAATATTTTATTACACTTGAAGGATCCTCAAAAAATCCTTCAGGAAAACATATAATTAGTAGGCAGAGGCAAATGGCATATAATTTATATTTGTCACAACAGAAGCAGAACAATTCAAAGTCAGCTTCTATTACATTGACTGCGAAACAACTTGGACTTGGAAAGAGAACAGTATAGAATATTGTGAAGGATATAGATACCGCAGGTGTCTCATTCACCTTCAAAGAAATCTATACGTCAAACAACCTATGATAATTTGGATGAAGGCCAGCGGTCAGCAATCCGAAGACAAGTGCATTCCTTTTTCTTGAAAAATGAGTTACCTACGTGTACAAAAATATTGAGCGCAAATATATTTGAATTAACGTTAGCATGATCTAATTAATGTTTGTAGGTTGTTAATGCGGATGAGAATTTGCCAGACTTTAAGCGAACAACATTACAAAAAAATTCTCAAAAAATTAGGACTTATGTGGGTGAAACGCAACCGAGAAAGTGTGCTAATGGAGCGACAAGATATTGTTTTACAGAGACACCTTGGAAAAAGGAAGCATTAGTTGAATGGCTAAATTTAAAAGGAATGGTTGTTGATAATTCTTTATTAAAAGTTAAATTACTGGAACTTACTAAAAAATATCTTAGCGACAATCCTATTACGTACATTATTGACAAAATTGTAGCAGAAAGTGTTCGCACAATATTACGATTACCCCCATATTAATTAATATGAGCTCAAGTGAAGCATCATGTTGCTAATAATAGAACTTTTAAGTTAGCGGAAGTAAAAACTTTGTTATTGGATAGAGTTAATCATGTCACTGCTGAAGTCTGGACTAATTGCATCAAACATTCTATCGCAGAAGAAAATACGATGTATGATTTGGATTTTTGCGTATTATATCATATAAATATTTAAAAATATTTCTTATGTACAATAAACTTGAAAAATACATTGCCTATACAATTATTGTGTTTCTATACTTAAATATTAATAAATATAACATAGTCATACATCTTATATACAATTTCTATACATAGTCTGAATAATATATTTTACGAACATATAAATTTTACGTTTTAAAAATCAATTTTATTATTGATTGCCTGTGAGAAGCTGTAAAAAAGTTTAACAAAACTTAATAAAATAGAAATATATTGATTCATAATGTTATATAAAGTACATTATTAGCTAAAATATACATACGTTGTAATATATTCGTATATTTACGCATTTGAAGATTAACCTACGTCAATGTCGATTTTGAATTGAGCGGTATATTTAAATTCTCTAGTGTAAAACCAACGCCGATTGTGGCGCCAACTACTGCACTCTTAAGTTGAATGGAGTATAAATTATATAATACAATGCTTCTAAGTATATTATGCAAAAGATGCAGATATCCGTTATAGTTTCCGAGATACTGACATAGATTTGAATATAATGCTAATATAACGTTTAGTGAAGGCTGTACTCTGCTAAAAACAATCTGCATACCAGAATGCTTCACATTATTGAAATGATTAAACAGTTGATTCATTAAATTAGTAATGGATGCGAATTTCTAATTAACTGCCTTATTTAGAGTTCACTAAAGATGTCCAGTTTTGCAAGTTTGCTTATAATAATATAATATTTATTTTTGGTTCTGGTTTGCCATGCAAAGCTAAAAGAATAATATTTTCTGATATTTATCCAGATCTTTTTTATATAATAATTTTCGTAAGTTAAGTATTACTATTGCAATATAGTCGTAAACTAACTTGAGGTGTTTTACAATAATTTATCTTATATTCTTGTAGTTGACATGTAAGTTGTAAGGAGATCTGTCGTAGATACAACATCAAAATGATATATTTATCCAAGTGGTATACTAAAATATGACGGATGTCTACCCACCCTTTATCATGTTCATGTCATTACCCCGATAAAATGCTGTTTTGTGCCAGATGTGCTACCCTATAATAAAGCCTCTTCTGCTTCCCGATCATTAACTACGTATTCGTTTCCTAACCGGAAATTCTGATAGTTATTGCGATAAAAAAATAAAACAAACTTGCTTGATCGATACTGATTCCTACAGCCAACTTGAACAAATTTAAACGTTGTACTTTTTACAAAATTCCAATAGATATAATTGTATTATTGTGTCGAAATCTTGGAGATTAATAAGTGTGTTATGAATTTATGTCTAACAAATGTTCTTATTGGTATAAATGATTATTATATTATCTATTACAAGCTCTCCATTACGTAACCATTTATTATATTTATTGCAACAAGAAAGGAGTGAATACTAAACTTCGCCATATGCTGTATGTACATAAGATCTATGATACAAGATGGAAAGTTTGCAATATTTATTCTCAAACAAATACAAGGAAATATCAGATGGCAATTAGAACGGTAAGCGGTAGTGATATATGATACGTAAGAGATTTATTGTAAGCTGAAACTGTGGGTGTTCTTAATACAATACCAAGCTATTTTCCTCTCCGGATTTGTTTGCTCCTAAATAACTTCGCTGTGCTTTTATCTGGGATTATAAATGTTATTTACTAGGGCTGATTACATTTACACAACAATAATTTAAAAGCATGCAAGAAAATTTGCATTCTACGGTTACAGATTATTGTTTGCTGTTTCATTTTAGTATGTATTACCAAATAGTTAACTAGTTCAGGAGATTAATTTGTTGTCGGTTTGACAAATTGTTATTGTCATATTGGATTATTTTCAGACAATGATGTGGGCAAGAGGATAAACTGGTTTGCATAAAATTATTCTGTTATCGCAAAAGTTCGAAACGGTTTTACACAATGATTCAGATTTTACCAAATTAAGACAAATTTGTGATGAATGTCGTGTCAAGTTTGCTTATCTAGAAAAGGAATTATCGAAAGTATTAAAGAATTGTAGAAATATATTTGCGACATTACAAATATTTCTGATAATAAAGTGTACTTTTGTAGTATTATTAGTGCAACCGTTATTTCATAATACGTAACTAACATATCTGCTATTATTTCAACTTCAACTACCTTTCACAAAAGATAAATTTAAATTGTATTGCGGCATACAATGACATTCAAATCTCCCACCGTCTGCGCTACCTCCGAGTTATGCTTATCGTAAAATTCGTCAGAAATGTTGTAGGAAGATTACACAAAGTACTTTAGTGCCAGATATACACTATTTATGAACCCATCATTGTTTAGCCGCGTATTCACAATCCTTTTATAAACGTTAGGTATTTTATTCCTTTACTCTAGATTCCATATTCCGGTACATTTCGCTTTAATGAATGTTACGGGCGTTATTATAAAAAAAAAGTTCACATAAGTTTACAGTTTCTAATATTATACTCTTAACTGTAGTTTTGAATTCTGGAATGTAGTGCGCGTATTTAGCAGCTGTTATTGTTAGAATTATATGTAATAATATAGAAATATAACTGGAATTATAAATGTACAAGAAATAATGATTCATTTAAGTAGATTGTATAGCTGTAGTCATTAGTTGAAATGCTGTCTCAATTAAATGATGATGGGAAAGCTGTAAAGTAATACATTTTTTAAGACACTAAACCGACAAGACTAAACATCTCAAAAATTAATTCCGGCAAATCAAAGTTTTGAAAACATGATTCCAAAAAGGAAAAAAAATGTACATAGAGTTGTTCAAGATTTTCTTTATGATTGCTGTTCATTTTTGATATGTTACGCATGGGTTCCACATCAAATTTTGGACGTTGGGCCACTATTATATGAAATGGGACAAATCCTTAATAAAAATAAACTTTTGGTTTAAAAATAGAATTGATTCCATTTATGTATATATGCACGTACTTGGGCGTAGCACAAGACTGGGCCACTACACATGATCGCATTCTTTGGATTTAGAATGCACATGAGATCTTCACGCACTAGCTGGAGAAACTTCTTGGTTACTCATCACCACCGGGATAAACGTTACATACAAACCCGTATTATGGCTGTATACGTAGCTTTTGATTGAGGTTTTCGGTACTCTTGATATACAATTTTTTGTTGTAAGTATCATTGAATAAGTAAAACTTTATTGCTTGAGAATGGTGACTTAATAACTGATATTTGTTATAACAGGAGTTTCTCCATTTGTTAATAATTTTGTTTGACTTGTTTTGTTGGAACGTAGTCCATCACTAATACACTCAATTCTGCTTTTCCCTTTTAAATCTTTTGATTTTCTTTTTGATTATAGGATCGAATTCCTAAAGAAAGTCTGCTCAAGAATGCTTCTATTATGATATTTTCATCGTCATCCGCTGTAGAAAGACTACTTTTTTTGTTGCCAATTCTCCTATGTAAAGTGAATTGATTGAGAATTGATTTAAATCTCATGGGTCTATGTTCTATTGGTCTTATTCTCGACTGGCTTAATTCTGAGTGGGAGTAAGCGAGCTTTTGTTGTAATTGTCCCCACAAGTGTAACAGAGCACGTCTGTCCATCGAGAGATCTTATAAGAATCCAAACCATAATCATATCAATGATTTGGCCGGAAGACAATTTGTCGTAACTTCTGTCAATCAAAGAAAATATACATATACAAGCAGCATGTTGAGAATACATGCAGCATTTTATGTAAACCTTTTAGGTATTCTTCAAAATTTACTCCACTTCCGAGACTGTGGTTGTGTGATGCAAAAAGGCCAGAATTTTAGCACGTAACTAGTAATATAGAATTTCCTTTACGATTGGGGCAAAAATTATATACGTACAAAGAGTAGTCATAAACACGAATGCATTTGTATTCGCCGTTTTGCGGAGTGCAAGTAAACAGACAAGTTGATACAAAAAAAAATAGAAAAAACTAGGAAACAGAAGCTTCTTAGACGGAGGGTTGTCAGCAAACTCTGTATTTTTATCTTTGCGTATTAGCTTGACGCTGTAAGATATATTAAAACATCACATAACGAGATTCTGAAAACTCTAATGCAACAAGATGTTCACTTTTTTGCTCTGTTATGAGATCTTGCACATCTTCTACACTGTTAAGGTAGTCTAAGTGATTCTAAACTCTTGTTTACTTAAATGGGTGTAAGCAATATGTCTGCTAAACGGATTAATAAGCGCAATGGTTAGGCGGCTGCTTATCATTGTGGCAGAATGTTAGGAGCTAGAGTTCAATTCTTCGAGAGGACGGTGACAACTTGCACTCACCCACAACACATAAAAAGATCTTTTCTAATACTACAAAGGCCACTCCTAATTTTTCAAAACGGGAGTCAAACGTCCAAAATTTGAAAATGGCACCCAACACTAAATCACATTCATGTAAAAATGAATAGCAACCGTTCCGGATATGTGCTTATTCACCTAATTAATCAGCCTGATATGTCTTATCGTTATTTTCTAATTACATCAATGATAATGACTTCTCTAAAATTTGTGCTCCACCCATTTATCTCAACAAAAAGATTTACTATGCCCAGAAGACTAATTATGAACAAACACAGGACGTAAAATAGTTTAAAAAGTTCCTAAACCATTAATCTCTGTAATACATATATAGAGTTTAAACCTTTAAAAATAAAATATTACAGTCGGTACTGTCTCCATATATTTCTAGATATTCCGTCTCTTGAAGTATAACTCTGCAGCTTTGTTATATTCACTTCAGTTTCCTATTTTTCTTAATACTATATTCATACCACATTAAAAACAGTTTACCAATCAATATAAAAATAAAATTTAACAAGACAAAACTTTTAGTTCTGCGCACATTTAAGTTTTTCCTTATTTTTTACATCAGTTTACACATGCTATCTGGCGTTTCATACCTTAGGAGGTATCTACATACATTATTACTTCTTTCACAGGTAACTCGAAATCCCTGATTGAATTTCTTCGCTAACAACGTGTCGTCAGAAAAGGGGCGGTAAATATTGATGAAGCAGTTGGTTTTATCGCTCAGCATGCTGTAGAACTCCAAAATTATACCGGATGAATAATGCAGAAGTAGTTCAATTCGTGCTAGTTTAGAACTAGCACGGTATCTGCTCAAAATCTGCTGTTACACACGCTGGGTAATGAATAATAAATTAAGAAGGCTAATTTTAGGCCTCGTATTAGATATTATGCATCCAGAGTACATGTTAATTCATAACGGTTTTTTTTTGTTTTGGTCGAATGCTACAGAAACAATTACCATATATCTTCGGACGTTTGTTGAATGACAATGTCTTGTAAAAACGTTTAGAAAAAACGTGTACTATGTCGAGTAATTATAAATGAGCATTCTCGCTCTGGCGTCTAAGCGAATTAGTGGGTTATTATTTTCATTAGCGATGACGCGAAACGGTTTTGTCATTTCCGCAAAGAAAAATTTCCTCGCGTTGAATGATTGTTTTCATTTAAAACGATTTAAAATGAAACTAAATCATATTTGTTTTAATTAAAGATCGAATTCATCAAGAACGTTTTCATCAAGTGACTTATATTTATAATTATACTACCAAAGTGACAGAGACTGGTGATAGATCTAAATTACATTACGTGACACCATAAAGATGTGTATAGACTTAACTCTGTGTTGCACCTCTTCCAACAATAAAACTTAAACGTAATTGCTTTAAACGAACATTAGGTTAGAGCGTATGCCGTTAAGATGATAGCTGTGGTATTTTTTAAGATGACTTCAGAAATGTAATTATAAAGCTATAATGTTTCAATTCGTCACGATTATGACTTACTATTGTTTTTAGTACAGTAAAGTTAAAAGCGGAAATAAAGCAATACTCACATCTGTCATCGTACATTACTATAGTCATTGTATCCAATATATTGCACTTATTTGTTAAAGCAAACCAGTTTACGCACTATCACAGAGAAAACTACGGTCTAGATTATCTTTCTTCATTAAACAATCCACAACTTGTGATTCATACACCGTATAGATTATAATTAACAAATATATTTATGAATCGAACCTAACCGCAAAGAAAAACGTATACTTCGTAAATATACTTCCTGTTGGCGTGTTAATTTTCGCGAAATTACGTAAAAGTACACATTTCCTATAATAGATGTTTCATTATCATTACTGCGGTGTGTCTCTGCTTTCCAATAATTGCTTTATTAGACATTAGGTTTTAATAGCATTCTTCTTGATTCAGTCCCTACTACCGAAAGTATGTTATTCAGTACTTCTGTACTTCCTAAAGTATGTTTTATTCTTATGATGTTATATTTCTGAATGATATTCACAAAATTTGCACTATTATATTTTGAAATATTGCTACGAATAATTGTCTTTCAATGGAATTAAATCATATTGTAGTTCCAAATGTATTTTTCACCATAATTACAATTATGCTTGCGTGCTAAATGATTAAATAGTAAATAACTATTACTACTACTACTACACTGGTTTACAGTGTATTAGCTTAGATGTTCTGTTTAAATAGAACCATGTTCCAATGTATGTATAAAATTAAACATAATAAAATTAAAAATAATAAAACAATACCTTTGTATTTTCTGGTTTATTTAAATATCGGTTTCCAACAGTTTCTTTAATATTATTATGATTGCCATCGAAAGCAAAGCTTGCATTGTTTCCGAAAGTGTCATCGAAAACTTTCTAGAAAGTCACAGATCAGAGAATTATGAAGGGAGTTTTTCAAAGCATGGTGCGAAAGCTTCAATTTGAAATATGAACATTGAAATTGACTTTTTGCATGCCTTTTCCTGAAAATCAGGTCAGAAAAGGAAATGGAACAGAACAGAGAATGAAACACAAAAATGATGAGGTTACTATTGGGACAGTCAAATAACCATTAATACGCTGAATATCTACACAATCAGCTCACAAATGGTGTGGAATTGCCTGTCTAAACTAAACGAGCTAGGTAAGGAAAACAAAGTCATCCTCATGTGGGTACCGGGACATACCGGAATAAAAGGAAATGAGAAAGCAGACAAACTCGCAAAAATGGGAGCGAAAGCATCTCTCTTGGGGCCTAAACGTTTTGCGGGATCAGTCATAGCACAATACTAGAGAAACTAAAAAAAGAAGAGGAAAATCAAGCACTGGTTTGATCAACATGGAATGAGACAAGCGAAAACAACTCTGGGAACGTACAACCAGAACAGATTCAATGAACTCATTACCATGAGCAAAGGCAAACTCCGCTTACTGACAGGAATCCTATTAGGTCACTGTCGGCTACGAAGGCATGTGAAAACAATTGGGCTAGCAAAGACAGCAGAATGCCGTTTCTGTTAGGAAGAAGACGAAACTTCTGTACGTATCCTCTCCTAGTGCGCAGCGCTACGCAATTCAAGGGCTATGCACCTAGGACCTCATGAAATAGAAGAGGGGGGGCTTGCCTAACATCAAGCCATCCCACATTTTAAAAGCCGATAAATCCTCAGCCACACGGAAATAAACAGGGGACACAATAGACCTTTTAGGTCGCAGTGCAAATATTACCAAGCAAGGCATACATACACTACAGGGCAACACTGACTTGGCGATATTATTTAACAGATCTGATGCGCTTCTAAACAAAATTGGCAATTGGAGTTCAGTCGCTTTGAACAAATCTCACGACTACACGATAATGTTAATTTTCTCTTCACAAATCGCTGTGGAGTCCTCGGAGTGTTATCAAGTGAGTTTGCATAAGTAATAATAATAAATTGTTCAACTATATTAATCAAATTAGAAACTAAAAGAAATCAGAAGCACATATTATGTGTACATCACATAATATATTTCTACGTTACATTATTACTTTCACGTTTCAGACAACGGAAGTTACTGATTATTACGGATTAGTAATGACTAATACTTGCATTAAACGAAGACGCATGGCGCAGGTGGTTTCAAATGTAGACATGGACTATTAACATTCATGATATGTTTAAACTGTTGAATTACCAATTAAGACTTAATGAACGGGAAAGTATTCATAATTATATCGTTGTATCTTTAAACTCATGCTTTTATAAACAAAGCCTTCTAAATTTTGTATTAAATAAATCTTCCGGTATATAAATCCGATTTCTATCGGAATCGAAGAAGATCGGTTTAGTGGTTTTAACTTCTTTCATTGAGGTAACTGTTTATTCGTTGATTCGTTCTGTGCTGCGATTGTGAGGATTTGTAAGGAAATGATTTGTATCTCTTCCATTCCTCTTTAGTATTTCGGTGAATTGGCAGGAAATCGTTTGGTATGCTACTATCAATGTTCCTTTTTAACGTAATACCTGGATTTGCTCGTCGGTCCATCCTACGAAGCAACTGTATTCTTCCGTGTCATGTATATTAAAAAAACGTTAGAAATCTTTCTAATTAGTTACAGGTATTTAAACTCATGAAGGATGTAGTATTTTGGTCTTTTATTGTTATTATTAAATACGCTTAAACCGAAAGCACTGACGTACCTGTATAACACCGTTACTCGTAATCTTCCCACAAATAAGAGGTGAGTCTTTTTAAATAAATAATCCTCATCTGGCACACTTAGATTTTACAAAGTCATTACGTCGCCTGCTATATAATAGGTTTATTTAGGCAAACTGAGTATACCAGCTGGAAATAGCAGAAGCGTGATGTCATTCCCTTACGAATAACACCGTGACAATTTTTACCTCTCGGTCTCTCAACGTAGAAATGTCGCTACTTCACGCCTTGTCGCACATTTCAACACTTCCGTGTTTTGCTTTCAATCTTATTTGTCATCTGCAATGTCATTTCACCAAGGTGAATGGATATTTTTAGTGAGTATGAATATAGTACAATTGATTTCTTCAAATACAGTAGTTTTATCTCTATCTTGCAGTGTTTTCCTTACCAGATTTATTCTCGGGTTTCTCTTTATAATGCTTTAATATTTTTAGAATAACCTTGAAATGCGAATATAAATAATAGAAAATTATTTAATGAAAATAGCTTGCAACTATTACGATAGCTAATAACACTGAAAATTATGAAAATTATTTCGGTTTGTACTTGTAACTTAACAGGAGAACGTTCAGCTTTTAGAGTTGCAATGAGAACGTAGTTGTAATAGTCTAAGTGAAACAAACATGCTCTACTTATAACTGTTACTGGACGCAACAATTCTATAGAAGAACCTATAAGTGTGGTATTTATTTGTGTCTATACATACTGCGGCCATAGAGTTATCATGTAGGTCAGCGTTTAAAGTTATTCAAAATAGTTTCTTTCGTGATTCTATTACACCACGCACAACACTATAGTACATGCAGAAGTCATTCTTTATCTTCCTCGCATCCTTTGCGTATGCGATCTGGAGTAATTTCGCTTCATATTTGCTCTATTAAAGGAAGTAGGTACCTGATCTTTCTTCTAGATAGTTCTCATTGGAAAAGCAGGGAAGGGGAGGATTCCAACTAGCACTTTCAATGTCGTTTCGTTAACATTGTTCTTATTTGTTATTTGGCAACTTCTCCATAGAGTGGTTGCTAGCCAACATATAAAAGGTATTTTTAAAGGATCAGGAACCCAAACGTTTCTCGTAGTCAACTGTTGCAACTTCCTGATACTTCATAACAAGCTTTGAATTGACCGATTGAGAGCTCAGTGTAACCATGACGAGCGAATAGGTTTTGTTGATGGTTTGCTTGTATAAAAAAACATTAAAAGATAGGAGATAGTTTGAACAACAAAAAAGCATTTGCAATATTGTTGTAATATATTGTAAGTAGACAGAAGTGTGCGTATGTGTCTAATGTTTTAAGTGTAAACAATTTCTCCAGTGATAAATAGATTTAGGGAAATTGAATCACATTGTCGAAGACGAACGCAGGGTAGAAAAAAACGATAAGTCTGAGAGGTGAGCTTTTTTTTTGTGAAACAGTTTTCGGAAGGAACAGAAGTTGTACAAGTATAGAGCTTTGCAACGAACTCGCAAACATTAAAAATGTTGTAATTTCCGCTCTTGTCACAAAAAACAAACTTTAGGAAGTAGGATTGTCTAGCAAAAACCTTGCAGTTAAACCATTACTCACCCCAGTGCATAAAGCAGCAAGATCAAATTGAACTGGTGGTGATTACAAAGATGAGGGTGATATAATCCAGGTAAAATATTTTCCATCTGTACTATTTTCCTTAGGAAATCTTGTTGTGGTGTTCTGGTATGGTTGTTGTATACAAAATTAGTGGCTGAGCAATTTATACTCAGTTTTATTCAGAAAATATTATTGGTGAATATTTTAGGCGATTTGCTTCTTTTATAGAGAACAATTGTGTTCCAACTGCCGGAGTGGTCAGCAGAAAACCCAAAATTGAATCTCATTGAGCATATTTGTTATGCTATAAAAAGTAGTACCCGCATGAATATCTTATTCATAACAAAAGGAACTGGAACGTACTGTCGTTAGAGTATGCTAAAATATCCAATAAAAAAATTTGCATAAAAATTACATGTAAAGTGAAGCAGTGTTGTTTAATAAAACCATTTTCCGACACTATAAAGAAAAATTGAATTACCGTTAAAAAAATAGAACTATTTTCAGATGTAATCATAGTGGTGCGTTAATTTTGAACAGGAGTTTATTCTGTTAAGCTTCGAAAGTTATTAAAAGTAGTGGAACGGTAATGCTGGTATACAAACACTTCTTTAGCTTCATGCTACGTTAAGTTTATGTATGGCGTAATTAAATGAAGGTAATTAAGCAATTGACTAAAATTGAAAATGTTATAGCGCAACTACACCGTCACATACTGAAATGCAAAGTACTACCCGAAGCTTGAAAGTATTTGCTATCATTAACTACATATATTATTCATTTGTTGATGATTTTTTTTATCAAAACAGTCAAAATGAATCCTTAAATCAACAAAAAAATATGCCTCAGTTTGTATTAAATTTATTATAGATAAAATTTATCGCATTTCACTATGCTATATTACTCTATACATTGACTGTGAAATATTACAAAATGCTAAAACAAGTTGTTAATGAATATGATGCTAAATAACGTAATATAATTATAAGATATTTGCATTATTATGGAAGTGAATTAAATATACAAAAATAACAAGATAACAGCAACTTCAACATGTTGCATTCTACTGAATAACTTTATAACTTTCATTACAGAGATACACCCATTAAAATAAACGAATAGATCTGGCTTATTGCAAAGCCAATTTAAAGTAATTACTTTCTGGATAGCAGATATTCTATTTTTAGCTCTTTTGTTTAATTAGGTATCTGTTCTTGTCAATTGCTTCTCGGTATATAGTCTATGCCGTGTATTATATGTACTATATACGTACATAAGTGTAATTCAGTGTATAATTATTTCGAAGTTGAATCCTTAGTTAATCCCTAGAATAAATGTAAACATAAGTTTTGAAAAGTAATAAGTTTAGAGTATTACTAGTAGTTTAGGCAGCTACAAAAATCTATTCGCGTTTAATATTTTTTTATGTCCTTTTCTAAAGTTGGCTTGAACTTTAGAATAAGCTGTATGTGAAAGCTACTCTTTTAACATGCATTAGAACAATGTACGAAACTTTATATCTTAATAATACTGCTAGTTATGTGATAGTTAATTGTTAAACTGTTTTGCCAAAAATTCTGTTAAATTTAATCGAAAATGGCCAAACGAAGTGCGACAAATGTTAAAATTCGTGAATTGGTAATCGCTAAATATTCTTGGGATAAATATTAGATTTAGCTAAGTCAACAGTTGGTGATATAGTTACACACTGTCGTGAGAGTGGAAGTGTCTAATATAATGGCAAAAATTCGAGTACACCGAAAATTGCGTCTCATAGGGATCGCAAATTACTAATCAAAATTTGCAAATTTGGTCGTCATAACATTTCGAGAGCCAACATTGCACAAGAGAATGTAGAAATGGAGACTTTATCGAGGAAGTGTTATAGAAAGTGTGTACACAAATTTGGACTTTTATGAGGTCGGTTCGGAAATTTAAAATCGAAGATGTCATGGGTCGTTGGAGACTGCTTCAAAGTCATATTTAGTGACGAATCAAAGTTTGAGATACGCGTGGGACTTTCGTAAACAAGTTACTAGAACTAAAAATGAAACTCTTCAAACAGATTGCTTCAAAAGGACAGTAAAATTTCATAGAGGCATTATAATTTGGAGGTATATGTCTGCAGTGAGTCTAGAAAAAGATGAGGTGATAGAAGATACAATTAATGTGGCAAAATATCAAGAAATTTTGAAAAATAGTCTTGTGTCAAACGCCCGGACATGAATTTCACATTTCAACAGGAGGGGTAATTTTTGCCGTATGGCATGCCATACGGCAAAAATTACTAAGTAATGGTTTGAGGACAATTACATCAAGGTCCTCTCATGGCTTTCGAATAGTGTGGACCTTGATGTTATCGAGGCATTGTGGCATAAAGTAAAATAAAACTTGCGGTATGATCCCTAAAGAACCATTACCGATATTAAAATAGTAATTTCTTAGATTAGCTGAACATTTAGTTGTTACAATCTTGTGCAATATTTTTGTTTATTTAGTGACCCACATTTTTCATTTTAATGCGAATAGAAAGAAAACTATTTAAATATTTATTATAAATGATAGATTTTAATATGTTGTGTAAATTAACGTTTTCAATAAATTTTTATTTGTCAAACATTTAGTTAGGACTCGTGGTCGCCAAGATTCTCTACAACTTTCCAACGATGTGCAAGTCGTAACATATTTGTCGCACCTTTTTTGATAGAGAACTGCCATAAAATGTGTTAATAAGTCTTCCAATAGCAGCCAAGATATGTGTTTAGGGTTAAAATAAATAAAAATACAAATAAAGTACTTAATGTACAAATACTACCAACTTAACAAAAAAAGATATATTACAAACTGTTGAATTTTTACATTTTATTCCTTTAAATTTAAATGAAGGTTGTGGATCTAATCTATTGCTTATTCTGACAGGCTCTTTCCAAAACACATACTTTAAATTGTTAAAACAGAAGCCTTAAAGCCAAAATTGAATATAATTTATTATATAAATTTCTATGAATTGCTATTGTATTACTCGCAACATAGTATTTGCTGTATACCATCACTGTGTAAAATTCTTATTACAATTGTATACCTCACTTGCTATTATTAGAAAACGCCCCAAGAGTTTTGCCTGTCAAATGGCAGCGTTTTTACTTTTAAGAAACGTTTTGAATAAATTGATATACTTATAATATCAATTTGTCACGCAACGAAAATAAAAATTGCTTGTTTTTATATAGGTACCTTCAAGCGAAAAATATACAAACATTTAAATGGAGCTATAATCGTAGCAATTTACTGCTTATTTACTACCAAAGCCTTGTGGCGAAAAGCAAAAAAATTTTCAACAATTTAATGCAAAAAATTTGCAGGACTTAGTTGAAATGTAATCTTTATTGATTGACAACATAATTATTGTTCTAACGTTCTTTATTTAATGACTTAATAATCAGTGAAATTTTTAAATCCAATGCCGAAATAAATACTAATAAAGCGACAGTCAATCAGTTTCTAATTAAATTTAAGAAGAAATACCTTCGCTGTTATTTTATGAGGTAGGAGCGCATAATTTGCCTGCAAATATTCAGCTTAAATCAGTTTCGTTTTTGCTAATAAAGTTATCCCTTAGTGCATCCCATAATGAGCTCTAGAGGCATAATGCGAGTTATGCTGAGATGAATTTCCATTTATATATTCTAATAACAGTACTTACAGGCACCGGTTAATACAATCACGCAATATCGCTGTGTATATAGGCAATAAATAATAACACGTAAAGTATTAGGAGGTTGATTTATATCTATATTTTAGCGCCACGTAGTTTTTTTTATACACGACTGTTGCTGGTTACGCCCACAGTAACAAAGGTCATCTATGGAGAAGGCGTACATTAATTTTAACTTAACGGGTTAGTCAGACACTTAAAAAAGATCAATTTAATTAGTTTACAATTTATGTATTATCTGTTACTACTGTATTGGTACTCCAGGTTATAGGTCAGTTTTAAAGTCTTCTTATATGTTTACAGTAAAGCCGCATAATCTCTTAAAAATTTCCCTTGCACTTTTAAGTACTAGATAAAATTTGCAAAATTTAAAGTTCACAGGCTCGCCGCTAGCTGTTTCAACGCCCGCGTGCAATACCGATTAGGCCGCCCCTTGTACAATTGCAGATATGCAAATTATGAAAATGTTTTGTTTTCCTTTCGATATGATTTTGTCGCCGATGCTGCCCCCTTGAAAATGCCGCCCTTGTGCGGTGCACGCCTTGCACGCCCGCACGCAGCGGCCCTGAAAGTTCATCCTCTGCAAACAGTTGTTTTTATTGTAGATACAAAATCGACTTATTCCTAAGCAGTTCTTTTTTACAATTTGCTTTAACATTTTATGAAGCTTGAACATAGAAATTGCAAATCCTAGGAGGATTTGAATAAATGAAGTTTGTTTAGATAAAATCACACAGTGCACAAAATGCAATATCTGCAACATTTGGACGGTCGAACTCGTCGAATTCTGGTCCACAAGCATTGTAGAACTCCCATATAATATTCTGCGTTCACCGTCTGACCATCTGGGATGAATTTACTGTGAACAATTCCCTTTGAATCGACGACGGTCAGCATTGTTTTGATTTGGTCCTCCGAAAGCGTAATTGTTTCCTATTTCGGCTCTTGTGGTAGTCCATGCGACACTCTGACCACGTTCCATCATCAGTTACAATGGATTACAATGCCGGATTCCTTTGTGAGATCTTTGAAATGCTGAACTCTCCGATCTTTTTGGTCGTCTGGCAGGGTGTGTGACACGAAGAACGTACAGACGTTCTGTTTCAATAGACTGTGCTTTTCGGTCTCCCAGTTTGCTCTTCTATGAGTTTCGCAGACACAAAATGGTCGCTTCGCAGAATTTCTTTGACTTTCTCGATATTTTCTTCAATGCAAATGGTTTTTGGCGTCGTTTCTTGGTAATCGTCTACACCTGTGCACGGGAGATGCATTCATCCCCGTACACATTTTTTAGCATTTCGTACGTATCTGCACCACCGTTACCTAATTTAAAACCAAATTTAATATTCGTTTTTTTTTCCATGTTGGTTTTTCGACCGACGTATACAAAGTGACTTTAACTAGGATAATCAGGAACAGTGTCGAAGAAAATAGCACTCAAGAAGAAACCAATTTGCTAATTCGCGTAGGTTTCAATATTCGACTGGTGCCTATTGTACAAAATTTAGTTATTAAATTAGTTTAAACTGTAGTATATTCTTCGGATAAATAAACAACTGTTTTGAATTTATGAAAAGCTTAGGTTCACAATTAATTCAGCAATTGTTTTTTTTTTGTATGTGGTGGGTGCTTAGTTGCAGTGAATCTGTAAGCTGTATTGCTTGTCTGGCTATCAGTGCAATTCTCGCGGTGTAGTTTTTGTGTGTGTAAATTGGTTTCAAGTGGCTTTGTGACAGCATCATATCGCCTTTATAATTCCAAATGTTCAAACTAATAATCAATAAAATACCACAAAATACTTGCCATTAGAGTAAAGTTTTAGGGGACACACACACACACTCATAAATATTCATAATCATAATTAACATAAAATCAATAAAATTTAGTCGTATAGTGGAAGTAGTAAACTCATCTTACTTAACGGAATTTAATAGCCAACTATTTACTACTTAGTACTCAATCCGAGAAGCTGTTGGTAATTACATTACATATTAAATCTTGGTACAGAAAAAGCGTAGGAGGAATATAATTTCTTTTGTTATATGACTTTGTGATTTGGTTTTTGCAGTTACATGTTAAAATCGTTTCTAGAGCACCTTTCATTTCATTTTTTTTTCAACCATCATGGGAGCTAAATATAACAACTAATACAAATAGAAGAGAGTAAATTACATCCGGTGAATGTACATATTTTATGCACATGCAAAGTACATATTACATTTCATGTCTGGCATTAACATCAAATGTTTTGAAATCCTAAAAAAACTTTGGATAATTGTAAAATATATTAAACATCTATTAACATAAATACTGCTCTAGAACTGCAAGATTTAAATTTTTTTTTTGATTTAAAAAATTCGTTATATAAAGTTTTATTAAAAATAATGTTCTATACCTACTGTCCGCCATTTGAAAACTGACGCAGGGCTTTTGACGAAGTGTATGCGATACCTTAAAGCTTTATCAACAAAATCAGTATTTATAATAAGATGAAGGACTCTCATACTACTGGCTTCACTTTTTACTCATAAAATGTGCACTCATGACTTTAAATGTGGTTCAATTAGTAACCACACAATTTTGAGGCAAGGTTTAGACTTGGGACCGCTTTGCAACTTAAATTTTTACTATATGAAACAAAGATACATAATTTAAAACCTAGTTCTAACTAACAGAACAAATCAATATCATCAAATTTATTTTGCGCTTTGAAGTTATCAACAATTCAACTGTGTCAAAACTACTCGTATAACTAAATAAGCGATACATGCAATCCATCGTAAAATATAAAATTCTAGATATATCTAGACGTGGCACACTGCAAGAGGACTCGGGCAATCTACGCTTAACTTCATTCAACGACAAACTTTACAAGTTAATTGATATTTGGCATATGTAAGTGTCGTCGAAAAAGGATCTAGAAAAAAGGGCGGTAGTGTGAAAAGTTTCTTATTGAGTTAATCCGTATCCGCAATCTTATGAGAAGTATGTTCATACTACCAAAAAGTACCAAAAATGTATCTGAGGTAAAAATTCTGGACCTTTTGTATTCTGTGTCCAGAAAGTCAATCGATATGCAAATAAGAAAGCGCCACAGTTTTTTGATGTTGACACTCAATGATGTTTTGTGTGGGTATAAGGATTTTGGATTAAGATATGAACTTTTTATGTATTGATTAATTTGATAACGGTATCTAAGCGTGTTATACAGGATACAACCGAAACTTTTCGTTTCAATAAAAATAGATAGAACATTGTTATTTAAGTACATTTTTGCTATAACAATGATAAAACTTAACATTTCTGAGGATTGGTAACCAAATTACGTGTAGATAGAAAATAGTGGATGACATCCAACTGATGCTGAACATCTTCCAGTGCATTTATCTAATCGTTTGGTTCAAACAACAATCGTAAAGCACTATGTTGACCTACGGAAGGTAAAATGAAATATGTTTTGTAAATTTTAGATCGTCTTTATACAGAGTGCCCGGATTTTGTAGGGACAACATGGGTAACATTTTTATTTGAAGACATAGAGAGAGGGTTAACTTACCAAGAGGTGTAGATTCAAAAGCTCGCTAAGAATCCATTCTCAAATTCTACTTGTCATGCTTCATTTGTTTAATATTGAAGAAAAACTGAAATCTCATAATTTCTTTTATTTGCCGTAACTCTTCTTTTATTTGCCGTAACTCTTGTTAGGTAGTTGAGATAGTAAGATGCGGTTTGAAGCAATTCAAATTGTAATCTACATACTTTTATTGACGCTTAATAAAATAAATTTCCTTTGCGCAAATATTTAGTAATTTTACCTAACCTACAGCTTTTTTGCTAATTTAGCAGTCTCTATGTCTTCAAATAAAAAAGTTACCCATGTTGTCCCCGCGAAATCCGGGCGCCTTGTATATCATTAATTTGTTTTTTGTTTTGCATATAGAATTTTGTAATCTAGATGCAAATATTTACTTGAATTTAATCTGACATTGTGGTTTTCATAGTCCAAAGTTAAATGTCTTGATGAGCAACACTGTTCTTGTTTTTCTTTAACAGACAGATTGCGAGAAGTTAACGCTCAATATTAAATTAATATGAAAGTTTCTTTGTGGCATTAATTGTAGACATCGGTAGTCTACACCTGGTCATTGATTTTAAAGCAAGACTCGGTGTATTAAAATCAACTATTAAACATCAGAAAAATCGTAGTTACAAGATTAAAGAACTGCCGGTGTTCTTATTTTATTAATTTAAAACTTAAAAGTAGATAACTATTTCTTAAATTTTATACATAATTATATGAGTTTACTGCGGTAGATAAAGTGTATTAGCTTCAACTAAATTTATTGAAGAATTATATACTTAAAATGTTGTGTAACTACTAATTAACACATTCCTATTCAGTTTTTGTTTCGCAAATTTTCAAGAGTATTTCAAACGGTCTATTTACTTCGTAAAATATAAACGAATTTCAAATGAGTTATTATTAGATCTGCACAGAAAATGTATGAAGTCAGACTGCTTTGTTTAAAACGTTTTCCGGAATCTTTATACACTTGCGCATACATTTATGCATATATCTGTTTCGCATGTCGTGATTGCTGGAGCCTCATTACCGGATAATTTATGTTTTATAGCAAACCTCCAAGTCTCAGTTAGCCGTTGAGATAAAAGCGTCAAGATAGGCAAGTTAATTCGGTACAACTACAAGAGAGAAATTATAACAGTTAAGATTATTTTGTGAATAGTGAGCACACAACACTGACTGACATTGATTACTGTTATAAATACCGTTCGATGCAACGGTTATCTTTAACCATACGGCATAAAAACATCACAAACTATATGGAATAATCATCACTGCTACTGGAATGCAAACAGTGAGACAAGTATTATCTTAGAGGTTCTATGGATGCGCGCACAACGTTGTAGATCGAATCATTTGAATGCTTAAAAAGATACATAGATAGAATACATCGCTATAGCTGATGAAGCATGAAAATATTTTCAAAGTGTTTGTATAAAGGATCATTATAGGAACTCTGCATAAGGATTTAATTAAAACTTTTGTCAATAACTGCATTTATATAATAGGTAGGAGAGATGGGGTACATTTCATCGACGAAACACATTCATACATTGTTTAATTTATTAGAAAACCAAACAATACAAGTTTTGTAAAAGAATTACTACGACTATTACAAAATGTCACTATTAGAAAATTGTTTCCCCAGAGAAAAATATTTAAACTAGATAAAATCAGAATATGACACCTAATTTAATGTAAACAGTACTCAAATCATGAAAAATTGTAGCAATAATGCTATTGGACAATCTAGGGTCAAGTGGAGTAAATATGCAATGAGATATAAAACCTTCACGTTTTGAGCTACTTACCATTTCAAATTGAACTGTTTAATTTCACTATTCTGTGTAAATTTGTCTCATCTTGCCAAAAAAAATGGATGTTTTTAAATTAAATGTCTGTAGGTCCACAAGAAATACTAAAAACAGCGTTTCATTTTTAACCGTGTTTTTGGGAAAAACTGAAGGGAAAATATGAAACAAGCGTATAACTTCCATACTATTAGTGATACTGGTGTTTCAGAGGCAAAAATGGAACGAGCAGGAAAAAATGAAAGGAAAACATGTACCGCATGCATTTAGTTATTATATTTTACATTCAAAATAAAATAAAAAGCATCTGAAGGAGATACTAGTTTAAATAACACTATAATTAGGGTGAAAATCAGTTTATTATAATTGAAAGATAAATCAAAAATACAATAATAAGCTAATGTTTCTGTCAATAAAATAATACCAACTCTGCGAAAATGTGAAACATAAATAATACTCTTTGTTTAAACATATTATGTTAATTATAAGATATAATGGCGAAAACTGAAACAAAATTAATAGTTAATTTTCAACCACGGGCACTAGTTTTTGAAAAACATATTTTACTCTGTCTGCACATATTTGGACTATTTGTGGAATTGGAAGAATTCCTAAAATAGCTTCACAATCAACCACAGAAATATCTTTTCCAATTAATTTATATTATTTATATTTTATTATTATTTAAGCTTTTTAGTCCAGTTACTTCAATGTCTGATTTATCTATTTTTGAAACGATACACACATATTTGTAGAAAAACGCATTTCTCTTCCCACCTTTAAATGAGTGGGAAATCCCCACTTTGCCATTATTTTTAAATTATTCGCGAGACATTCTTCTTGTTCTTTTGTTACGGCAGTTTTTCTGCTTTGTACGCCTTGATGTGTATTTGCACTTTCCGAAATAAAAACGTTTGGTCTATAGCATACTTCGCACTAGCTTTGCGAAATGTTAGGTTTTTGTCTATATCTTGCACAACTACGTTAACCCTTTCTTCGGAGTACTGGACCCACATTTTGATATAATTTCTTGGCATTTCAATATGTTTCTATGTCTAAATCTCAAATACTACTGACAATTAATTTTGCTTTTACAGAGAAAGTTCTGCAGCAAAATAAGATATTTTATTTACATATTTTTACCCTGGTTTCGAAAATACCTCATGGACAGTACAATATTTACAACTAGCGTTTCATATTTTTATACATATCCCCTTCACTAAACTATAAGTTAGGTAATAGCGCTTGCATAATTGCAGTAAATTCATATATTAATAAATTACATACTTGTTTCACTTTTACCCTAATTTTTACGTGTTGCATATTTACCCTACTTGACCCTATACTATCTGTATATAATTTCTCGCGAATAAGGAATATTGTCAAATATTTAAGGAGGGCCCAAAACAAAGCATTAAATTTGAGAGTAAATCTAAGTGAATTGCGGGTAGTCACATTTTCGTCAAGTCATTGAATATATAAGCAAAGATATATCATGTATTTTAAAAATAAAATACTAGTGTTTTTGGTCCCTTTAAATGTAAGTGTTTGCAGTAATTTAATGATTGGTTAGCTTTATATCCTGACAAAGCAGCAATAACTATTGCAGAAACACTGGTTTCCTTAAGATCGTGACTGGTACGCTATATGTAGACAGATACTTAAATTGAATAGAAATAATACAAGCAATTATGATTATCGCTAGTGAACTGAAGATACTATACTGTGACTGAAGTCTATAGATAAAGGGTTTGTTTATTTGGACAATAGGTACATTGATAGCGAAACGAACTTTCACTGAGAGCAACCAGTATTACCAGACAATAAACTATGTTAGCTAAACGCATTTGTTTCGAATCTGTTATCTTTGTTACATTAAACTGAATGACTTTTAACTTTAGACGGAGTATCTATTCCAAAAAAGCATTATTTTAATTACATTTAAATTTATATCTAATATCTTAGTAAAATTCTATAGAAGTTGTTTAGAAAATCTCTAGTAATTTGAGAAAATTGAGTCTTAGATAAAAAACAAAAAAGAAAATGGAGCAAACTTGTGTTATACTATACCAAGTGTGTAAAAAGGATGAATAAGTTCAACAAAGGAAAAGATGTGAAAGCTGCAAGACAAGCGGAGATAGGAAGCCAATATTATGTATTGAAGTGCGAGTGCATAAAACTGACAAATAAGGAAATAGAAAAGACACAGAGAAGTGTTAAAGAGAAATTAAAATGTCACATATGCGTATATCAACTGCCATCTAATATACACGTCAAGAAAGTTGGTACATAATTTATTTATATCGATAGTTATATCCTTCGCGAAGTAGTCTAATAAACGACCACGGTGACGCGGATTACGCTGAAGTATTGTTGGCTGTCTATACAAGTCATAATTTTCTATATTTCCTGCTTCCCCCAAGAGGCACCAAATGTAAGATCATTACCTTTCCCAACTCATATACACAGGATGAGCAAGTTCCTTGGGATCTGTTGATTGTGGCTTTACTATTCATGTTATCAATAAATGTTCTTAATGAAAGTTATTGGATGTGATATAAGGTAGGTTTAATTAAAATACTCTACTGTTATGTCGAAAAGAAAAATCAAATTAGAAAAAAAAACAATTCCAGTTATATATATTAAACAGTTAACAAATTTGCCTTAGAAATAAACCCACCGTGTCTTATTTTAAACTGACGTGTGTTAAATGAAAAACATATCAACAACTTCACCTCTCTCCCTTCCTTCTCTCTCAGTGATTCGCTCCTAATAGTTTTATCCACTCCAAACTTGTATCTGCAACCTTTTGCTGTCTTTCAATGAACCGAACTCTTTCCACAACTGTCCTGCCACACTGCCTCCACATTTCCGTTTTATAAACTTTTGTTCTTTCAAAATGCCACTCCACTTTGTGTTTGATTAATCGGATGTGGCTTTTTCTTTCTCAAAATTTCATAAAATTTTCCATATACATCTTGGCCGTGAGTTGTAGCATCATATTTTATATTTTCAACTCCTAGTGCTTGATATATTTTTACTTCCTAATGAAGCAAGATGAAAGTTAGAAAGCGAGATCTCTCCAGAAACTAGAAAGTTCAAAGAAAACTAGGTCATTACAACAGAAATTTTTTGTGGATTTTGTAACAAATACGAAACATATTTGTATCAATAATAATTTATCTTCTTAAATTTTTTTCGGATATACTGAGCTACCTACTCAGTTGTCAGTCGCAGGTAGTGTCGGATTTTTACCGACTAGAAACTCCGTTTTGTGCTCTTGTGTCCATTTCTTCAGTGGAGGGTGTGTTTTGTCAGTGTAGGCTTCTGTCTTCCATTTCCTTCATTCTTACAATGTTAGCGGAACACTAGGAGACGATGTGGCTGTACAGTGGCGAAATCAGGTCATGTTTTGTATTTTCAATGTCGAGTGTTCTCCTGAAAGCTTCTTCATAGTCGCGTCTAATATTGAAGCATTTGTGGCATACGAATAATTTGTGATGAGCGTCGTTCGCAAATTACAGTAGAGACACTCACTTGATGCCATTTTTCCTTGTTAGAACAGGTATCTCCGAAAACATACGCAACACGCCAATGCTACAGTAGTAGTCGGTTTCATTTTCATAGCCTTCCTTTTTTTAATGCTTGGGATAAGTTGGTGAGTTCAGCGGCCATAAGTCCTTTCATTGCATACCACCTCCCATCTTCTAAGAAGTTCTTCTCTGGCTTCGTGTTTAGGTGTCCCCGTATAACGAGCGAATCCCTCGCAGATGGTGAATTCGATTGGAGGGAGCTTTGATATCACTGAGATCACTTCAGCCGAGGCTGTGCTATATGCATTGCAGACTATGATGCATACTATTTTATGAAGAACGGTCAGGTATACACGGAGTTTGACAGCTTTGGCCTCCCAGTTTTGGCATTAGGTACATGAGCGCAATGATCGTTCTCTCCACCTTAGCTGTGCTCTCCTGCGTGTGTGTAGTGAACGTCATATTTGTGTCGATCCAAACTCCGAGATATTTGATATATGATGGTTTTGATGTAAAGATGTGACCCAGCAAGTTTGGATATTACACCAGTTAGACACAAAGCAGAGCTAGAGCAAAATAACCTAGGGATGGAGATGTAACCAGTTAGTGCTTATTTCGTTCTAAATTCGTTTTATGTAGAATTATCAAACAGGTGAAACTCATTTGTAATTTTTTGAAACTGTCTTTATACACGCATTTTAGGGAACCAAACATGTCAGGAACAAAGAAGGTCCGTCTTTGGCATACGAAACTGTGTGAACTGTGCAAGTCTTTTCTTCCTATTGCTAGATTTAAATAAAATTAATGTTGTTATTTTTTTAATACTTTAATTTGTATAGAAACATATTACCCTGCTAAAGACTACATCAAAAATTGTAAACCCCTTTCTATTTTTAATAATTGAATGTGGTTGAATTTTATGTCGAAATATGTTGATGTGATATCTAAGAAGTAAAAAAGGATAAGGAGAAATTGATATGAACACATATGCATGATAGAATATAAAAACTAATAGGCCAGGGCACTAATCAAAATCAGAATGCTAACCTTTTTGCATGTCAGTCTTGTTTTCTGGAACAGTAGAAAATGCGAGCTAAACTCTCCTGAAGCAAGATTAAAAAATAGATCACAATTAATTTGCTTAAACAAGTAATGTATATTTTGAAGTAGTTGTTAATTATACCTCAGAATATGCCTTACAAAAATTAGTACTATATTACTAAAGTGCTTACGTCTAGATCTGGCTAAAGAAAAAGGAAATGTTTATTCAAAGAAACTTTCATCTTCTATTGCAGCAAAATTAAACGTGTGTGGCGCCACAATATCATATTGCAATATTATCGAATTCTGAAAAAAAATATCATATCACAATGAAAATATAATTGAATTTGGAGTCTAAAGCATTACTTAGCATTTCGCATAAAGAAACTAATTTACCTTTGAATATAACCATTTATTTGCTCCCTTTATACATATATACGTATAATGAAAATTGCATTCAGTTCTTACAGACTGTTATTTACCTTCTATTCTAATTCTAGTGCATGAGATACACAGTTGATTACATTTTTTACTGCATCCCTTATTTCGTCTTTTTATCTTAATCTTGAAGGCAACCTAAGACAAGAGCAAGTCACTCAGAGAAACTCCCAGTTAATGAAAGATGATAATAGCGTTTTATAATTGCTATCCTGGTCACGGTCAATGAAACTATGTAAGAAATTCCGGTGAAGTATCTTTTGTTTTAGCTATCGGACGACGTGGTTAGTGGTTTCTTGTTTTCATTCGCGGTTGTCTTAATATCACCTATCCTAACCGATCGTTTGTTCGAATCTATTTCCGAATTAATAAGATCCTTATGTATTAACATTAGAAGGTAGTTAAAGCTTAGTCATGGGACAGAAAACTTTTTTCTTTCCGACTTTAATTACGTACAATAACAAATATAGTATGCCATTTATTAATCAGCGAAAAATAATCCATGTTTTTTTTTGTTTCAGATGAGACTGGTTATAGTGGCTTCTATAGTACTCATAAATCTACAGCATATATTAGGTGAGTGAGCTTGTTATATGCATAGCAAAAATAGAAGATGTAAGATGCTTGACGGGGTATAAATACGTTGCCCAAGGCGTATTTTTTCGCGTAAATATGGTCGCGAATGAATATAATGGCAG